>OZ010749.1:39738909-40338909 GCA_963932245.1 Tachinus rufipes
AATGTCGACGCACTTAAACTTATCTACATAAACAAGGACCTCACGCCTCGTCAAAGTATCAATCGTAGAAAAACAATGGAAGAATTCAGAACCAAGCAAGACAACGGAGAAATGGTTGCACTTAAATACGTAGATGGGCTTCCAAGAATTGTTAAAAAAAACTACTAGTGATCCAACACTTCTACTCCATCTATTATCAAAACGTCAACGGCCTTAATACTAAAACATTTACATTCTACAACAATTTACTTGCTTTAGATGACATAGACATTGTTTTAATTACAGAAACTGGTGCAAACGATTCATTAGATAATAATGAATTATTTGCACATGATTATAATGTCTATAGATGTGATCGAAACACTGGTAAAAAAGGCGGTGGTGCCCTTGCTGCATTTCGTTCAAGTTTGCTTACAGAACAAATTTATCTAAACGATGATTTCTTAGACCAACTTAATGTTGACATTGTAATTGTTAAATTCTTTATAAGTAGAATTAAGTACTGTAATTTTATTGTCTTATACATACCTCCATCTTCCCCTTTAATTATATATCAGGTTATATTTCAAAAACTTGAACAATATACTCTACTAGACGATTTATTTATAATAGTTGGGGATTTTAATATTCCAATGTTTCCAATGACAAACTGCACCTAGTCTAATGCCCTACTTAACTTCATTAATTACAATGGAGCTAAACAATTTAATTCAATACGAAATGATAATGATAGAACACTAGACTTAGTTATTACATCGTCTAATATTAATACTAATGTAACACATAGTGAATTCTTACTGGTTCCTGAAGACGCTCACCACCCTGCTTTATCCATCAATTGTGAACATGTTGGACCAAACCACAATAAATGCTTTAAGTCGGATAAATTTGTGTTCAATTTCAAAAAAGCTAATCTTAGTTTACTATATGAGCTAATAGTGTCAACTGATTGGAGTAATGTATTGTTAAGTGCGGATCCGGAAATAGCTTGCCAAAGATTTTATAATATATTATATGAACATTTTCAACTTACTGTGCCCAAAAAAAACATTTAAAAACCAAAAATATTTTACTTGGTTTAGTCATAATACAATTGACCATATTAAACGCAAAACTAAATTTCGAAGATTGTATAATAAAAACAAAAATCATTTTAATAAGTATAGGTTCACAACCCAGCGTAATGTTGTAAAGCGTTGTATTGACACTGATTTTAAATTATATATACAAAATATAGAAACAGATATAACCAGAGATCCAAAAAAAATGTGGTCATTTATTAATAAACGGAAAAATAAATCTAGAATACCAGGTATACTACGAAAAAATAATAAGACTTTTGACTCCCCACAAAAAATTACCGATGCATTTGCTGAACATTTTTCATCTGTTTTTGCAAAACAAAGCTGCCCTTTTGACAGTTTTACACCTCTAAACAACAAACCGTTGTTGTTTATAAAATGTTTTACAAAAGACGATTATCTAGCTGCTTGCAAATCTTTAAAGTCCAAATTTACTATGGGACCTGATAACGTTCCAGCGTTCTTAGTTAAAGATTGTCACACTGTTCTAGTTACTCCACTGCTGCACATTTTTAACCAAATTATATACTCCGGAATCTTTCCTGAATGCTGGAAATTGGCAAAAATTTTTAAAAATGTAAATGCTGCTGATATAACTAATTATCGGCCAATCTCCTTAATTAACAACTTTGCTAAAATATTTGAAACTATGTTGTACAATGTTATATACAATCATATACAAAACTATTTGTGTCCCCAACAGCATGGTTTTGTTAGTGGAAAATCGACCACTACAAACTTATGCTGTTTTACTGATGCAGTGTCTGAGGCTTTGGATAACCGTCATCAAGTTGATGTAATCTATACTGATTTTTCCAAAGCCTTTGATCAAGTACAGCATAACAATTTAATTAAAAAACTGCATAACTTTGGATTGAATAACAATGTAATTTCCTTAATAGCGTCATATCTTTACAACAGAAAAAACATTGTTGAATATCAGGGATATAAATCGACAATTTTTATCTCAACTAGTGGTGTACCTCAAGGATCCATCCTTGGGCCACTATTATTCTTACTGTTTGTAAATGATATTGTTGACCATATTTCATCACCAACGCTTATATATGCAGACGATTTAAAAATATTTAGAACGGTAGTAAATAACCATGATTTTTTAGCACTACAAAATGACTTAAATTTGTTAACAAACTAACGCTTTAATTAGTTTTTATTACGCTTTTATTAGAAGCAAATTAGAATATGCATCAATTATATGGCATCCAAAACAAAAAACGATTATGGAAGAAGTAGAAAAAGTGCAAAGAAAATTTTTGAAAGCATTATATTATCGTGCACACAATGTATATCTCGAACGTGGTTATCCTCAATCCCAATTGTTAAATGAATTCAACATACAATCACTAAACTCTCGACGCATTATTAACCATGTATTGTTTATATACAAACTAATTCATTTTAAAATAAAAGATACAAACTTGTTGCATAAACTAAACTTTGTTGTTCCAAGAATTAATAGTAGACTCAGGCACACTTTTTATATTAACAAGACCAACACAACGCATCGTCAATCTTCACCATTGTTTTCTATGTGTGAGTACGTCAATAGATATTGTTCCAAAATTGACATTTTTTGTATATCCTGCTCTGAATTATGTAAAAAGTTGAATAATATTGTTATGTAAATATTATTAACTTTAAGCTAAAATTGCTATTCCGAAAACTATATTTATGATTTCATATAGAATACATAGAAATATTAAATAATGTAATTGTATATGTTATAACATGTAAGTTTTGTTTCTATTTTGTGTTTGGTTTATGTGAGTTAATTTTCATTGGGTATTTGATTTATAGTAGATGTTTTCATTTTTTTGTATTTTGATTTGTTACAATTTAATTTGTTGTTTTTTCTTTACAATTTAATTACTTATAGTTTATTTTAACATTATCCTGTTAATAGTTTTTAGAACTGTTGGATAATAAATATATTATTATTATTATTATTATTATTATTAAAACCTACGGACTGAGAAAAATACTATAGTAACCTGCTAACGGAATCACGGAAAGAATGTCTAGAGAACATTACACTAAACAATCAAGAAAAATCAATTAACTTAAGAAAAAATAAAAAAAGCAGCAAAATCGTTTAAAAATAATAAATCAGCGGGACCAGGGAGCATAAACTAGTCAAACATGGCACAGAAAAACTATTTAAAGTGATATCGTCATTATTCAACAAATTTATAAATTAAAAAAAAAAACAAAGGAATAGCAAACAGCCTACATGACATCAATATTTAAAAAAGAAAACAGAAAAAAATGTGAAAATTATCGGGGGATAGCAGTTACACCTATAATAGCAAGAATATATGGAAAACTTTAAAAAAATAAACTAGAAGACCACTCCAACAAGTGATAGAAAAAAAGAGCAAAGAACCGATTGGTACACCTGGCTTTTGTAGACCTCAAAAAGACATACTACACAATCCCACAAAAAAAACTGTAGCAGGCAACAAAGAACTTAAAAATAAGAACAAGCTTAATAAATTTGGTAATAAATTTATATAAAGAAAACAAAATAGCCATAAAAATGGGTAATATACTAACAACTTTTTTTGAAACATCAAAAGGACTACTCCAGGGATGCTGTATGTCCACAACGCTTTTTAAGATATATTTAGAAGACACCTTAAGAACATAGAAGAAGAAATGTCAAGGGATTGGACTACTCATTTGAAACAAACACCTATTTACCTTATATTATGACGATGACCAAGTAATCATTGCCCAGGATAAATAGAAAGAAGAATACCAGAAAGCCGGAATAGAGATAAGTTATTGCAAAACGGAATATCTTGAAACGGGCAGCGACGTGATACTAAATCTAATTATTGACGATAACATCGAGATAAAAAGCACGTCTAAGTTTAAATACCATCACTATAACAAAAAACGCAAACAATGACAAAGAAAATAGACTAGATCAAACAAGAACATGCATAAGAAAGTTATACCCCATTATATGGAATACTAACATCTAAGGAGACAAAACATAAAATATACAACACACCAGTCAAGAGCATAATGACGTATGGGGCGGAAATCTGGGTGACAAACAAAAAGAAATTAATGAAATACTGGAGAAGATGCTGTGAAGTGACAAGGATGGACAAAATAAGGAACAAAGAAATCCGGCATAGGATGGGCGTGGAATCCGACATAATGAAATACATACAAGAAAAGAGATTAATGTGGTATAAACACACAAGAAAAGCAAGCGCTAGCAAACGGATAGGAATAATAACCGATTGGAGCACGATTGAGAAACGAAAAAGAGGTAGGCCAAGAAGATCATGGAGAATTGAAGTAAATAAAGCGATGGAAACAAAAGACCTACGGAATGGAGAATGGGAAAACCGACAGAAGTGGAGAACCTGGCTAAAAAAAGAAAATAAGTAATACACTGTATTATTGTAATAATTAAAAAGATATAAATTTTAATAAAATGTTTTGTTATTCTTTCCTAACAGATAACATAGTCATGTTGCATGAGTCTACAAATTCCGATATCAATTCCTTTTTGTATTTGTCAAAATCTTTAACTAATTTTACTGCGGTATCTAACGAAATAACCAAGACAAAATTTCTATCAGACTTTGCCTTTTGCCAGTTGAATTATTAATTATTGTTTATTTAACAAGAATGACCATAATTTATAAATTTGACATACGTTTTTATTTTGAAGATCTTATTTATATCCTATTTAATTAATTTTTCTTTACGCACACTTTACTGTTGTCTTCTGCGTCTCGGTGAAGTCTTCTATCAGCCACACTCGGGATGCTTCAGTTGATGTCGCTTGGGGTATTTATTGTACTTTTATTTATTATTTTCCTTTAAGATATTTATTCTTCCATTATCTTAATTGTTTTTCTGAGCTTAAGTTGGTACTTAACTATTTTTACTTTCGTTATTATTTATTATTATACGTTTATTTTAACGCTTTTTTGGAATATATTATTTATTATCATCTCACCAATTTTTGTAGTGGATTTTAATTAAACTCGCGCTTTTTGTATATTAGACAATTTATTAAATATGAACAGTAGTAACATATATACTAGAACTAAATAAGTATCTTAAAATTATCTACAGATATGGCATGTAGCGGCTCACTGGAAGAAAGCTTTTATATATAAAATCATCTTAATGTTAATTTGAATCAGCGTTTTATATTTAATAGATTTGCCGAACGTAATGCTTATTAGTTAAAATGTAAAGCAAACAGTCTTGCGGACATATTCTAGACAGGGATATTTGTATTCTTTAGCGTGCCCGCTCACTATCATCTACTGTGCGTTTAACTTATTCTGTCGGACTAATAAATTCAAGTCTATTTTAAATTAATAAAAATACAAATAAGGCATAAACAATAATGGTAAAAAGATACTAGATATATTATTTTATTTACAGGTTTTATACATTTGTTTATTAAAGTATTATTGCTATAATAGCTGCAACAGCCTCTTTACACGATAACTTGGGTAACAACATTGGGCTTGCGCTTTCACATATCACGCGCAAAATGCAATTCTACCAGCATCATCATCAGATCAAGTCCGCAACTAGTGAGTTCAACAAGTAGTTAACCTAGTAGTGTGTAACGTGAGGAATATAAAAAAAAAATAAAACGTAAGTGTTTTTTAATGTATTAATAGTAGAGTTAATAGTACATTTTGTTTAAATATTTGTTGACAGTAGAATTTAAAATTAACTTACAATTAAAATAGATTAAAAATGTGTGGTTTGTGATATATAGTATTTTTAAAATTAATAACTCTAATTTTGAGTTCAGTATTGTGTGTGTGCATATCATTTAGACCTTCGAAGAACTCGTAACTGATTGTCTCTTTAAAGTTATCGCAACAATCAAATATTTGCTTTATATTGTATATTTTACTAGATTTTACATTAAGTTTTTAATTTTTGTATATCTTATTATAGCAATATAGAAGCATTTCTGAACAATATATATTAAAATATTGGTTCATGATTTAATTTATTAATTAATAGTTATTTAATCACAAATTATTTTATTAAAATTATTGCATAAAATCTTTAGTTTCTACTATAAGATATTGTAAAATTGGTGAAGTTAATTATAGTTAAAAACAATCTCTTAAATAGCGTTTCTTAATTTTGATTATAATTTATATTTAGACACGATTAATTAGTTAAAATTACGTATAGTTTCTTACTAAATTTGAGGATTATGGATATTTGTTTACATATATTTTGTAATTATTTGAATTTTTATGAGTAAATTAAGTACATACATAATTTATTTTGCTGCAACACTTTTGTGTATCAACTTTGTACATTTCATAATATACTCTAAGACCCACAAACTATTTGTTACATTTAGAGTGGTATTCATAGACAAAACTCAATCTCCGACTCATTGCAATCTACCTTAAAATAATATTTTTGAGTAGGGTTAGGAATAAAAAGTTTTTGTAGTTAAGGGTTACAATTTTAACAGATGATTCAATTAAAATAATGAAAACCGAAAGTAGCTGCAACTCTTGTGTTAAATTTGTCAAATTAATCACAACAGACGAAAAAAATAGACTATTTTTATTACAGAAAGTTTATTTACCGGCTGATTTTACCGAAAAAAATAGTGAACTCGCCCATTGTAAGTAGAATTATGACATAAAAATAAAATTACAAAATTTCTTTTAAATAACAGTGGAGCAATTATTTGCAATTTGCCGTAATGTTAAATAATTTCACTCCCACGCTACTAGATTAAAATTAATGCATTGGATAATTTCTTTGAGGTTAGTGTATAAAATTATGATGTTCTCTGATAGAAATTGTGTGTGTCCGCTTAAAATCGACACGGTAATAAAAAAGTTATAGTAAAATAAATTTGTGGCATTTTTTTCAAACACACAATTTGCGAAGATGGTTATATTTCCGAAACAAAAGCAACATCTTATCTTATATCTACTTTGCGAGATAATGAAGATTTATTTTTTTACATTTTATTGATTTTCTCCGTTATTAAAGGGAAGAAAGATGTGGGTATGGAACCAAAATTTGCATCTTAACAAAGGCTTTGAAAAAACATATGGGTTAGACGTAAAACTTTTTTTGTATTAACTAAAATGTAGTAATGAAAAAGTTAAGTTTATCTGTACGCGTATTTTTCGGAGATTGCGCCGAGTCGGAGATTGAGTTTTGTCTATGAATATCACCCTTAGTTAAACAGTATCTGTAATACGTTTGTCGTTATGGTTAGCTCACCGTGGTATCTTCTTACTAGAGGTTTCCTGTTTAGTGTAATATAAGGCGTTTGTTTTGTTTTATTTAATGTTAGTGATTATTAGGTATGCATATCGGATAGTTGCAGTCAATAAAAAATATTTTACATTCTTGTGTTAAGACTTTAGTAGTCGTTCCGTTTGGTTTAGGATCTTTCCTAATTTATAATAGAATATCTGCTTAAATCAAGTTTTTGCGTTATTGTAAGTACAATCATTTTTATGTTTTATTTATAAGTATTTGTTAATAAATGTTGATAAATTTAAATTTAAAATACAAAATGATGCTGTTGAATTAAAAAAAAAATTTGATATACGAGCCTAATAGTCATGCAATTCTAAGAATTTTATTGATGAATAAAATATAAGTAATAGTAAAATTAAGAAAGTAATTAATATAAAATAATTTAAATAAAATCACACATGTTAATAAACTACTTTCATCACTACAGTCTTAGCGCGGACAAACTATTAGTAATGTAATTTGTAAATTTTTTTAAATAGTTATTATTGACATTAACAATTATAATTAATTCTAAATTCAATTATGTATGTTAGCGCATTCAGATTAGACTGAAAACAAAATAACGTGCTATTTATTTATACCAGCATACATATATACTACTTTTAACTTTGAGCTTATAGTAGAATGTAAATAAATTTTTAATTAATAAAATTAATGCCAACTTTAATTACAAAACTGACTAAGGTTTATTATTTTGTATTTTACATTTACTTTACCAATTTTATTTGTATATTGTCAATATTTTTAACAACTATTTTTATTGCAGATACTTTACTTGGATTAATAAGTTGGACCACAGGTATGTCACTTTACTAGTATTGTCTTATTACTACTATTTATTGACAGTTGCGTACAGGCCTACACGCAAACAGAGCATTCTCGTCCTCTATTTTTTGAAGGCCGGATTCTTTTTGATATTTTGTGATAAAAATTTAGCATTTTTGGACAGTTTGTGGCCGGATTTTCAGTTTTTTAACAATTTTTTTTATATTTATTAGCTGGTTTTTGCCATTGTTAAAATTTAATGAAGATTTTTACACTTTTTAAAAGTTTATAGTATTTTTTGACAGTTGTTTAAACAATTTATGAACAAAAATTTGCTCTTTTAGAAGTTTATGACAAGAGTTTACTATTTCTAACTATAGTTTGATGTTTTATAATTGGATTTCACAAGTTTCGGGATTTCAGATTTCAGATTTTAGATTTTTTTTTTTAAATTTTAACAGTTTATGGCTGATTCTTAGTGGTTTATAACAATATTTTGATGTTTAAATATTTTACTATTTTTGAGATTTAATGAATACAATTTTGCACTTTAAAACTGGTTTGGCCAGATTTTGATTCTATCTGAAATAATTTTTATGTTTTATGATCGATTTACATATTTTTGTCTATCTATGAACAGAAATTTGTATTTTTAACAGTTTAACTAAATTTTGATGTTTTTTGACAATATTTTGATGTTTTAAAACCAAAATTTTGTGTTTTTAACATTTTATAAATAAAATTTTGCACTTTTTAAATGTTGACGGCAAGATTTTGATACTTTCTGATAATATATTTTTTTAAATATTTTATGCACATTTTAACTAGAGAAATTTTGAACAAAATTTTAATATTTTATGACCAAATTTTGATTTTTTGAGATTCTCTAAAAAAACTTTGATTTTGTTATTTATAAATAAAATTTTGCACTTTTTAAATGTTTACGGCAGGATTTTGATACTTTCTGACAATATATTTTTTTAAATATTCTTTGCACATTTTAACTGGACAAATTTTGAACAAAATTTTAATATTTTATGACCGGATTTTGATTTTTTTGAGATTCTATAAATAAAACTTTAAACAGTTTATGGTAAGATTTTACAGTATTTTATTACTTTTTTACCGGATTTTGTTATTTTTGACATTTCATAATTATATTTTTGCACTTTTTGACATATTATAGCTGGATGTTGTTATTTCTTACCATATTTTGATTTTTATAGCCGGATTTAGTTAATTTTAGAATTTCATATTTTTAAAATATTTTACAACAATTTGGATTTTGATGCTTTAATTTTTTAGCCGGATTTTTGTTGTACAACTTAATTTGAATATTTTATAACCGTATTTTGATATTTTTGACATTTTTTTGATTTTTTAATGTTGTACTACTTTATAAATAGAAATTTGCACTTTTTAACAGATTATGAGAAAATTGTATTATATTTAACTATAGTTTTATTTTTTATTACCGGACTTTTAGAGTTTATTTATTTTTTTATTTTCAATTGTTTATGGCCAAATCATAGTATTAACATAACAATATTTTGATGTTTAAAAACTAGATTTTTTATTTTTGACATTTAATGAATACACATAGTTTTAAATTTTAATGAATAGAAATTTGCAATTTTAACAGTTCAAGAGCAGATTTTAATGTTTTTTGACAATATTTTGATGTTTCAAAACCTGAATTTGCTATTTTTAACATTTTTTAAATAGATTTTTTTCACTTTTGAAAGTTCACTGACGCATTTTGATGCTCTCTGACAATAATTTTTTTAATAAATTGTTTTACATGTCAACTGTCTTTGATCGGATGTTTGTTTTTCTAACAATTTTTTAATATTTTATAATCAGATTTGGTTTTTTGACATTTTATTAAAAAAAAACTTTAAACAGATTATGATCGGATTTTTACAATAATTTTTGGATTTCATATTTTTTTAAAAATATTTTTTATTTATTTATTAGCAATTTTGGTGCGTTATGACATTATTTTGTTGTTTCAAGGCCGGATTTGGCTATTTTTTATTTTTATAAATAAAATTTTGCACTATTCATTTGTTTTAAGCCGGATTTTAGTTCTTTCTTACATAATTTTAGTTCTATTTGAAAATATTTTAAAGTTTAATGACCGGATTTACATATTTTTCAATTGTTCAAAATAGACAACAGTTTTAAGATCAAATTTTGATATTTTAATTTCTTAAAACTAGAATTTGCTGTTTTTAACATTTTAAGAATAGATTTTTGAACTTTTTAAAAGTTTACGGCCCGATTTTAATACTAACTATTTATTTCTGTAAAGCTATTCTGAGATGAAAAATAAGTAAAAAATATACTGAGTTTTTAGCTATGCGTTGTACACTTTCTATAAACTTAACACATTGTATAAGTTATTTTTGCTCAAAAATACTACAACAAGAAAGTTACTAATTTTGATATAATTGTGATAAAAATTTAGCATTATTTGACCATTTGTGGCCGGATTTTCAGTTCTTGAACAATATTTTTTATATTTAATAGCTGGTTTTTGCCATTTTTGAGATTTAATGAAAATTTTTACACTTTTTAAGAGTTAATAGTATTTTTTGACAGTTGTTTAAAATGTTAACAATTTATGAACAAAAATTGCAAGTTTCGGAATTTTAGATTTTTTTTTATTTTTAAAAGTTTATGGCTTAATCTTAGTGGTTTATAACAATATTTTGATGTTTAAAAATTTTACTATTTTGACATTACATTAATACAATTTTGAACTTTAAAACCGGTTTTGGCCAGATCTTGATTCTATCTGAAATTACTTTAAAGTTTTAGATCGGATTTACATATTTTTGACTTTTTATGAATAGAATTTTGTATTTTTAACAGTTTAAGACTAAATTTTGATGTTTTTTGACAATATTTTGATGTTTCAAAACCTGAATTTGCTATTTTTAACATTTTTTAAATAGAATTTTTTTACTTTTTAAAAGTTTACTGCTGGATTTTGATGCTCTCTGACAAGATTTTTTTTAATAAATTTTTTTACATGCCTACTGTCTTTGATCGGATGTTGGTTTCTCTAACAAATTTTTAATATTTTATAATCAGATTTGGTTTTTTGACATTTTATAAATTAATTATTTAAACAGTTTATGGTCAGATTTTTACAATAATTTTTGGATTTCATATATTTTTTTAAATATTTTTTATTTATTTATTAGCAATTTTGGTGCGTTATGACATTATTTTGTTGTTGCAAGGCCGGATTTGGCTATTTTTTAGTTTTTATAAATAAAATTTTGCACTATTCATTTGTAGTTCTGTTTTACATAATTTTAGTTCTATTTGAAAATATTTTAAAGTTTAATGACCGGATTTACATATTTTTCAATTGTTCAAAATAGACAACAGTCTAAGATCAAATTTTGATATTTTGATTTCTTAAAACTAGAATTTACGGCCCGATTTTATTGCTTTTTTTTAAATAAAATTTTGCACATTTTAACTGTTTTTGGTCGGATTTTCGTTTGTTTGACAAAATTTTAATATATTATAAAAAAAAAATCTTAAACTTTTCAACAGTTTATGTTTGGATTTTTACAATAATTTTCTAACCGGATTTTGCTATTTTTGACAATTTATAAAATTTTGTTTGCAGTTTTTTATTAGTTTATGGTCCGATGATGTATTTTGGTAACATTTAAATTTTATTTAATGGATTTTTACGATTACATATATACGTTTTAAAATGTTGAAAATTTATGAACAAAAATTTGCATTTTTCAACAGTTTATGACAAGAGTGTACTATTTCTAACTATAGTTTGACGTTTTATAATTGGATTTCACATGTTTTGGGATTTCATTTTTTTTACATTTTTTTTACAGTTATAAACCACTAAGATTCAGCCATAGAATTTGAGTGGTTTATAACAATATTTTGATATTTAAAGATTTTACTATTTTTGACATAATGAACTTCAAAACCGATTTTGATTCTATCTCAAATTATTTTAATGTTTTAGATCGGATTTATTTATTTTTAACATTTTATAAATAATATTTTGCACTTTTTAAATGTTTATGGCAAAATTTTGATGCTTTCTGACAATATATTTTTTTAAATATTTTTTAATAGCATTTTGCAAATTTTAATCTTTTTTGGATTTTGGTTTTTCTGACAAAATTTTAATATTTTATGACCGGATTTTGATATTTTGTTATTCTATAAATAACATTTTAAACAGTTTATGGTAGATTTTTTACAATAACTTTTTATTTTATAACCGGTTTTTGTTATTTTTGGCATTTTATAATTATGTTTTTGCACTTTTTGATAGATTATAGCTGGATGTTGTTATTTCTTACAATATTTTTATATTTTATAGCCGGATTTTGTTAATTTTAAAATTTCATATTTTATTAATTAATTTACAACAATTTGGATTTTGATGCTTTAATTTTTTTCAGCAGGATTTTAGTTGTAGAACTTAAATTGAATATTTTATAACTGTATTTTGATATTTTTGACATTTTTTTAACTTTTTAATGTTGTACTACTTTATAAATTGAAATTTGCATTTTTTATCAGTTTATGAGAAAATTTTATTATATTTAACTATAGTTTTATTTTTTATAACTGGATTTTTGGGGTTTATTATTTTTTTTTTTAAATTTTTTACAGTTTATGGCTAAATCATAGTGCTTTATAACAATATTGATTGATGTTTAGAGACTGAATTTTACTATTAGTGACATTTAATGAATAAAATTTTGCACCTTTAAACTGGTTTGGCCGGATTTTGATTTTATCTGAAATTATTTTAATGTTTTATGACCGGATTCACATAGTTTTAAATTTTTATGAATAAAAATTTGCATTTGTAACAGTTAAGACCAAATTTTAATTTTTATGACAATAATTTGATTTCTTAAGACCAGAATTTGATATTTTAAACATTTTATCAACAAATTTTAGCACTTTTAAAAAATTTACGGCCGTATTTTGATGCTTTCTCTTTTTTTAAATAAAATTTTGCACATTTCAACTGTTTTTGGCCAGATTTTGGTTTGTTTAGCAACATTTTAATATTTTATTACCGGATTTTGTTTTTTAACATTTTATAAAAAAACTAAATTTTTCAACAGTTTATGTTTAAACTTTTACAATAATTTGATATTTTATAACCGGGTTTTGTTATTTTTGTCATTTTATAAAAATTTTTTGCAGTTTTTTATCAGTTTATGGTCAGGTAGTGTTTTTTACTAACATTTAAATTTTATTTATTAGATTTTTGAGATTTCATACAAATGCTTACATTTTTATGACTGGATTTGGTGTTTTCTGACAATATTTTGACGTTTCAAGGCTGGATTTTATAATTTTTGACATTTTATGAATAAAGTTTTGCACTTTTTAATTGTATATGACCGAACTAATAAAACAATTACTCAATATTTTGCGGTAAAATCCAAAAATCCTAATAACGCATTTGCCTACAAAGTTTTAAACAGAACTATCTGGAAAACCTTCTATCATTTTTAACTATTTATTCTTGTAAAACTATTCTGTGATGAAAAATAAGTACAGAAATATTTCGAGTTTTCAGCTATGCGTTATACACTTTCTATAAACTTAACACTTTGTATAAGTTTTTTTTGCTCAAAAATACAACAACAAGAAAGTTACTAATTTTGATAAATTGTGATAAAAAATTTGCATTTTTTGACAGTTTGTGGCCGGATTTTCAGTTTTTTAACAATATTTTTCATATTTAATAGCTGGTTTTTGCCATTTTTGAGATTTAATAATAATAATTACTTACACTTTTTAAGAGTTTATGGTATTTTTTGACAGTTGTTTAAAATGTTGACAATTTATGAACAAAAATTCGCAAAAGTTTCGGAATTTTAGATTTTTTTTTTAATTTTTAACAGTTTCTGGCTGAATCTTAGTGGTTTATAACAATATTTTGATGTTTAACATTTTACTATTTTTGACATTTAATGAATACAATTTTGCATTTTAAAACCGGTTGGCCAGATTTTGATTATATCTGAAATTATTTTATTGTTTTATAATCGGATTTACATATTTTTGTTTTTTTATGAATAGAAATTTGTATTTTTAATAGTTTAAGACTAAATTTTGATGTTTTTTTACAATATTTTGATGTTTCAAAATCAGAATTTGGTATTTTTATCATTTTATAAATAAAATTTTGCACTTTCTAAATGTTTATGGTTTGATGCTTTCTGACAATATATTTTTAGAAATAGTTATAGATTGTGCAAAAATTTCAACTGTTTTTGGCTAGCTATTTCTTACAAAATTTTAATATCTTATGATTTTGATATTTTGAGATTCTATAAATAAAACTTTAAACAGTTTATGATAGGATTTTTACAATAATTTATTATTTTGTAACCGGAATTTTTGACAGATTATAGATTTATGTTGTTATTTCTTACAATATTTTGATATTTTATAGCCGGGATTTTGTTAATTTTGGAATTTTATATTTGTTTAAATATTTTACAATTAGTTATGATCGGATTTTAATGCTTTAATTGTTTTTAGCCAGATTTTGGCTGTAAAACTTAGTTTGAATATTTTATAACCGGATGTAATTTTTGACATTTTTTTTACTTTTTAATGTTGTACTAGTTTATAAATAGAAATGTGCACTTTTTAACAGTTTGTAAAAAAAAATTTAATATTTAAATATAGTTTGATATTTTATAACCGAATTATTGAGGTTTATTATTATTTTTTGTTAAATTTTCAACAGTTTATGGCCAAATCATAGTGCTTTATAACAATATTTTGATGTTTAAAATTTGCATTTTTAACAGTTTATGACCAAATTTTAATGTTTTTTGACAATATTTTGAAGTTTTAAGACCAGAATTTGCTATTTTTAACATTTTATGAATAGAATTTTTTTACTTTTTAAAAGTTAACGGCTGGATTTTGATGCTTTCTGACAAAAACATTTTTAATAGAATTTTTCAAATGTCAACTGTCTTTGATCGGATTTTGGTTTCTCTAACAAATTTTTAATATTTTATGATCAGATTTAGTTTTTGGACATTTTATTAAAAAAAAAACTCTAAACAGTAGTCGGATTTTTACAAAAAAAATTGGATTTCATGTTTTTTCAAATATTTTTCATTTATTTATTGACAATTTTGGTGTTTTATGATATTATTTTGTTGCTTTAAAGCCAGATTTGGCTATTTTTGAGTTTTTATAAATAAAAATTTGGCATTTTTAAGTTGTTTTTTGTCGAATTTTAGTTCTTTCTTACATAATTTGCTATATAAAAATTGCCTGGATTTTAGTTCTATGTAAATTTATTTTGATGTTTTATTACATATTTTTAAATTTTTATGAATAGATAACAGTTTAAGTAAAATCTTTGATGTTTTTGACAATGTTTTGATTTCTCAAAACTAGAATTTGCTAATTTTAACATTTTATGAATAGAATTCTGCACTTTTTAAAAGTTTACAGCCGGATTGCTTTTTTTTTAATAGAATTTTGCACATTTTAACTGTTTTTGGCCGGATTTTGGTTTGCCTGACAAAATTTTAATATTTTATGACCGGATTTTGTTTTTTAACTTTTTATAAAAAAAAACTTCAATATTTTAGACAATTTAGCTAAAACTAAAATCTTATAAAATATCCAAACTTTTTGTTTCTAGAGAGGTAACAATAGCAACGTATAAAGTATCAAAACTCTCTATTGCCTTCAAATAGCTAAAAATGAAATTTTATGAAGAATCAAAACTCTTTTATGCTTTTAGAGAGGTAGCAATTACAATTTATAAAGTATCACAACTTTTTGTTGCTTTTAGAAGACTAAAAATAAATTTTTATAAAGCATTAAAACTTTTTGTTGCCTCTAGATAGCTAAAAATAAAATTTGAAAAAGTATCAAAACTTTTTGTTGGCTTCTAGATAGCTAAAAATAAAATTTTATAAAATTTAAGTAAAATGTTTGGGTTTGGTGTAAAAAATTCTAAATTAATATTATTCAGGATGTTCAAAGAGTTATTCTTTGGCCTATTCTAAGAATATTTTGTTCTTTGATGATTTCTAAAAAACTTTTTTGTTTCGAAGATTAAAAATTTTTGCGACAGTTACAACATTTTTTTATTAAAAAGTAGGTACATTTAAAGTTGTTGAATCTACAATAAATGTTTAAAATGACTTTTTCCAGTCTGAATTTTTGAATAATTTTTTTGTTATTGAGTTCCAACCTATTTTAAACACCTGGTGTGTTGTTTCTAATTAAGTTACACCTAGCAATTATCCGATTTTGCAAGTTGTCCAAATTCTACTCTTCAGATAGCCCATAAAAAAATAATCTAAGTCTATGGATTAAGCAGGTCATGCATCATCGTGCATAAACCACATTACAATTTTTGTTGCTAATGATACACCCTACAGAAACTGAGGTAGCATGTGTTCCAAAAAGTTGCGATACACTTTGCCGGTAAGTTTTTCTGGTAGAAATCTGGTTTAATTAGATAGTCGCCCACAATTCCAACCCAAACATTTAAGGCAAACTGATGTTGAAAATAATCTCCACATACCTGATGCAGATTTTTATCTGCCCACACGTAGTTGTTATGAAAGTTTCTTATTGCATTTTGTCGTTGTTCATCGGTGAAAAGAACATGTGTCAGGAATTGAAAGATGAGAACTAATGTGTCCAAGAAATTGCCCTTAGGAATTTTTTAAACTGTTCAATGACTTATATTTAAAGTATTGGCAATTTTTTGCGTAGAATTACTTGGATCTTTTTCTATCATGTCAAGCACATTCTGTGCCAGTTGTACCGTTTTTACTGTTGTTGATTTTTTTGGCTTTCCATTTAGTTTTATTGTGCCTGTTTTACAAAGACGTCAATGAATGTTTTTGAAGCTTTTTTGGTAAAGGATATTACGGCTAAGAAACCGTTCAATGTACAATCGTCTAGCTTGTAATGAGTTTCCATATATGAAATGCATGTCAGTCATCTCGGTTTTTGTATAGTGATTTATAGTAGAACAATTCACTAACTATTAAAGACACGGCAAACAGCCAAACGTTACTCAATCTAAACAACTGACAAAACGTATTTAAATAAAATCCACTTGTACATTAGTAGATAAAACAGCCGTTCTAAGTTATCGTTAACAATTTTTTATAACTTTATAAACTCATTAATTTTTTGTATTTAATATACTTGTTGGCGTACGCCATACTATTGCTTACATTAATGATTTTAACAAATATTGAATATGATTGTCGCAAATCTTGTTTACCCTGTATCTTTAAAACAAAAGTTTTTGAGAAATCATCATGAGACAAAATATTTTTAGAATAGGCCAAGGAATAACTTTTTAAATTTTTGCCGCATGTTTACCTAACATCCTATATAGTATTGTGTTTTGTCGTTATATCTTTTTTTATTGATTTTAAAATTGCTTAGTTTGGAGATAGGATATTAATAATAAAACTACCAATAGCTTACATCATAGATTATAATAGATTTTCAATAAAAATTAATTAACAAATATTTATACATGTTATTATTAACTTAATAATTTGTTATTTTATCAAAATAATATGAACAAGCCGTGGTCGTGCAAACTTGTGTGTCAATAAAGAATATCGATTTTTTAATGCTTATTTTTATTTATATTTTTATTATTATTCCTTGTGAAAATAATATACTTCACTATATAGTATATTAAAAACTACATCATAATTTGTAATGGACAAAATTGATTTAAAGCAAAAATTAATCCGTACACACTACTAAATTTTATTTAAAAGTTCATACATATTTAAAGTTACATACATTAAAATTAAGCTTCTTATATTTCCAATATTTTTTTTTACATTTTTTTTTAAAATGATTATTTTTAGTCTATTGTTTTATTTAAAAGAACATAATATTTTGCTGCGCTCTTTTTGCGTTGAGTTGTGAGTGTTTTACTTATTATTTTGTAATTAAAAAAATTGTTTTTTATTATTTTGGTGAATTAATGTAAGCCCATTTTTTTAAGTAAGTCAACATTAATTGTGCGGCGATTTTACACTGATTTGTTTTCTCGTAGATATGTCTACAACTTAATTATAGTAATATTTTACTCATTTAAATAAAATAATTATTTTCTTATCATTTAGGCTTTCAAATATTGATGATGATATTTAGTTGTAAATTTAACTTTGTGTTCAGCGTCACACCGATTCACGTCCGGTCTCGTTTAATGTCGTCGTGTTATCGACAGATTGTAAAGCGCTTCCGTACTTGTATGCGTTCCAGGTTTATATTGATTCCGGTGTTAAGTAGTTTTACCTAAAGTTTTCTTTGTATAAGTGGTTAGTAATGTGGTCAATTAAATATTTACTTTATGCGTTTAATTATTACTTTCTGGATTAATTAATTGATTACATTATTTATTAAATATCGGAGTAAAAATTTAAGCATACTTATAAATATTTATAAATATATGTATGGTATAATGATTAACAGTTTTTAATTAAATTTACATTATGCTAGATATCTATTTGATAGATAATAAATATATAGGTAGATAGACTATAAACTAAATATAAAGAAACAAAAAAAAAACGTCATAATTGAACTGTATACTAATCACAAATGAATTTATTTTGAATTTATGTAATATTTTTCTAGTTCAATCAACTTATAAAGTTTATGAGAAAATTCTTGTTTTAAAGGACCTGTAAAATATATTTTTTACTTCAAACGAATATGAACACTTACTAAATTTAAATATTTCGAGTATGCTCAAACAAATCTGTTGTTTTTGTTAATATTTTGTTGACATCTTTTTCATTTTTATCTAAAGTTTGAATTAAGTTTCTAATATAGATGCATGAAGCAATTTATAATATATAAAGTATTTTGAAACACAACACATTGGTTTATTTGAATTACTAAATTTAATTATCTTTAATAAAAATAAAATATTTTTAATTTATTATTATAAAAACTCACATTTTTTTGCCAATTTTAAAAATTGTCTTGATACTCGAGTCAGTTTCAATAACATAATACATAATGTGAACAACTTATGCATTTAGCTGTTTTTTTTAAATTTTAAATGCAATATTTATGAATTACTTAATATGTCACAACAACATAAAAATACTTTTAACAAGCTGAAATTATCACATTGAAGACTAAATTTAAGCAGTCTGTAAACATTGACTTTTTTCTTTATTCTTTATTTACAGTATAAGTAAAACCATTTACATCTACATAAAAATACAATGAATATAAACAATATAATACATATATAAAATAATCAATATGAAAAACAGAAGCATAAGATCAACATAAAAAATATAATATAATATAAAATACATAAAAATTTAATCAATATGACTCAATTGAATCTTAAATATAGATTTAGAACAAAAAAAATTGAAATTGTTTGTTAAACAGTTTGCAAATCTACAAATTCTATCAATGGGGTTGTGAAATCCATAATTAGTAGAATGTGTAAATTCTCTAAATATTGAAGTCTGCCTGGTTACTTCGTTCACTAATAAGAATGTAGAATGGAAGAGATACAAGTAACTCAGGACAGTCTACTTCAGACATCACTAGACCACGCAAAAATGTGAGATCTGATCTTTTGCGCCGAAGTTTTAGTGACGGTAAATTGTATAGTATAGAAATGTAATTGCGATCAAAATTAACCGATAATATACCAGATCTATAGGACAACAGACGAAAAAATTTGTTTTGAATACGAAATTTTGCTTAGCGTTCTATTAAAACTGATTGCAAAACATTTATTAACATTAAACAAAAGGTTATTAATAAGACACCAAGCATTAACAGAGTCTAAATCTTGTTGTAAAAGATTACAATCATCGGTAGATAAAATACTTTTACACATTTAAAAATCATCTGCAAATAACAGAAATGATGATGAACTAATACAGTCAGAAAGATCATTGATAAAAAGTAAAAATAAAATTGGTCCGCAGTGAGATCCCTGAGGAACACCTGATGGAACTAAAATAGGTTGTGACAGAAAGTTATTGATTTTTATACACTGCGTTCGGTTTTTCAAAAAGCAAGATAACCAAGGAATCACTGCATTATGAAAACCCAAGGCACGAAGCTTAGCAATCAAAATACTGTAGCTCACACGATCAAAGGCCTTTGAAAAGTCGGTGTAAATAGAGTCAACTTGAGTTTTGCTTTCAAATGCGTTTAAAATATAATTTTTGTAAGAAAGTAGATTGGTAAGTGTAGATCGACCCTCACAAAACCCATGCTGTTCATCTACTAAAATACTTTTGCACATTCAATGTATTTGACCAGTTATAATTTGATCAAATAATTTTGGGATAGCAGATTGAATGCAAATGCCTCCATAGTTTGTAATATTTTCTTTAGCACCAGATTTATGCAATGGCATAATATAAGTTTGTTTCCATACATCAGGAAATTTAGTTTCATTCAATGAAACGTTGAAAAGTAAATGTAATAGTTTTGAAATTGAATAAATACAATTCTTTAAGAGCATAGAAGGAATACCGTCAGGTCCAGTGCTAAGATTAGATTTAAGGCTTGTAATTTCATTAAAAATTAAAAATATCTAGTAAACTGACTGAGAAATTTGTATGAATTACATTTTTATCAAACTTAAACAATGGAGTTGGATGAATTTGAGAATTATAAACCGAAGAGACGAAATCTGCAAATTTGTTTACAAGATCGTCACCATTAATACAAATTTGATCACCATAATACATTGTAGCTGGAAAAGCATTAGTTTTCCTAGCTTTATTTACAAATCTCCAAAAATGTTTTGGATTAGACCGAATGTTATTCTTGGTGCGTAAAATGTACTGCTTGTAAAGACGTGCGTTCAGATTTTTGCATGAAGTCCAAAGAAAATCAAATTTATTGTAATCAGAAAGAAGTTCTAAAGATTTAAATTGTTTA
Source organism: Tachinus rufipes (assembly GCA_963932245.1). Lineage (NCBI taxonomy): Eukaryota > Metazoa > Arthropoda > Insecta > Coleoptera > Staphylinidae > Tachinus > Tachinus rufipes. The sequence goes on from OZ010749.1 coordinate 39,760,059, forward strand.
TGTGCAATTTTTTTTAGTTTAGTAATTGAAATTAATTCCTTGCTAAACCAAATAGGAAAGTTGTTGTCATTCCACACTCTTTTAGGTACATAACAATCAATTGCATAATACAAAACAGACTAATCAACGTTCAACAAAAAATCATTGATTGCGCTGAAGTTGGCACATTTAAAATCATTAAAAACGTAGTTACAGTTTAAAATATCACAAGAAGTATCACATTTGACATCTATCACATAGACATTATGATGTTGACTTATATTTAATAAAACATCTACAGCATTTATCACAATCATTAGTAAAACACAAATCCAAAAATACATCTATACTATTTGGTATGGTTATACATTGAACACAGTTTAAAAATCCAAATGAGTTAGCAACTAAATGTCCAGGGTAGTTTGCGTTACAAGTAACTCCAGTTCCAAATTTATTATTTAGCCACGTTGCTTCTGGTAAATTGTAATCTCCTAGTAGAATTAGTTTACTATTAGGAAAGACATCAGCAAAAGATTGAACGGAGTACCAGTGGTCAGCATATTTATCGATAACCAAACGAGGGGGTAAATAAACTGCACCAATTATGTACGATAGAAACTTAAAGTTGACAATTACAAACACATGTTCAACACTTAGATATGGCGGATGTAGTAATGTACACTTTAGATGACTTCTAACCGCAATCAATACGCCATCTCCGCTTAATTTAGGGCTAGTTAAATTAGACCGATCACATCTAAATAGGTTATAGCCAGTTAGTCTTAGTTCTGAGTCAGTGATGTCTTCAGATAGCCAAGTTTTGGTTAAAACAATAATGTTATAACTTGACAAAGCTACAGCTAACAAAAGTTTTTTTAGTTTGGTTTTTATACCTCCAACGTTTTGGTAGTAAATTGAGAGGCCGTTGGTATTCCTGGAGACGGGTCCAAACTGTTGAGCGGATTTAACGTCCAAAAATCCCGGTCAGCCATAGTTAATAAATTTTTTGACGGCAATGTTTGCCGGCCTAAAGTTTTTAGAAAGAACTAAACCAGCTTGATCGGCTGGAATAGATACTTTAAAACTGCTGTAGTTTCCAAACCTTGAATGTTTAGAAGTTTATTCCATGTGTCGATAGTACGGTTAAAAACATCTTGCTTCAAAAGTTTTGGTCTTACATCTCTGAACTGTTAATGAATATTTGTTAGAACTCCTAGCTAGCCTTGTACTACAAGTAAATATTTGTTTAGATGGCAATATGTCTAGTATTTTGTTAAAACAAAGTTCATGAAAATATCTATCAAAAATGCAAAAATTTGCATTACGCCGGTGTTGTAAAGTGATTAGTCAATTTTGGGTTAGCATTGATCCAAATAGCTTGTTTTTGAATAGAATTTAAAAAAATAGTGTAGTTTTGTAGTTTACATTTATTAAAAATCTTAGTTTTATATATGGTCAATTCCATTTCAATTTTTAGTTTCTATAACTTATTAGTAGTCTTTTGATCGGTTTATGAGGATATAAAACCTTTAAAAAAATTTACATTTTTTTAAAGTTTATTTGTCGTTTTTTAACTTAATAACATTTTTTGTTTGAAAATCGCAAATTTAACTAAAAAAAAAAACAAGTGAAATCAATCAGAAATTTTTTGTGGAATCCAAATCTGACGCCATTTTAAGTTTATACTATATATATATACTATAAGCCGCAAAAACCATAAAACCATGTATTTGTTCTCAGTGAGCTGGGTAACAAGGAACATTTTTTAAATATGTTTTAATCGCTAAAGTATTTTGATGTAAATTAATTGGAAAATTTAAATTTGTTTTTTGTATTTGGGGTTTAAGGGTCTAAAACAAAAAAAATTGCAAAGCAGTCCTATTCTTCAACATAAACTTTTACAAATACACGTTTAGTCGCGCTCAGAGAAACAAACACCAAATATTATTAAAAATTTGAATTCTAGGGACAATTTTACATAGAAAATAGTCAGTGTTGTACAATTTTTAGGCAAAAAATGCGTTTAAAATTAATTTTCATAAATTTCATAAATTTTTTTATATTCACAAAAATACCATAAACACACTAAAGTGTGATTTAAAACTTTATTTTATTAAATTTTGAGTCCTGGGCGGATTTATGTTTGAATGCCAAAAATAATAATATTTTCAAATTTTGGCGCAGATAGATCGAGTCTAAATTTGTGCTGCAAGTGCAAAAATTATCAAACAAAGAGTAAAATGGCCCAAAATTGGTTTAAGCGACAAAAGATGTCTTTGTTAAATTTTTGAAATGAGCTTATAAAATATAAGTATGCCAAATAATTTAAAAAAAATTAAGTAAAAAAAAATGTTGTACAGAATTTTTTTTTCTAGATGGGTTTTTCTACGGCAGATAATTATTTTTTATGTAAAATTGTTTGCAAAACTCAAATTTTACAAATAGTTTTTCTGAAAACTGCTAATTGTGTATTTGTAAGAGTTTATGTTGAAAAATAGACATATTTTTGCAGTTTTTTTTGAGTTTAGACTCTTAAAACTCAAAAAAATCTGTTGTTAACCGTTTTGATTAAAAGTACTTAATAATGTAAAAATTAATATATTTGTCAAACATTTTTGATAGATTGGACAGTAATCCAATTAGTCTATAACTTGGAGAATCAGACTCGTCTCTCTTTTTAGGTATAGGTTAAACAATTGCAATCTTTCAACAGTTTGGGAATGTTGTTTTGTAAAATAAGGCAAATATTTAAGTCAGAATGGGAACTACAACAGTAGGAGGATTTAGAATAGTAGAGTTAAATGCAGACTGATTTGCAAAATAACTAAATTGGTTTGATTATTTCAAAGAAGAGATATTGAAGATTTTGAACTAGCTTGCAATGATTTTTTTGTTGTTTATAAAAAACTGAGAAATTTGATTAGCTTTGCTTTTGTTAATCCTATATTTGTATTAGATTGTCACAATATTTACGGGTTGTTTTATAATCTTGATAAACCTGATCGGAACGAATACTGGCGTAATTTTTAAATGCGCCTTGCTTCTTATTAACTGCTTGATTTTTTTGAATTGAGTACAAATACTTTTGATTTGGTTTAATCATAAAAAATGAAACAAATTTTCTATGACATTTTAATTTTCTGCTGCAGTATTGCTTGTATTCTGAGGATATCCTCAGAGTACAAGCAATAAATATTAAAATTGAGATCATTTCTTAATAATTTTGATTTTGATGTTTATTTTTACCATGTTTATTTTAAAATAATTATATACAAGGCGCGGTGAAGGTTGGTAGTAATAAAAAGAAAAGATTTAACAACAGAAGTAATAACTAAATGATCAAATTTTTCTAAAACAGCCTTAACAGTAGTTGTTCTATCTTCAGGAATAGTTAAAAAATACAAATTTAATAATCTTGGTTTACCAAAAAGTCTATTACGAGAAAAATACGGGGTTTGCTGAATAACTTGAGTAAGATTGTGTAAAACTGCAAAAATCATAACTTGTTGTTTGGATTGGGTTGTAGAAAAAATGTGACTTAACCATTCAGTATTATATACATTAAAATCTTTTAACTTTATTACTAATTTATAATTGTACGGAATTTATTCTTCTTCTTCTGTTGCCTTACACTCATGTGCGCTGGCAAATTATTATTTATTGTATAATTGTTAAAATTTTGTTTATTGCTGTTTGGCATATGTTGCCAAACTTTTTTATTCCGGTTCAGTTTTTGATGTTCCTAAGCCATGATAGCTGTTTACGTCCGATGCCCCTTCTGCCTTCTATCTTTCCTTCGAGTATGAGTTGGGAAATTTCATATTGTGGCCCCCTTAGTATGTGACTTAGGTATCCTATTTTGTGCTGCTTCTGCTCCTGCCCTTCTCAGCATTTTCTCGTTGGTAATATGGTTTACCTATGGGGTAGAGAGCATTCTTTTGAATGTCCATATCTTGAACGTTTTGATCTTGTTAATGGATGAATCAGATATTCTTTTAGTTTTATTTTAAAATTATTTATGTTGCATATATTTTTAATTTCTTCTGGTATATTATTGAATTCTTTAATGCACTTTGACAGTTATACTTTGGTTTTTTGATGTTGTTTGGTTTACTTTTATGTTTAAGTGTCCTTTACTTTGTGTGTTGTGTGTATGAATTTCTTTTCTAGTTGTTAGTTTTAATTCTGTTTTAGTTAGATCAAGTTGTATTTTTTATTAAGATAATACATTGTTGTGAGATTTTGTTTTTTATTGTAAGTTGGTTTGTATTTTTTGTGAATTTCATTTGTAGGTGTTAGTTTGTCCATTTGATATAGTGTTTTTATTGCCTTGTTTTGTTGTCGTCTATGTTTCTTTTGTTGGCTTGTGATCATACGGTCATCATGTAATTAGTTTGTGATCTAAAGATAACGTTATAGATAATGTTTCTTGTTTTTTGTGTATAGTTAGGTTGCTCAGTTTGTATAAGGCTCCTATAGCTATTGTGTTTTTTCTTATAAGGTTTTGTATGTGTTTGTCCCACTTTAAATGATTGGTAATTGTAATTCCAAGATATTTTGTATGTGAGACTTTGCATAATTGTTTGTTATTTATAGATAGCAAGATGTTGTTGTACTAATTTAGTTTTTAGAATTCTGGGCCCTGTGAGGTCATGTTGAGTTGGGCTAGTTGGTGCATCCAGCTTGTCATTGTCGAAGAGCTTTTTGACGTATTCCTGATATAGATTATTTTTATCCATCTCATTAATTAATGCTTTGTTTTGATCATTTGTGATGTGAGTTGAATTTCCCTCTTTGCGTGATCCTATTATTTTTTTGATTTTTTTGTGTAGGTTAAATACACCTTTCTCTTGTAATTTCTCTACTTTTTTACATCTTTGCTGCATCCAGGACTCTTTGGCTATTCTGGTTGCCCTGCGTATTTTCTTATGCATCACTTTATACTTGGCGTGTTTTTATTGAGTTTTTAGCTTTTTGCGTTGTTCCATCAGCAGCATGATTTCTTGTGTCATCTAGTCCTGGTTTTTAATGCTCCGGACATACCCTATAATGTTATGTGCTTCCGATGTTAGCACTTCTTTGAGGTGTTACCTTGTGTCTTTGACTGTTTCTAGTTGTTGCCCATCTTTTATTTTTGTGTTTATGTGGTTGGAATATGTGATTCTTACCATAGGTTCTTCTGTTAATTTACGAATGTCGATTGTTTTTTTACTTTTAGATGTTTTCTGTTTTACTAAACGAAGGTGTGTAGTTGCTACAATTGGATTATGATCTGAAGTTACGTTTGCTCTTGGGTATGCGGTTACTTGTTTTATGTAGTTGCAATTTTTTTTATTCATTTGGATAAAGTTAATCTGGTTCTTAACAATGTAATTTTGTCGATGTTGGGAAGATGTCCAGGTGTATAAACGACGTTTCGGCATTTGGAACCATGTATTAGTTGGTATGTATTTATTGTTTTGGCAGAACTGTACGAGTTTGTCCCTTCTGTCATTTCTAATACCTAGGCCAAATTTCCTCAACTATGTCTTTGTATCTATCTTCTCCAATTTTTGCATTAAAATTGCCCATTATTATGTTTATGTCTTTTTTCTTGGTATGCTTTTCTTTGTACTCTGCGTTTGGTTTTTACGCCATGGGAGCGTACACTTAAATTATGTTTAGTTTTACTGGCTTAGTGTTAAGTTGTAAGAGCATAATTCTTTCCGAGATTAGCAGGAAATTGTATACAGATTTCTTAGTGTTGTTGTCCACCACAACAGCCACTCCGTGTCTATAGTGTTTATCTGTTTTGTCGCTGCCTGAGTAATATATAGTGTGGTTACACATTAACATTGTATGTAGCTCGTTTTTGGACCATCTCAGTTCACTGATGCCCATAATATTGACTTGAACTCTTTGTATTTCTTGCGATAGATTGTTAATTTTTCCTGGTTCATAGAATCTGTTAACCTAACCTAACCTAACCTAACAGGAAAAACCGAGAGATTCTTAGCAGTCTTTGTCCATTTAAGGCCTGCTCGGTACTGAGGGTTGTAGATTGTGTTTGTTCTTGCATAAATGATAATTTGTCCTGAGGAAGTTACTCGTTGAGGTTTTCCGTTTCTTTCTACGCCGCAGTACCACAACCATTAAAACTGCTACAGTCATGCTTGTAGATGTCCGTGTGATAAGCCGGTTCAGGATAATTTCTTTTTTGCCTCATCTTGGTATTAGAAGTTGCTGTTGCCTTCCTTCAGTGCTAGTTTTGGTCCGCCCCTGGTATTTTATTTTACAGGTACCAACTATACCTGGTAGGCATTCCCCTATCCGCCACCTGGAGAAGCGCCTGATGGGGGATTAGCAAAAACTACACAAGGGTTAATGAATGTTGATTATATGATTTTTAATATCTTTTTCTCTAGTCTTACTGTGCTATTTTAAGGTTAATTTTACTTTTAAAAAGTATATTTTTACAATACTGCATGCAAAATTTTAGTATAAGATAAAACACTTGGAAGGGCAATAGTTGTCTAAATAACAATTATTTTTCTTTTCCTTTAAAATTTAGAATTAGATTTTGTTATTAACCAACTATATATTGTTATTGTGTCTTTTGTGATTTGGATGTACAACTGTCCATCTATATTTTAAGTAGGCATTTTTTTGTGCTTGGCTTTGATGTTAGTGCTTTTTTTGCTACCCTGTTATCATCGATTTGTAGTACATGTTGATTCTATTCCTGTTGCCTTGTTTTTTTCCAGCGTATTATATCGGTAATTTTGAGAATTTTGTTGCATTGTGTTCTGTTTCTAAGACTGAATTCTAATATGGATCTGAAGGTCTTTATTTCTTTTGCCTGCAAGCGTCCCTTTGACCATGAACATTTATTTGTTGAACAGTAATAGCCTAAACTATTTCTTGGTCTGATACTATCTGATAAGGGTATTTTCCTTGTACATTTTTTCTTATCATAAAACTTGTTTTGTTATCCGTGTTCAAAACTTTGAAGTTGTTAATAACTTTATTGTTAACTTTTAAGTTTTTAGGATTTTTACAATATCTGGTAGTTTTATTCAGTCAAAGGCTGTGAGATTTATGAAACTCACAAAAGCTGGCTTGTATTCTATTGCTTTTTAAACATTTCAGTTTCTTAATTGTTTTTAGTAACATGTCGTTATCTAAGTTTATTGTTTTTTTATCGCTATTTGCATTTTCATTTACTGTATTTTTGAGTCAATTTAAAGTTTTTTATAAACACTTTTAAAAAAATTTGCGATTTGGCAGGTACAATATAATTTGATTACATTTTACAAATAAAACAAATGTAAGTAATAATTATGTTAGCTATTATATTGTATTGTACTAGTAGTAACTAATAACTAGTATGCAATTTGAGGTTATGAGTAAGTTTTTTGTTGTTTTGTTGATTTTAAAATTAAAAAATAAATACTTTTATTACATTATAAATTTTTGATGCTTGTGTAATAAGTGGGATAATTGGGTTCTATATTAAAATCAAAAATATAAGTTTTGGCGTCCGTACTATGACCAGCTACAAAATTTTTATTGGATCAGAAAAGCCCTTGTTTTGTTGGTTGTAGTTGATAGTTTTGTATGTTCCTGTAAAGTTTTTTAACTTAGAGCTCAATCTTTAATTCAAAAATATAAATGTTGTATGTAAAGCCTACGTTTTGTTGGTTGTGCAATAGTTGATAGAGCTTTAGAGTTCAAGTCAGTCAAGTGTTTTTTAGTACAAAGTCTCATAAAAAAAATTATAGATGTTAGCATCCATATTACTACCCTGCATAGAATTAATATCAAGACTCTTGTTTTATTAGATGCGCAATAGTTGAGATAGTTTTGGGGTTCTTTTTGTCAAGTGTTTCTAATACCGAAATGTTTTTTGATGGTAAAAAGTATAAAGGTAAATAGTTGGGACAGTACAGAGGTTGTAGTAAAAGTGATAAATACTAAAAGTTGTGTCCAGTTGATTATAGTATCAATAGTTGAGACGGTTTTTAAGTTTTATGTCAATTTTTTTTCAAATAAAAGCTCGCATATGGATAGTGTTCTTTGCCTGTTGTTGAGGCGCCAATTTGTTTGGTGTAGAAGGAGCGATGCTTTTGGCGGACGCATCATCTTTCTTATTTTATTTTATTTTAAAGTGTTTTTAAATATTTGTTCAGTACCTAAAAGTTTGTTGTTTTTAAATATTTGTAAAGTATCGAAATGTTTCTTGAAAAAAGTTTTAAATTATTTTATTGTACTATTGTATTGTATTGTTTTTTGCATATCTCTACGGGGCTGGGCTGTTGGGAGAGAGTGGAGTGATGCATTCAATAAGAGATTTTACTATGTTTTGCCTGAAAAAGTTTTAAACATATTTTTTATTATCTAAAAGTTTGTTGAAAAGTGTTATTAAATAGTGGGTTGCATTGCTTAAAATAAAGCGTTTTTACATGTTTATTAATAATAAAATATTAAAGCCCCTAATTAAATAGGTTACACCTTTCTGAAGAAATAGAATTTGTTTGGTGTCTCTACTACTAACCGTTTTTGAGTTTTGATTTGTTTAGTGCAAAAGTTGTGAAAAAAGCTTGACGGCTTTTGACACAAGGTTTTCTGTTTCTGGATCTGTTATTTTAAAACAAAAATATTTGTTTATTAAAGTTTTATTTGATGTGGGCGAAAATTCAAAAATTTGATTTTTCAAAAAGTAATTGTAATACTGTTCAATATCAAAGACTTAACTCAAAATTGTGTTCAGTTTAGCGGATGTAAAAAGTTGATAGCTTTTGATAACTTGCTATACAATTTTTACTTTAAATGAAAACTGGGTACTACTAATGTCTTATACAGTTTTGAATTTTTGAAAAAAACAAAATATTTGGTATTGAAAGAAAAACTTTTGGTAAAAAACAATATTTTGTTCAAAACGCCACTTTATGTTATTTTAATATTAAAGTTGTCTTTAGAATCTTTAAAAACAAAACAAAAACAGAGTTAGTAAGAGTACAGGATCGGTATTTTGTTAAAAAGTTAAAATATATCAAAGAAAAATAAATTGTAATGTGTAATTTAGGAATTAATATGCTACAACAACAAAAAATACTTTTGAATTTTTTTGCTTTTTTTATTATTTTTTTATTGCTAAGATTCAAAACATTCTTTTCAAGGTTTACTTTTTAAAAGCTTCGATTTTGTTGATTGATGCTGCTTTTATTGTTTATGTTTTGGTTATACAATAGGATTGGCCGAACGTAGCGCTTAACCATTTTGAAGCAGATTTCTAAGTTTAGGTTTTTGTTACATAGGGGGCATAATACGTTAAATGTTTGCTCTACCTTTGAGGATTCTATAAAAATTATTTAAAGTATCTTATAATCTATAGCTAAATATTTTATGTTTTATTTTTATAAAGTTATAATTTTACTTAATCTTTTTAAAACAAGCATGTTGTATTGGGTCTGGCAACTAGTATAATTTATTTTCTAAGAATTATCTCAAAAATAAAAAATAATGGGTTGAAATAAAAAATAAAACATGAACCTTAGCTTTATTAGATGCAATATTAGATTCTAAAAATTAATTAATTTAAATTGCTTTTTTAAGGTTTGATTTAGCATTGCAATTTTTGTCTAAAGTTTTATATCATCTTTTTAAACAGTTCATTATTTCTTTTGCTTCAAATATTTACAAAAAAAATTAGAAACTGTCAACTTGGGGGTATTGGACGGCAATGTTATGTCACCAAACATTGAAATCATTTTTGTTTGTTTGTTTGTTTGTTTGTTAAGGACGAAGTGAGGTGTTGGCCTCAACAAGTGGCCCTTGAGAATAACTAACGCATGGCAATATTTTTCGATTTTTTTCTCTGCGTCCTGCTGTTAGTTTGTCTTAATCATTGTCTCTAATGTAATACTAATTTGCGGAATTTACGCAGTCTGCTGCGGCAACACATGCTGTCCCCGGCTCATCTCTCCTTATATTTTATTTTTTTGTTCAACTTCCTACACTGGCGTTTTCTTCTCTTTTTTCTCATTTTTGTGTTATTCAGCTTAAATATTTGCTTTGTTTTTAGGTATTTTCTTAGTTTTTATATATCTTTATTAACTTCTTTTTTGTCGTATCCTCTTTCTTTCATAAATATTTTGTGCAGCTCCATTAAGAACACCCTTTTTGGTAGTCCTACGTTTGCCAATTTAACTTTTAGTGAGATTCTTGAATCTGCATTTGGGATTAGTTCTTTGTGTTGCCAGATATACTCTGACTATTTTGAAAGTTGCATTTTCTGTCAACCTCGAGATGGCGTATTTTTTGTTTAGTCAATTTTGTCAACTTGTTTTCCTTGAGCAGTTTTCTCCTTTTTCTCCTTTTTTTTGCAATTCTTGTTGTTACTAATGTTTCAGTATAAGTTTTTCTTTTGTCTCTCTGTTCACTTTTTATTGCTTGGCAGGCATAGTTGTTTTGACTTTCTTTGTTTCTCTTCTATTTAATACTTTTTTACATATATTTCGTCATTTAAAATCTTAATTTAATAATTGTAGATTTGTCTACTTTGTTTTCTAATACCTTTTCTAGCGTTTTCTTATCTTACTCCCACGCTTCGCACTCTACTAGCGTATCTTCTGCGTTGTAATGCGTGTCTTCTTGACAAAATATACATTTTTTCTCTTTTTTTATCTTATTTATTTTCTGTAAGTATTTTCCAAAAGCTTCATATCCGGTAAGTAGTTGGGTTGCATGGTAACACGTCTCCGGTTTTTTCTCTACTCATTATTTTACTTCTGGTATTAGTTCCCTTGTCCATTCTCCTTTTTTTCCTTCTTTCTACTGTCTTTGTCATCTTTTTATTATATTCTCTCTCGTTTGTCTTTTTGCTTCTTGCTTACTAGTTTTTTTATTTACCATTTTCTTTATACCAAATTTTTCTTCCACCATCAAATCTGCGGATAATGTCGCCGCAATTACTTTTAGTGCCTCCTGCGACATTGTTCTGTAGGCCCTGCAAATTTTTAACAAACTTGCTCTTATAGCTCTTACTTCTTTTCTGATTTTTTTTTGTCTTTAAAGTTTCTCTCCATGTTTCTGCGGCATACAATAGTTCACTTCTAGCCGCAGTTGCTATTAGCTTTCTTGTCTCTTCTCCTGGTCTTCCCTTGTTTGGCATAAGCCTACTAAGCGTTCTTTTCATTTTTTAGTTTCTTTTGCCGCTTTACTTCAAGTGTAACTTCCAGGTATTTTTTTTTCTTATGGTTATTATTTGTTCATCTACTTGTATTTTTCCACTTTCCCTGTTTGTCCTCTTTGTCGATAGCTATGCTGCTTTGGTTTTGCGGAGCCAGATGTAACCCTTTATTTCTCATCCATCTCTTTATTATCTTTAACTCTAGCTTTTCATTTAGTACTTCTATGTCTATATCTCTACCTACCAAAGCCACGTCAACTGCAAATGCCGTTATTGTTACTCCTTCCGGCAGCCGCATCCTGAGTAGCCGATTATATACTAAATTTCATATTTTAGGACCTAGTGCAGAACTTTGTGGTACTTTTCTAGTCAGCTTAAATTTTCCATTTTTGGTTAGTAGATTTTTTTCCTGTAGGTAGCTTCATATTATCTTGGTAGTTTTATTTGTTAGTTTTCTTTTTTTTTTGCTGCTTCAATAATTGTTCTTTTAGTATGCTGTTGAACGCATTTTGTATATCTAGCGCTATTGTGACACAGTGTTGTTTTTTTATGTATGGTCCACTGTTTGCTTTTTTTTGCTATGGTTCTTACCTTTTCAATGGCTTTTACCTTTTGAATGGCTCCTAGAGTTGTTTTTTCCTTTGTAAATCTACTTTGTACCTGTTCCCATTCTTCATTTTCTTCTATTTCTTGTTCATTTTTTTTTGACAATAACTTTTTTCAAAATTTTTGCTAATGTGTTGATTAGTACTAGATTTGCATCCTTACAGCAAGCCAGAAAAATTTCTTGTTTCAGACATCTGTTTATTATTTGTGTTATTTCTATCTCATTTCTCTCTATTTTTGTTGTTATCTCGTCTGGATCTGGTCCAGGTTAGTTTTGCCTAAATCTACGTAGTTCCAGCCTTAAAATATATTTAGCATATGAATGCAACGTTCAGAATTTACGATTATTATCTTTAAAAAAATTTAGTCCTACACTTTCAAATATTGTAACACCGCACCAAACAGTGATTATGATCATAAAGTAATTTTTCATGAAGTTGATGTGGTTTTTTAGCCCAGTTGCGGAAGTTTTGCTTGTTACTATATGTACTAAGATAAAAATGAACTCCATCTGCTATCAATACAATTAAAATTTAAGAAAAAAATGAAAATTAACAATAATAGCAATAAAATTAACTCAAAGTTAACACAGCATGCGTATAAGTACCGAAGAGTCAATGACGTCAGTCAGATCACTCCAGATAGAACGCTTAACACAGTAAAAATTAAATTCAATCTTCAACCCTACTATAACATTTCATCTGTAACGCATCACCTAACCCGTAGTTTTAAATCAGTCGAACGCATAATACTACTCGGTCTCAATAGCACGGTTTCTTTTTGATAACCAGACAAAAACAAATCCTAATTAAAAGGTAACCCTGACAACCGTTTAAAAACAGCAATGTCTTAGTAAAGTTATAAAAAAAATCTTATGGGTGACAACACAACAGCTTTAATTCTTTAAGCCACAATATTCTTTGTTAATATTAACTTAAATATTTAAATTTAGGGTGTAGTTTTAGCTTTCTGAATATAATATAAAATTGATTATTTGGTAAAATTAGTGGATAATACAAACATGTTTTATATATTATAATTACTTATTTATACTATTTAAGTTATCATAAAATAGTATAGCTAACATCTAAACATAACATAAGCACATATGCTTATCTTATAACATCTGAGCCAACAATAATTTATTTTGTTTTTGTTTTATTATTTATTTATTATTTATTATTAATTGTTTAATTCAGGCAACGCATATGTTTACTTGCAATAACATGTGATAGTTAACATTAATTTAGTTATACTGTGTACTCGAGGATGGTAAATCATAAACTCTAACATACGTACTTGGTTTGCGCGCTGGCATTTTTTAAGGCAGTGAGAATTATTTTAAAATGTGATATTATGGTTTTTATTTGGAATAGAAATAAACTTATAATACAAATTATTACTTTAAATTTCCGAATTTGATTAAATTCTGTTGAAATATTATTTTAATATTTGTTTGGCAAAACTCATTGACACATTATAATTATTACTTATAAATTTAATAAAATTATATATTTATTATTTTTTAATTTACACAAAAGACTGAATTGAAATTTAGCTTAGATTTGTTAAAAATTTCTTGATATTTTTATAAAGAATATCTGTATCAATTTTTTATAAAGTATTTATTCGTTATTTGGAACTCCGGTCTTATTATTAGTGATTGGCTTTAATGAATAAAATTGTAGAATTGCAAGTTAGTATGCACACAATCACACAAATCTAAGATCGCAAATAAATACTTTTAATTGGCAATTTAATAAAGGTAAAAATATTTGCAAAGGCTCCTCACAGACAATTTTATATAGAGGTTGAACTATTTATGTTGTCAATACAAAATACCACAAATGCTTATAGAAAACAGATTAATTAAAAGTTTTACTTATAGTTAGTTATGTATATTTTTAGCTTGTTAAATTAAAATAAATATATTGCAAAGATCTACTCTTATTCTTAATAAAAAATGTAAATTTATTACATTCTTTAGAAACTGAACTCTTGTTTAGCTATATTCTAAACAATGTATGTAGGTAAAAGAAGTTGATTTGATTTGTGACTTAGAAATATTGCTTGATTCAAAATTAATATTTAAACTTTATACTGATTTTGTAATTAATAAATTTTTAAAAATCAATTGAATATAAATTTAACAAATTAGAAAAGTTTAAATTAAATTTTACAGGAGTTTATTTATGTCTCCCAACACAAATTGACCAATATAATAATAAACTTTACATGTCACACGTTCCATAGACCAAGCTATACTGGGATTACAGCATAATGTATTTTGTTTTTTTTTATGAGAGTGCGTATGGTTTGCAAATGATTACTTGTACTAAAATGGTTTTGAAAACCTGCTGACTTGACAGGTTGGTTGTAATTGAATTTATTTTACCTGGTAATTGTTATTTTAGTAAAACGTTTGTATAGTTGTGATAGTAAGCTGACGGGTCTATAATTATCAAAAAAGTATAACTATGATTACTTCTCTTTTCTCCCATGCTCTTGGGATTTGTTCCTTGTTAAAGCATTCAAGACAATTCTTATTGTTTTCTGAATGTTTTTATTCTTTATTTGTGCATGTTATTTGTTATTTAGTCTTCTTTTAGAGTTTTGCCGTTTTAATTTGTTTTAGTGCTGTTTTTATTTATTTTTTGACGTCTTTACCTACATTTAATTTTTTGTTGTTGTTTGGCTTTTAGTACCACAGAACTGCAAAGCGTTTTGTATTTTAACTACTATTTTTTTCTTATTGCCAACGATGTGTCCTTGCTTACTTTAGATTGTTAATCTACTTTTTTTTATTTTAGTACTTTCATATTTGTACTGTGTATTAATGCGGTGTTATAGTTTTTTTTTTTTTTTTTTTGATTTCTTTTTTGATAGTTTTGTTTGGTTCTTGGAGTTCTGCACAGCCCCTTACTGTTTTTTCTATATTCTATAAGTGTCATTATATTTGCACTTATTTTAATGTTTTTTGTTTTGTTTTGAGTGTGCACATTTTTTATGGTCGATGTTTGATTTCTATGAGCTTGAGTGTTTCTTGTAGTTTGCTCTGTTGGTTTTCCAAGTATCTTGTTTTGTTTTTATCATTGCTCCTGTATCGAATTGATTTAAAACAGATACATTTTGATATATTTCATGTTTTTTTGTTAGTAGCACTTTCTTATTTGGACATTTTTTTGTTCATTTTCTCTGTAGTAGTTTTTTTGAAGAAGATATTTATACAATACGAAAATAATCAACCGCACATTTACGCAATCAATTTTAAATAAATAGACTGGATGCGTTAATATGCGGCCACAACAGAGATCGTAACATTGAATATGATTTTTCACTATTTTTTGCACAAAAACTGAATGGAGACAAAATATTCCTAAAAATTAAAATAGCCGCATTTGCACTGTATTGCACCTAGAGATGTAAAAGTTTATGAGTCGTCATATTTTGATACTCTTAACATGTGTACAAAATTTGAGCAAAATTGGAGATGTCAATGTGGGGACGATTGTCCGAACTATCGTAGAATTGCCTTTATCTGAGAAAATAATTTGATTTCAGTTTGCAATAATTTGCTGCTCCACTATTCATCAACAAACCTACGGTGCTGCACATTGTCCGGTGGCTTGAAAATTATAACCGTACTGCTCAAACAAACAAAATGGCGGTAAATTCAAATGCGGTTTTTGTTGAGACAACATTTAGTTAAGAACTGTTTATTTATGTTTAATAATAATAATAATAATAATAATAAACTTTTTTTTGTAGATATACGCACATATTACAAAACTTTCTTCAAATAAGTGTTTGTTTTTGTGGTTGAAAATTAACTTGTACATGTACAGCCCAGTAATTGTTATTACGTTTTGTGCTTTAAACACACCTCTACAACTGTCATTATATTTAAGAACACACATTGATTGTAAAATCGTTTTTGAGTTTTAAAAAGATCAATAATGTGTGGACTGCTACTGTAGAAAATAAAGCCATATTTAAGAAGAAATTCAAAATTTGCGTGGTAAATAGTTTTTAGAGTTCTTGGTTCTATTATTGTCGTTAATATTCTTATGATGTAACACGTTTCTTAAATTTATTATTAACATGGTCTCAATGTGATGACCAACTATTTTGACGGAATTTTGACAAATTAAACTTTTATCTGTAAGTGTTATTTTCTTTGGCGTTTCAGTTTTAGAGTGGTTAAGACTAAACCAGATTACTTGTATTTTTTTGACATTTAAAATCAATTTATTTTTTAAAAATCATGAATTTTGTTGAGCGTGTTAGTTGCAGAATGATTTTATAGGTATATAATTTGTTCAACCGTATTTGATGGTTTACACTGTCAAAAGTTTTTGACAAATTTATGCCTAATGGGTAGATTTTTTGTTCAAAAGATTTTAAAATTTGGTTGATGTAAAAAGTTTACTAATATGTTATTATTTTTTTTTTAAATGGTGTTAGCAGACTGTTTGGTCTGTAATTTGCAAAAAGGTTTAGATTATCTTTCTTAAATATAGGCTTTATCACAGCTATTTTTAGGTTATCCGAAAACATTCCGCTATTTATGCCAAATTGAAAAGAAATGTGAGTGTGGTACTTACTAGAATTAACTACGGCATACATAACTCAGTTTTACAACTTGTTAACACATTATTATGTGTCAAACAATTTTGATTTTGTTAGAATTTTAAATGAGATTAACTGTTCATCCACTAATATACTTTTGCACATTTAATGTAAATAACTTAAAAATGGCAGATTGAATGCAAATGTCTCTATAGTTTTTTTAGCATCTAATTTATGCAAATGCATAATATAATTTTGTTTTTACACTTAAAGAAATTTAGTTTTATTTAATAAAGCGTTGAAAAGTAAATGTTAAAGTTTAGAAATTAAATAAATACAATGTTTTAAAAGCATAAAAAGAATAATAATAATAATAATAATACTTTTATAATAATACTTTATTCACGGTATATACAAAACCATTTACATCTACATCTTGGTGTACATAAATAACGATGAATTACAAACAATATTACAATTACACAAAAATATATAAAAGAATATTGAATAATAAAAGCATGGAAAAAAGTATACATAAGTAATAACAAAATATAAAATTATTCATCAACACATTTTAATTGACACTACTACATTTTGAAACACAAAATAAATCAATATTATTAGAGAAACTATTTGCAGTTCTACACATTCTACCAATTGGATTATTAAATCCTTAATTGGTAGAATGTATAGATTCTCTAACTAATGGAGACTGTCAACCAATTATTGTTGGGGACTTGAAATGGAAGAGTTACTAGTAGCTCTTGGCAATCAATCTCAGACATCATTAGTCCACGTAAAAATAATATTTTGGCTCTTTTGCGCCGAATTTTCAGAGGCGGAAGATTATATTGCAATGCAATGAGGTTAAAATCGTAATTTTCGGATAAAATGCCTAATTTGTACAATAATAAACAAAAAAATTTGTTTTGAATACGTTTTATATTGCTTATACGAACGCTGTAAAATGGACACCAAACTGACAGAGCGTCTTCTAAATGAGAACGTACTAAAGCGCAATAAAGTAATGTGAGTGTGCTAGGAGATAGGTCAGTAGACATTCTGTACACAAATCCAAATTTTCATAGCACGGTTGCACATATAGTTTATATGCTCAACAAAAGTTAGTTTTGAATCAAAAATTACTCCCAAATCTTTTATTTGTGTAACATGTTCCAAAACATTAATATCGATAGTATTGTCATACAATTTTGTTGAAACTTATCAAACAACATTTATTTGCGTTAAACAACAAGTTATTAATAAGACACCATGAATGAACAGAATCTAAATCATTTTGCAAACTCATGCAGTCCTCGATAGATGATATTCTTTTATAAATTTTAAGATCGTCAGCAAATAAAAGATAAGACAAAGAATTAATAGACTAAACAAGATCATTAATAAAGAGTAAAAACAGAATTGGACCACATTGAGATCCTTGAGGAACCCCAGAAGGAACAACAACTGGTTGTGATAAAAAGTCATTAATTTTTACACACTGTATACGATTTTACAAAAAGCTCGACAACCACGCATCAACAGATTTATGAAAACCCAAAGCCCAAAGCTTAGCAATCAAAATACTATGAATAACGCAATCAAAAGCCTTTGAAAAATTTGTGTAAATAGAATCTACTTGAACTCTTGATTGAAAGGCATTCAAAAGATCATTTTTGTAACAAAGAAGATTTGTAAGAATAGAACGACCTTCGCAAAACCTATGTTGCTGTTCCACTAAAATGCTTTTGCACATCCATTGTATTTGACCAGTTACAATTTGATCAAACAACTTAGGAATAGCAGACTGGATGCATATACCTCTATAATTAGTAATATCTTTCTTAGCTCCAGATTTATGTAAAGGCATAATGTAGCTTTGTTTCCAAACTAAAGGAAACTTGGCTTTATTAAGAGAAGCATCAAAGAGTAAATGCAATGGCGTAAAAATTGAATAAATACATTGTTTTAACAGCATAGATGGAACATCGCTTGATGTAATACGTTTTTCTTAAAGTCAAACAAAGGAGTTGGATGAGTTTGTATATCGTAAACAGAGGAAAAGAATTTAGCAAATCAATTTAACATAGTCATCTCCATTACTGCAAGTGTTTTGTTTATAATACATTGTAGCTGAAAAGTTATTAGATTTTCTAGAGTCGCTAACAAATTTCCAAAAGTGTTTAGGGTTACTATGAATGTTGATTTCTGTTCGAGTAATATATTGCTTGTATAGACATGTACTGAGATTTTTACACGAAGTACGAATTGATTGAAATTCGTTATAATTAGACAATAGTCTTGATTTATAACGTTTATAAACAGTTTTTTTGAGTCTAGTAAGTGAAATCGATTCTTTATTAAACCAAACTGAAAAAATGTTTTCTTACCATAGTTTTTTGAGAACAAAATAGTCAATAGCAAAATGCAACACAGAGTAAAATAAATTAACGTAATTATCAACATCACAATTATAAAAAAAGGCGGACCAATCAACATTTAACAAAAAATTATTGATTGCGTTAAAGTCGGCATATTTAAAATCCTTAATATCAAAATTTCACATTAAAATATTACGGTTAGTATCACATTTTACATCAATCACAACTAATGATGTTGGCTAAGTTTTAACAAAACATCCACAGCTTTAATCACAGAAATATCACAGATGTTAGATAAACATAAATCTAAGAATACACCACCATCATTAGGTATAGAAATACATTGAGCGCAGTTTAAAAATCCATAACAGTTGGAAACAAAATGAGCAGAATAACTATTATTACAAATAACACTTATGCCTAACTCATCATTTACCCATACCACTGCGGGTTGATTATAATCGCCTAGTGAAATTAGTTTATTGTCTGGATATTTGTCAGCGATAGATTCAACGGAATAACAATGATCTAAATATTTATCACATGCCGAGTTAGGTGGTAAGTAGACTGAACTGATAATATATGATATAAACTTAAACTTAACAATTACAAACAAATGTTCAACACTTAAAAATGTAGGTTGTAATAAAGTACAATTAAAACTAGTTTTAGTAGCATTTAAGACACCTCCTCCGTCAAGCTTAGGGCTTGTTAATGAAGAGCGATCACATCTAAACAAACTGTAACCAATTAATTGTAGCTCCGCATTGCTGATGTCCTGATTTAGCCAGGTTTCGGTCAGTACAATAATATCGTAGTTAGATACAGCTACAGCCAACATAAGTTTTTTGAGTTTAGTTTTTATACCCCGACATTCTGGTAATAGATGGAGATACCGCTGGTGTTTCTGGTGTCGGGTTTAGATTGTTGGCTGGATCCAAATTTCAAAAATCCACTGAAGATGAAGCAGGAACATTATTAACTTGCCCATAATTTATAAATTTTTTGACCGTTATATTTGCAAGCTAAAAATCTTTACAAAAAACAGATTGAGCATAATTAGCTGGAACAGAAACTTTAAAGCTGCTGTAGTTTCCAGATTTTACTTTTAACTCAACAATATCAACTGATATCGTGGAAAACTTAGATTTAATATGATTGACTATATCAGCTTTTTTAGTTCCACGTCTAAGTTTAGAAACATGTACGTAAGAAGTAGGCACATATGCCTGCAGTTTGTCATTGGTTGGGCTACAACCAAAGATAGTTTGAGTTTTTGATTAATTTTCTCCTTAACAACAGAGCTTGCCAAAAAAGGAAAAACTGCAAGTTGAATCAATTGCATCGTATCATTAGTGAGCGGCGCAGTAGTAGGAGCAATTAGTTGTTTACTGCAAGCTTCGTATTGAAGAATAGTTTTATCTTTTTTGGTGATTTTCTCTTTAAGATAAGTAATTTTATCTAAGAGTAATTTATTGCTCGACCTCAACTCATCACATAAAACTTGATAAAGAAAAATATTTTCTTTATAAAGTTTAGGAAGTTCGGAATCATCCAATTCAAATAAATTACCGCAATTACCGCCAGATCCTGTGTTAATTATATTTAAAGGTTGAAATTTAATTAAGAATATTGATGGGTAATTCCATTACTTTTCGACCAATTTGAAAAAATCGACCTTTTTGGTTTTGCTCAAATTTTTAGGAATCAAAATATGGTTGAAAAAAATGAGATTTCCAAAATTTTGGACCTTAGAATATTGCCTGTTCAAAATGACACACATTTGAAGGTTAGAAATTTTACAATAAAACGTTTTTTTAGCTTATTTTGTAAATTAATTTTTGGGTTTTTGAAAAAAGATAAATAGGTTTGTGATGGCTCAAATTATTCCTTATTACATGTACTTTAAAACCCATATTTTTATGTTTATATTATGGCAGTCATTTTTATATATTAAGCTTTAAACATTATTCCAAAAAAAAACGCAAATTTAGCAAAATCGCATAATTTTGTTTTCTTTAAACCGTTCTAACTTTGCGAAATCTTAACAAAATTTGATCCACGAGGTTTAGATTTTTTTGTGTTTAATCTATTTTTAAAGTGAAAACTTATAGAATTAATACGTTTACACCACTATTTTGATGTAAAAAGTTGCACATGTTTTTGCTATCTTCAAAACTTGTAATTTTTAGGTCCTGAAAAAGCTCTGTCACCCTATGTCGATTTTAGTCAACATACGTAATTCTATAAGTCTTGTATGATAATTTTAAAAAGAGATTAAACACGAAGAAATGTAGACCTCTTAGATAAAATTTTGTTAAGATTTGACAAAGTTAAAACGGTTTAAAGAAAACAAAGTTTTCTTATTTTGCTAAATTTACGGGTATTTTGGAATAATGTTTGAAGCTTAATATATCAAAATAACTGCCACAATATTAAATATAAAAATATGAGTTTTTAAGTGAATGTAATAAGTAATAATTTGAGCTATCGTAAACCTTGTTATCTTTTTCCAGAAGCCCAAAAACTGAGATACAAAATAGGCTAAAAAAGACGTTTTATTGTAAAATTTTTGACTTTCAAATGTGTGTCATTTTGAACTGACAGTATTCTAAGGTCCAAAGTTTTGGAAATCTCATTTTTTTAATCTATATTTTGATCCCTCAAAATTTGAGCAAAATCAAAGATGCCGACTTTTTCAAATTGGTCGAAAAATAATGGAATTACCCCTATACATGTATGAATTACGCTTTTATTAAACTTAAACAATGAAGTTGGATACATTTTTTATAAAGTTGTCACTATTAATACAGGTTTGGTCACCATAACACATGGTTGGAAAGACAATAATTTTTCTAGATTTGTTGACAAACTTCCAAAAATGTTTGGATTAGACCAAAAGTTATTATTGGTACGTAAAGATATTCTGCTTGTAAAAAGTGCGTTAAGATTTTTACATGTTGTCCAAATAGAATCAGAAAAAAGTTCTGAAGATTTAAACTATGTTTTTAACAAATGGGTATCCTAAACCAATTATAAAAAAAATCTTGTTTTCACCCTCAAAAAAACATGAAATAATACATCTGGAACAAAAAAAACTACCATATTTTAGGTTCCCACAAACTCCATTTATAACAAATAACGTCAACAAAGAACTAAAGAAAAACGGTATAGGCAATTTAGGGATATATAACATAACAACAGTAGGAAAACTGTTTACTAAACTTAAAACCAAAGACCCTAAAGAAACGATAGCAAACGTGGTCTATGAAATACCGTGTGGAGATTGCGACAAATGTTATATAGGCCAAACAAAACAACATCTAAGCAAACGTCTATATAACCACAAACAAGACTGCAAACCGCAATACCGCAAAAAAAAGGAAAAAACTGCACTAGCGCAACATTCTTTTAAGGAAAACCATCAATTTAAATTTGAAGATACTAAAATACTAGATACGGAATCCGGATACAAAAAACGTCTAATTAGCGAAGTGGTTCATATCAACAGAACGAAAAACCGAAATATTAATTTAAAAACGGACAAAGAGAAACTTTCGAATATGTACGCAAAATTAATTTTAATGTGCAAATAGCAAATTTAATGTATGCAACCACTATAACATACGAAATTGTAAACAAAACAATCAATCTTATGAAGAGTGTTTTTAAAGTGTATGTGCAAGTTTGTTCGCGAAATTTTTATATATGACAATTTTAGCAATTAGTTTTAAAGGTAAATTATAGTGATATAACTGTTTTTGTGTTTAGATATATGTTTTTTTAATTTGTTTATTAATAGTGTCCTTGACATTGTCATTACAATTTTATATTTATTTTAACTATCTTATACAATGTAATGTTTGTCTTTAGCTCTGAGGAAGGCAGCAACGCTGCCGAAACGTTAGCTATTAAAAAACCACATGCTATAAGCAAATAGTTTATTTATTATTTTATCCTATCTCCAAAATAATTCATTTTTAAATCAATAAAAAAGGATATAACAACAAATCAAAAAGATTTAAAAACGTTTATGTGCTAATTTTTAAAATTTGTTAAGTGAAGTTAATTTCTTGCTAAACCAAATAAAAAAATGTTTGTGCCACAATACATAACAACTAATTGTATAACACAAAATAGATTAAAATAAATTAACATATAACAATTATTAAAATCAGTCAAACCAACGTTCAACAAAAATTATTGATTGCGTTGGAGTTCACACCTTTAAAAATTATTGAAACAAAGTATTACATTTGACATCTATCACATAAGCATTAAGATAAAACAGTAATATTTTCGATTATTAGTAAAACATAAATCTAAAAATACATCTTTACTATTTGATATAGTCATACATTGATTACAGTTTAAAAAACCAAACAAGTTAGCAATTAAGTGTGCAGTGTCATTTTTGTTACAAGTAACTCCAATTTTAAATTCCTCATTTAGCTACAATGCTTCAGGTAAATTGTAATCTCCTAGTAAAATAAGTAATAAGTAAAAAGTTTATTATTAGAAAAAATATTATCAAAAGATTTAACTTAGTAATAGTTGGCATATTTATCAATAACCAAACAAGAAAGTATATTAACTGCACCAATTATATACGACACAATGTTAAAGTTAAAAATTACAAACACATGTTCAACAATTAAAAACCTAATTTAGGGCTAGTTACTTCACTAATCACATCTATATAAATTATATCCAGTTTGTTTCAGTTTTGAATCAGTAATCATGCACAACATGTTTATGTTGATGCATAAAAAGTTTTTAATTTTGCTACTGTTTGGAAAAATTAAAGATTCAATTGACAAATCTATTTTTACTTAAGATAATATAAATAATTACCACAATCTATACCGTAGCCTTTGGATAACCCTCAATTAATTAGACAAAGAAATTCTTAACCGGTTTAGGTTATATTTTTAATTATCTGCAATCATTATTTATTTTACTATCAAGAGTTAACTTATAAAACCAGTTTTAATAAATAGTGGGTAATGTAATTTTTGCATTAATGCGTGTGCGGTTTCATCACGATGAGGCGGCAGTATGTTTTGAAAGAAATGTTGTGACTCAATCATAAATTTAAAAGTAAATATATTGTACTTGAAGTTTTATACTATGGCCCATACATGATTTATCTCCAGAGTAGAATCTTTTTTATTAATCAAATTATTAACAAAACTACAATAGCATATATTTTGCAATTATTATAAATATTTTACTTATGCATATTTTCATTACTTACTATAATATGATTGCAATTGTAAATTAAATTTACGTAATATAAACGTTTATAATTTTTTATTTTATCCCAGATTCCAGATTGCGTATCTTAGTAAATTTATCAATCAACAGTTTTATCAATAATTTTTTTGACAGTAGATATATTATTGTTTTCATGTTTAACACTAAAAATTTAAATAATGGTGTTTTTTAAGGTTCTGTTTTTTGTCAAATTTGTTTTTAATTTTTAATAATTAATTTTTTAAATAACTAAATATAATATTTGGGCAATTCCACGCCAAGTGAGCAGTTCATTTCACGCGACCCTCTCCGATTTAACTCAAATGTTGTACACTTATTTGAGCAACCAAAATATGACTTCATGCCAAATTTCAGATTTCTAGGTCACATAGTTTGCCTCATAGAGCTAATTGAATTTTACGGCAATTTTTTAAGTTCAACTTTAATTTTTTTAAATTTAATTTATTTTAATTGCATTTTAATTTAAAAAAATTTTAGAATAGTCATAATTGATAAGAAATTTCTCAAGAAATCGAATGCAAATTTTTGATATTTTAATGCGCAAGCGCAGAATATGCAATAAACCAGTTCTTTTTCAAAAATTCATATCTCAAAAGTTGCCACCGATTAAAACTCCAAATTTTGGACAAAGACAGCCAAAGTATGTACTTTAAGATGCTTAAATAAAAAATTTCCACACTAGTGGTAGTTTTTGCTCTAGAGTCTCTTGAACGCACAAAACCATTTTTCAATCAAAATTTTAGCACATACTGATTAATATACAGGGTGTTAATAAATAAAGGTAACAAACTTTTAGGGTAGGTAGGGGGGTTCATTTGAGACACTTTTTAATCATAAACTTATAGGCAAACATGTTCATCCTAGAAGCTGCACGTCAAAGTATCTCTCTTAAAAGTCTAAATAAAAAAAAAACAATAGAATATAAAATTATAAGCAACTAAATTGTTCATTTTTTTGAACTGCATATCTGGATCTATCTTTAACCGTACTTATGTCATAAATTAAAGAATTATTTTTTTATTTTTTTTTTGTTATTTTTGTTAAAAATTATGTTTAAAAATCAAAAATTAAAAAAAAAATTAAAATTCGAAATTAAAGGCCATTCAATTGCGCATTTTTCACCTAATAACATGTTTTAATGTAGCTTCTATCGATTGTGTGCTATTAAAGAAAAACTTCAAGGGGAACATTTTTTAACCTTACTTAAAAAAACATTAATAGAATGTTACAAATTTGACAAAATAAAAAAAATATGTACAATACGTCATTTTAAAAGTTTTTTAAATTAAAAAAAAATTATAGGCCTAAGTCTTATTAAATTTTAATAATTTTAGTTTACGAGTCTAATTTTATGTTCAAAAATTAAAACATAATAAAAATATTATAATTTAAAAAATATATATACAGAGTATATTGATGTAAAGTTTTATGTGGAACCTAATTAGCAAGTACTCATTTGCTTTTTTGGGGACCCAGGGTATGCATCTGACTCAAATCTGGAAGCTAATGATACTTATTAAGTATATTAATTTTAAAAATTCAATTGTAGTTCAACACGTGTTCTTTTGAATCTTAAAGTCTGAAATTTGTCATGGCATACTTTTTTTGTATAAAAATCACTTTCTGAGGGTGCACACAAAGAAATTTTACAAAAAAATTTAAAAACTAGTGTAATATCAAAAATGTTGATTAAAAAATGGTTTGGTGCGTTCAAGAGGCTCTAGAGCAAAAATTACCACTAGTGTGGGAAAATTTTATTCAAGCATCTTAAAGTACATACTTTTAGCTGCCTTTGCCCAAAATTTGGAATCTTAATCGGTGGCAACTTTTGAGAAAGGAATTTTTGAAAAAAAAAATCATTTTTTGCGTTTTCTGCGCGTACGGGACAAGATAACAAAAATCTGACCGCTGCATTCGATTCCTTGGGAAATTTCCCATCGGTTATGACTATTCTAAAAAATTTTCAGCCTGAAATGCAGTTAAGATAAATAAAGTTAAAAGTTGAACTTAAAAATTGCCGTAAAATTCAATTGGCTCTACGAGGCAAACTATGTGGCCTAGAGGTTTGAAATTTGGCATGAAGTCATATTTTGGGTACTCAAATGTGTGTACAAATTTGAGTTAAATCGGAGAGGGTCGCGTGAAATAGACTGCTCACTTGACGTGGAATTTATAGCCCATTTATAGTTTTGAATATAATAGCACTCTTTACACATCATATTTTTAAGATTATATTGACAAATATAATAGAGTATTTTAGGTTATAATTTTTAGCATTTATAAATAAAAACCTTAAAACAATATCTGACTTTTTCAAATTTAACTAAAAAATCTAACTTTTTACTGTTTTAAGGTAAAAATTCAAGGTATTGGCCTAGTTATTAGAATTGCACATAATTTTCTTTGAAACGATCATGTTGTTGATATTGCTTTAAAAGTCTCTAGATGATTAGAATTGGTTGAGATCGCAATAGTTTGAGTATTATAAACTTTTGGATTCTTATATATTTTATGTTAGTCAAAATTGACACATTGCAAAAAAACGATTTAAAAGATTGCATTTTCAATAAATGAAGCTTACTTAGGGTGTTCTACGGTGTGAGGTCTCAACTTTTGTATGTAGTCTTTAGACCAAATATACTTGTAGTTAAAAAATATAATAAATAGAGTGTTTAATTATTATTGATTAAATAATTACAACTTATTTCAGAAAAATTAAAGTTTTTTTAAATTTTAGTTGAAATTTACTGTAAAGATTGTTTAAAATAACCACCATTGCTCTTGAGACATCTATTTAAGAGAGATCTGGTTGCCCTATATAACATATCATTGTCATTTTCAATTAATTTTGCAGCTTTAAAAATACGTTTTCTAAAATATTTAACAGTTTCAGATAGCGTTTGGTATTTTAAATTTTTTATATGATCCTATAAATAATAATTCAAACAAGTTAAGCTTGGTGATTTTGAGGGTTAGAAGTGCTGTTTTTCTTGATATTATTTAATAATTTTACCATTAAATAGTTTTTAAAAACAAATTGGCCAATAAACTAATTATCAATAACTTTACACAAGGCATTCACTAAGTACTTATGTTCATAATTTGAGAAGGTATTTTTTTGTGGGTTTTCCAAACCGCAAAAGTGGACGTTTTATCTTTGAATAGAATTCAGAAAAAAATAATACATTTTAATTTTTACTTCTTTTCACTTCTTTCTCACGTAGGTAAAGTTGTGACCTCACAACATGATACATCTTGTGTATTTGTATTTAATGTTGTTCTTAAATATGGGAAGGAATATCTGGACCTGCATCATCTTTTGCTGATGCAAAATTGTCTAATGACTTAGATTCTTTTATAACATTGCCTTAATGTTGCGGATCTTTGCATTTTTTATAAATTATTTTATGGGCATAACTTGAAAGAGTTACACGAATTTTTATGTAAACAAATATTTACTAGACTTGCTAGAAATTCTAATAATTATTTATTGACAGTTCAGAGATGTAGGATTAAAACTTTTAAAAGTATTTTTTAAACGATCAAATAGTCTAAATAAAATTGGTTTTAAAATTATTTATTTACCAAGACTATTCAAGGTTAATGTTCACTGTTTGCTTAAATTTTGTTTTCAATGTGATAGATTTAGAGAGACTGTTTAATTTTTTAAAATTTAAAAGTATTTTTATGTTGTTGTGACATTTTGAGTAATTTTCAAATACTATCATTTAAAATTATGATTAGAATGCCATTTACTATACCTGACTACACATTTATAAAATTTTTGTTGAGATTATGTTTTACAATTTACGTACAAAATTCAAAGCATTGATACTTATTGCTCATAAACTAAGGATCTACATATTACAGGAGAAAGTCTTACAAAAGCTATTCAGAATCTTATCAAAAAATTTGTCTCATTCTCTGTTTTTAAACTAAAACAAATGTACTTGTTTTTAACTCGGACAAAACGGGCAGTTAATATGAAGCAAAAAGCATTAAAAAAACACATCAGTAATTGTTTCAAACAGATTAAACAGGTTTATAAAAAAGCTTGTAAACATTATGACAATCTAATACAATCTGAAAAAGATAAGATTTTTTAATTCTAATTCTAATCAATAATTTTAGTTTTTTATTAACATATTTTTTTTAATAAAACAGTAAATTCATTGCAAGGTAGTACAAAATTTTCAATGTTTTCAATTTGCATCTAACTCTAGTAGTATAAACCTTTGTACTGCTGTACTTGCAATGCCGGCTAGTAGTAAAATAATTGGTCTTATTCATTTTAGGCAACGGGTTGTCAAAAGATATCTTTTTAAATTAGTTAATCTTAAAAGATTTGCAAATAAATGAGCTTTTATTTTGACTATAATGTTTGCTTACATATATAAAGGTTAAAAATTTTACAAAAAAAATATTTATGATATTTATTATTCTGTTTCTCAATTTTTCAAAAAAGCGTTGTCACACTATATCGATTTTAGTCAAAATTCCAGTAAATACTCTTTAGACGTGTAAAATTTCTGACCTTCATTAATGTGCCATTCTCTCACCAATCTCATTTATTACTTATATTTTAATCCCTCAAAGTTTGAACAAAATCCAAAACATCAACTTTTTTAAATTACTCAAAAAGTAACAGATACTTCTATGGATATTATTTACAAACAAAATTGAAGACATATTGCCATCTAAACAAATATTTATTTGTAGTACAAGGCTTGCTAGGAATTCTAGCAAATATTCTCTGACAGTTCAGAGATGTAGGACCGAAAGATTGAAGAGAGATTTTTTTAAACTGTACTATCAACACATGGAATAAACCTCCAATTTTAGTATTTTCTTAGATTTATAAGTTACAAATATTTAAAATCAATGTCTACAGACTGCTTAAATCTAGTCTTTAATGAGATAGTTTGTTTACTCTTTGACATTCAAATGTATTTATATGTTGTGACATATTAATTAATTTCTAAATATTACATTTTAATGTAAAAAAAAAACCTTTCTGTTTGTTATTTTTGGACCAATTTTTACGTTGTCTTTCGTTGCGCCACAGTTAATTTAATATTCATATTATTTCTGTAGTCTATTAGAAAGTTTTGATTGCTATTAATACATTCACTTTTACTTTTTTTAGTTTTTTATGCATGTTAAAAGTGTTGTGCAATTTTTGCATAAGTTTTATTATTTCTATTTTGTTTGATTTTGTTAGTGTAAAAGTTGCAACTTTCGGGTTATGTTTAGATGTTATATCGGCTGTTTTAATGCAATTATTTTGATTTTTTACAGTTTTTCCTACTATGTCTTTTCTTTTTCTAAGTATACATTCTTTTAGGTAGCAGTTTATATAGTGTATTTGCTACTACAGTTTTTTTTTTGTATAAACTGTACCAGCTTTTGTCTATTTTTGTTTTGTTCTTCTAGACCAAATTCTCTAATTAAATCTTTATATTTTAGATATTCAATTTGCTATTATGATTAAGATTGTTTGTTTTTTAATGAATAGAAAGTCTATGAGAGTTTTGAACTAAAATTCCAACAAGACATTTAACACACTAAACCGTTTAAATAGTTGTTCAAACCGGTTCTTAAGTGGTTTGCAAAATAAAAAAAATAAAGTAGTATATTATATTTAATAAATTTGGAGTTATAGCTTTCTTTTTGTTTTTTTTTTATTAACTGTTTCAATTTTTAATATTTTGTAACAATTTTTTGTTTACATTAGTTTATTTCTTATTTCTTATTTACACAACTGTTAAAGTTTAAATTAGAAAGTCTTCGGGAAGATAGTTTTTTAAGATTCTTTAGATGTTTAACCTTCTGGAACTTTTTAATTTTTAGGTTAATCTATTTTTTTGGTTATTTCTCTTTGTGGAAAATTTAATTTAAAATTTTTTCTGTCTTATAATAAATTTTGATCAGATACACGGTTTTTGAGAAAATCAAGTAAAACCAGAGGTCTTTATTTTTTTAAAATAATAAAATATAGAAAAATATCATTAACCGTGGACGTCAAATTAAATTTCATAAACGCCACTCATCATTTACACCTAAATGGTGTAATTGATGAGTAATATGCATTTAGTCCTTAGAGTGTTTAAAAAATGCAGCAGCAGATTGTTTTTGGAATTAAATTAGTGACTTTAGAATAGTATTAGGCTGTTGTACATATTGTAGGATTAAAAAAAAAAATAAAAAAATAAAAAAAAAATTGAAAGATTATGTAATCATCAACTCAAAAAACGTTTATTTTAATAATTGTTCAAATTGCCCGCCATTTTGATTTATGCATTCTTTTATTCGTTTTTGCATTGAAGATCGCATCTTTGGAAACACTGAGTTTTTGATTTCATTAGAATACCGTATTATTTAAAAAAAAAACGCAAATAATTTTCAGCATTTAAACGCGGAGAAAAAACACCGGATCTATTAAACAATTGTCCACAATTCCTACCCAAACATTCAAACTAAATCTATATTGGTGATGTTTTTTGATAATTCCATGCGGATTCTTTTAAGCTCAAATATGCATATTATGTTGATTAAAAATACCATCTCTCGTAAAAGTTGCCTCGTCAGTAACCAACACTTTTTCTCAAAAACTAACATATTTTGCAATTTTAGCAGAAAGCACAAAAAATGTTTCTGGCTATAAAATCCTTTAGTTCTAAATGACCTTGCACATTTTTTAAATGGTACGGATTAAAGTTTTGTTTTTTTAAAATACGATGCACTACTTTACTTGAAATGTTCAGTCGATGTGCAATGCGTCTAAAGCTATCCGTTGGATGGTAGAATATCCAGTTTAAAATTTGTTTTTCTACTTCAGGATTCAAATTTACATGACGCCCACAGTCTATTTTATGAGGTGCAAAAATACCACGTTCTCGGAGTCGCTGATTCATTGCCAGAAACAATCTGTGTTCCGGTTTTTGTCGATCAGGGTACATTTTGGCGTAACGTCTAGGACTAGATGCATATCACTCATCTCTGTGTTACTGTACCGATACATTTCAAGAAAAAA
This sequence comes from Tachinus rufipes, assembly GCA_963932245.1. NCBI lineage: Eukaryota > Metazoa > Arthropoda > Insecta > Coleoptera > Staphylinidae > Tachinus > Tachinus rufipes. The sequence goes on from OZ010749.1 coordinate 39,791,074, forward strand.
AAAGTTAATTAAGCACAAGTACACTCAAACAATTTTTGACGTTTATGAAATTTAATTTGACGTCTATGACTAATGATATTTTTACATTTTTTATTATTTTTAAAAAATAATGACTTCTAGTTTTACTTGATTTTCTCAAAAATCGTGTATTTGATCAAAATTTATCAAGAGACAGAAAAGTTTTCAAATTAAATTTTTTATAAAAAAAAATAACCAAAAAATAGATTTACCATCTACTAAACTATTTACCAACATCTAAAAAAAAACTATCTTCCTGAAGACTTTTTTTATTCAAACTTTAACATTTTGTGTAAATAAGAAATAAGCTAATGTAAACAAAAAATTGTTACAAAAAATTAAAAACTAAATCAGTTAATTAATTTTTTTTTTTAATCTTTAAAGAGCTATAACTCCAAATTTATCAAAAAGAATATATTACTATATTTAGTCAATATTACTCAATTTGTTTGTAGTTTCTGACATTCATTTTATAAATAGTTAATTCGGGACACCCTGTAATACAAACAAAAGTTTATGATTTAAGTTTTGATTTTTAAAGGCTATTGTCAAATAAGAACAAACTAACAAAAAAATAATACATACAATAAAGTAAAAGAAAAATATATTGCTTTACTGATGAACTAAAAAGATTTAAAAAGTAGTGATTTATATAGTCATTTTGTTTGTTCAGCAGTTTAACAGAAGGATTACATTGTTTTTTGTGAATGTTTGCAGCTTTTAACTGATTAAGCTTAAGGCTTTTTGTACAGTTGTACATTTTAGTTTTATTAACTTAAGAAAGCTATAATTACAATTTTTAGCATGATTTCTAAATGAACTTGTATAGTAAGTTAGTCTAAACACTCTAAACACTTTAAATGCTCTGTATGTCTTTAAACTTTGGCCAGTTTGGCCTACATATACGCTATTGCATTTGGAACATGAGATTGCATAAACACTATATTTTCTTAACAATAATTTTATTTTTTGAATGAAATAATATATTTGAAATGTTGCAACTTGAAAATTCAGTAAATCCAGTTAGTTAAGTAAACTTAGTTATAATTTGTTAAAACCACTTTTTACTTATTTCTATAAATAATTAAGTTGGGTATGGGTTTTTGGATTCTAGAACTTTTTATCTACAATTTGAAATTTAAAAAAATCTGCGACGGTTTCAAAATTTTTCTACAAAAAAACATTAATTTAAGTATTTTTAATTGCAGTAGAATAAACGATAGACCAAAATAAGTAATTAAAACTATTTTTCATAAATAATTTTTAATATTTGTTCAGTAAAGTTGAAACTAAAATCCGTCATAACTAATTTTAATACTTATTAAAACTAAAAAGTGAAAAAAACTTGTTTATGGAACTGAATAAACACATTTTTAATTTGTATTATGGCCGATCTCACGGACATATCTTAAAATTTAAGCTTGAGTTAAATTGTTAAGTCCGGGTTAAAACTTTGCACTGACAATATAAACGCGGACTTGATGCTTAATTATTGTTTAATATATGTTACCAGTTTTGTCTGCACTAATAGTTAAGCTTCAAGTCCGCGTTTATAATATCGGAGCAATTTAAGATGTGTCGGTGAGATCGGACATTAGTAGCGTTTCAAAAATTACATTTAAAAACATTTTTTGAGAGTATACTATTAGCTAACTCAAGCACGCTAATAATATTTTACATCAACTTCAACGTAAAAATATGAAAATCAAAAGATACCGAAACTAGTTAGAAATTAATTAAAAAAACTTAACTCAAGTTAAATACAGTATTGTTCTGGGCATCTGATAGTGTTGGAGTTTATTTAAAAAAAAAATTTTGTTTTAATTTGGACAGTTTAGACTTTAATTTATTGTTGTATTATTAAATTAAATAAGAACTAGATTTTTTTTTATTTAATCTTCCAGTAGTGTCGCTTTTTGTTTAGGCATGCTTGGTGTCGGCGGTGTCTAAGACCGCATTTATATTTTTTTAACTTTTTTTCAATTTTTTTACATTTTGTATATGATAGTTGTAAGTATAACTCACACAAAAACTAAATAGCAATACAAATATTGTTTATTAATAAAAAAATAAAATAAAACTTAAATTATATATTTTGTTATAATACGTTTCAAATCAAATATTTTAAAACAAAAAATGTACATTAAAAAAAATCAACATAGTAATTTGAACTATTAAACAAATAACAAACATTAAATTATTTGGTACAGAATGAAGTTACCTGCAGTTTTTGCAGACTGCTGTTATATGCTGTAAACACATATGCTTTCTACAGTTGAAACAAGACAACCTTGTTTTTTTGTTTTTTGTTCTATTACAATAAAAACATCTTCCAATAATAATATTCTGTTGAAGAAATTGAGTTTGAGTTTTGCACACCTCTTGTAACCTAAATGAAAGGCCTCGTGGAAGATTGAAGACAATTGCTTTAACTTGCAAGTGTGGTTGCAGTAAGCCGTTTGAATATAATAAAAAATTACCATCGGCAATCTTTGTGTATTTCTGGTACAATCATAACTGGCGCATAGTTTGTTAATGGTGTCAACGCTTTGTTTGGTTTTATTATAGTCAATAATAATTGCCGGTTTTTGCAGAATTCCACTATCTATATCAATTTCTTTATTATGGTGTAAAGTAAACACCAAAAGTACATTTTTGAAACCAAAGTACAGTTATTAGAATACCCAAACATGCTGGTTCGAGCTGGTCAAAGGAAAAGTTTTGAAAATTCTAAAGGCAGTTGCTTTTTATTTTTTCTGATAGTGCCAATGACGGTGAGTTCCTGCACTAGTCTCAAACCAGAGGCACTGATGTGAACCAATTGTTAATGGTGTCATTTCTGTTAGAATTAAAAATATACTCACAAAGCTTATGAATCACTTCAAATGCACTATTGGAAACTTTATAAGGCCTGACCGGTTGCTTTCCAACATATATCTCCAATTTGCAAGTATAAAACATATTAGCATCGCAGAATGCTTGTATTTTCAAACTATATTTGTTGGGTTTAGATGGTATATATACTCTAAAGTTGCATCTTCCTTTAAATGGTGCTAACGTTTTATCTATTGTTGCAAGTTCCAAAACGTGGTAGCCATTTTGGCAATTTAGATTAAAAATATCAAATATTTTGTGAATCGGAGCAAGTTTGTCTATTTTTCTTCTTTCACTTTGAGTCAATGTCATCAAAACGAATACATATTAATAAGAATCAAAACCTTTGAAGCGACATGGTAAGATGAAATATTTCAATGCCATAGCCGTCAATTCTTCATTAATCTTCAAGATTATGACGATTGCTTTTACAAACTGCAGCCATATACAATAATCCAAAAAGAGCACAAAATTCAATATAATTAGGTGGATATACATTTCTGGAGTTTGGCATAATTTTCAGCAACTTTTGCAATATATTTATTTGTACAATTGGCAATTGTAATAAATATATTAAATCGTTAATAAAATAATTCCATCTTTTTGTAATATTTTTCATTGACTCAGTTGCTTGAGATGAACCAGGAAGACGTTTTATGATATTTCCTTGTCTAGTTTTAAATGTTCTACTTAGTCTTGGCATTTTTTCTAATAGATTTTATTGTCTTTTTTTTAATAAAAGACATTAATTTTCTTCAACACCAGAAATTTCTTGTTCAGAATCGCTTTCATGTAGCACACACATCATTTTCTGTTCTATTAACATCATTATTTATTAAATTTTTGTAGTTTTTTGCAAGCGAGCCTGATCTGCCTCATAGGACTCCATAACGTACAAAAAGCTTTAATTGTAATAAAAGTGTTTCTTTTTATAATTACGGTACTGTATTTTAAAACAAAATACAAATCTTGACAAAGCAAAGGTAAAATTAAAAGATATAACTGTATAACAAGTATAAGTAGCTGAAAGACTGAATTTAATATAATATAATTTTTTTTGCAATTTATATCAATGCATATTGGTGATATTTAAAAATTCCTAGAAGGTATTTACCAGGAAGAGAGATTAGGAATAAACCAATAATATAAAACATAAAATTAAAAGATTACAATAAAGCTTAACACTAGTTACTTTCAAATAACATCCGGTGGATCGTATTCTGAGAATAATGTAATTAAATATTAACAAAAGATAAATCTATAGAAAAATACTTCTTCAGCTTAAAGTAATTATTAATAGAATTATAATTAACCGAACATGAACGGGAGTAGTAACGCCGGTGTCTGACACCGCAATAATTTCTACTAGACGCAACAATTAAAATTTTGCAATCAAATTTAAACTACATTTGCAAACACATTAAAAGTACAAACTTCTAAAATATCAAGAATCAACTCCTTCTAAGTAAAGAAAAAAACTTAAATAACAATTTGCGCTTCTATTATATGTAATATATTTGAGAGCTCGGAGCCAAACAGAATTATAAAAGTATAAACACTAGTTGTTTAATATATTATTGTAATAGTGGTATAATAATTATACACATTAACATATTACGGTCAGTCAAGCCCTTGTTGGGACGGTGTACCTAGTGCGTTCTGTGCGGCAGTAAAATAAGTTTATGAAATCTGAAACTTTGTACGCTGATTAAATATTACATATAATGAAAAAATATAGTAGTTAGTCAGGTGTATGTACAAACGGAAATTGGTCAGTCGGGCGCCAAGTGTGCATACAAAAACAAATAATGTTGAACTGAATTGTAAAATCTGAAAAAGAAATTACAGGTAGTTTATATAATAGAAAACACAAAATGAATATTTTTTTTATTTAATAGAACAGCAGAAAAAGAATGAAAACATCGTGCGCTTTACTCGGAAGTTAAGTTAGATATGTAACATATTATTACAAATGTTAGTTTAATATAAAAGAATAATTTAAATTAATATCTATAAAATAAATATAATTAAAAAAAATCTGATTTATAAAATAAAGGTAGGTAGTCAGAAATAATCTTTAAGAATAATATAAAGAAAATTAAATTTGTAAGAAATTTTATTAGTTAAAAATATAAAACATATTTACATATATAAAAAATATCACATTAAAGAAATATTACTTGCAACGATTAAATTAATTTTCTGTACCGCTATGCTATAATCACTCTCGTGATCTGAAATGGTAAGCTCCAGAAGCCCTCAAAAAAATTGTTTCATTAATTTGATTTTGCAGGGTGGCAAACTTGACGCGTCAACGTTTAGTTACTTGTGCAGGGTGCATTGTGATTATAATTGCACATACAGTAAGCCCTTTGTATTAATATCGAGTGATAGTGTAGGTGCATGTTAGGTACAATTTTTGCCGTAGCGATGTTAATTCTATGAAATGTATGTACGCGCGCACAAACGATCGCTACTAATGGAACTTTGAGCTTAGATTAATCCAATTTTTAATGCAATGGGTAGTTAAAAAAATTGGGTCGTAATACTTGATTTCAATAGGTATTTTATATTTTAAATTTTTGATTATATTATAAGTAACTGCGTAGCAAAGTGAACTAATTTAATAGTATTTATGTATTTATAATTGCATAGATATACATTTAATTACTATTTATTAGTTTGCGTTAATATACAGGGTGTTAAAAAATTAAAATATTTAAGGGTGTTGTAGAAAAATCTGTTGTCGTCGACTTCTTTTTTAGGTTCGATTTCTTATTTGGAATATCTCTGCTTTGAGATCTTCGGAAACAGACGCAAGCTCACAGATAATTTAATTATCTGAGATCTAAGATTGATTCATACAATTCTGGTCTAGAAATAAATAACTTAAATTGATAATTATATTCAATATATAATATTGTGAATGGGAAAATACACTCAACATACTGCCTACCTTGAAATAATAAATTTAAATGCAATTAATTAACTGGTAATACACATAAATTTTTGACAATACATTTTATATTGCTTTTGAGTGTTTTAACTGTTGCAAATAATTCTATCCGTTCTTGGGTAAACTTCTTCAACTCTTCCTAGTTTCTATTGTAATGGATGAATGTGCTGCTTCTTGATGCATACCATGTTATTCTTCTTCAGTGGTGCGTTATGGGATAATGTCCATTTACTTCTTTCTTGCAGATGGTTGAGGTACTTTTTTGATCATCGTGTCCAAAAGTCTTGTTTTATTTTAGATATATGTTGCCAGTAAGATAATCGATTGTTTGGCAATCCCTGGACGTTTGATTCTGTTAGGTTGGTTAGCTTGCAGCCGATTAGAAAATGACCTGGAGTTCAAATCTTTAGGATTACTGGACAATGGAGAGAGTGGTTTTGAGTTAAAGCATGCTTCAATTTGAGTTAGCAATGTCTCAAATTCTTCATAACTGAAGAAATTATTGCCAGCCACTCGTTTTAAGTGGTGTTTGGTACTCTTGACTGCAGTTTCCCACAAGTCGTCAAAGTGCTGAGATTTTAGTGGAATAAATTTCCATTGTATTCCATCTTGGGCTGCCTAAGTCTCAACTGCTAATTTGTTTTTTTTATCTGTTGTTGAAGTTCATGAGTTGTTCCGACAAATTATCCCCGTTGTCCAAGTATATGGAATATGGTTTTCCTCTTTGTGCAGTAATTTTTTTTAAACAGTTTAAGTATGCTTTTGTTGTAAGGCTAGTGACCGTTTTGAGATGTACGGCTTTTGTACAAAAACATATGAATACAGCTATGTATTCTTTTTGTCTACGGGATCTCTTTGTTTGATAAGGTTTTATGTTGAATGGCGCACAAAAACTCACACCGCAATAAAGATAAAGAAAGGTTGAGATGCTGTTATTTTTTCTACTATTTTTGTGCAAATACTGGTTTAACCCGACAACATTTTACACATTCTTGCAGTATCTTTTTTGCTGTTGATATCCCACCAATTGGCTAGAATTTAAAACGCAAGGTTTAATAGTAAATTTGCCCCCCACAGTGTAGTTGTTTAAGATAAGCTTAGTTTATAATCATCTTAGTTGTGGTGTAGTTGATTGGATGTTGTTGATTATATGCCAGCTCAGAATGTAACAAACATCCTCCAACTCGCAATATGTTACTATTATTTAAAAATAGATTTAATCTAATCAATTTGCTTGATTTTTTTATTGTGGTTGATTCTTTCAAATCCATAATGTTACTGGCAAATTTGGATGTCTGTGCCAGTCAAATCAGTTGAAGTAATGCCCTTTCTAATTTTTCAACCGATAGTGCTCCATAATTACGTTTCTCCTAAGACTTAAATTTGCAGTTTGAGGCAAATTGTAAAAAATAGGCTATAGTTTGTATTAGACAAATCAATGACGTTGTTCAGTTAAAAATATATTGTGAATTACCGTCCAAAATCAACAAACTGACTGTTGTAAATTTAAGATCTGGTAGTTTTGGTTTCTGATATAGTGATAGTGGCTATTGTTTTTCATTTTTTGTTTAAAATTCTAGTCCGTGCTACCATAAAGAGAGAAAAGTTAGTTGAATTGTATTTGTTTCTTTTGAGATTGCATCTGCTGAATTGTTCAGAGATGCTACATGATGCCATTGGTTTGCCAAATTTAATAATTGTGTTTTGCTAATTATATGTATATGGGTAATTCCATTACTTTTCGACCAATTTGAAAAAGTCGACCTCTTTGATTTTGCTCAAATTTTCAGGGATCAAAATATAGATGAAAAAAATAAGATTTCCAAAATTTTAGACCTTAGAATATTGCCTGATCAAAATGACACACATTTGAAGGTCAGAAATTTTACAATAAAACGTCATTTTTAGGTTATTTTGTATCTCAATTTTTGGGCTTCTGGAAAATGATAAAAAGGTCTACTATAGCTCAAATTATTCCTTATTACATGTACTTTAAAAACCATATTATTAAGTTTAAAATCGTGGCAGTCATTTTGATATATTAAGCTTTAAACATTATTCCAAAAAAACCCGTAAATTTAGCAAAATCGCAAAACTTTGCTTTCTTTAAACCGTTCTAACTTTGTCAAATCTTAACAAAATTTGATTCGCAAGGTCTAGATTTCCTCGTGTTTAATCTCTTTTTGAAGTGATCACACAATACTTATAGAATCAATACGTATACACCATTATTTTGATGCAAGAAGTTGCACATGTTTTTGCGATCTTCAAAACTTGTAATTTTCAGGTCCCAAAAAAGCGCTGTCACCCTATGTCGATTTTAGTCAAAATTTCAGTAAATACTCTTTAGAACACAAGAAAAAAGGTTATTCATATGAGAAATGGTATATCGGGCATTATTAAGAAATTTTTAATATTCAAAAATTGTCAAAATCGGCAAACCGCACATTTTTGTATCTCAATTTTTGGGCCTCTGGAAAAAGATAAGAAGGTCTACGTTGGCTTAAAATATTTCTTATTGCATGTACTTTAAAACCCATATTCGTATATTTAATGTTGGGGCAGTCATTTTGATATATGAAACTTTAAACATTATTTAAAAAAAAAAGTAAATTTTGAAAAATTGCTAAATTATGTTTTGTTTAAACCATTCTAACTTTGTCAAATCTTAAAGAAAATTGATCCACAAGGTCTAGATTTCTTCGTGTTCAATCTTTCTTTAAAGTAATTACACTAGACTTATAGAATCAATTTATATTCACAACTATTTTGATGCAGAAAGTTGCACATGTTTTTGCTATTTTCAAAACTTGTCATTTTCAGGTCCCGAAAAAACGCTGTCACCCTATGTCGATTTTAGTCAAAATTTCAGTAAATACTCTTCAGACTACAAGAAAAAAGGTTATTTATATGAAAAATGGTATATTGGGTATTATCAAGAAGCCATTGAGAAAATGCAAGTCGTTGTGCTGCGTCGCCTGGTTGTAGGTGTTTTACTTTTGATAATAATATGGGTGAACATTTTCACTAAAAATCAAGTCAAAAAAGTTGTTTTCTGTCAGGAAATCTCAATTGCTAGGGCATTACCATTACAGAATCCGTAAACAAAAATGATATCTGCGTATTTTCTATGTTGAACAGCATTTTTATCAAATTATTTTACTAACCGAACCAAAGAAAACTGTTTTAACAAGTATCAAAAGCTTGCATCAATGCACACTTGTTAAAGTAATGTTGTTTTGTTTGTGTTTTTTTGCTAAATAAAAAGTTTTTTAAATATTTTGTATTTGTTGACTATCTCAAAAACAAAGCAAGATAGACAAAAAGTGATTTAGATTTTCTGAATTTTGACGATTTTTGAATATAAAAAAGTTCTTGATAATGCCCAATATACCATTTTTCATATAAAGAACCTTTTATTTGTGGTCTGAACAGTATTTACTGAAATTTTGACTGAAATCGACATAAGGTGACAGCGGTTTTTCGAGACCTAAAAATTACAAGTTTTGAAGATCGCAAAAACATGAGCAACTTCCTGCATCAAATTAGTGGTGAATATGTATAAATTTTATAAGTCTTATGTAATCATTTCAAAGAAAGATTGAACACAAAGAAATATAGACCTCGTGGATCAAATTTCTTTAAAATTTAACAAAGTTAGAACGGTTTAAACAAAACATAATTTTGCAGTTTTGCTTAATTTACGGTTTTTTTTCTGAATAATGTTTGAAGCTTGATGTATCAAAATGACTGGCCTAACATTAAATAGACAATAATGGGTTTTAAAGTACATGTAATAAGGAATATTTTGTGCCATCGTGGACCTTCTAATCTTTTTCTAAAGGCCCAAAAACTGAGATACAAAAATGTGTGGTTTGCCAATTTTGCCAATTTTTGAATATTAAAATTTTTTTGATAATGCCCGATATACCATTTCTCATGCAGATACCCTTTTTTCTTGTGCTCCAAAGAGTATTTACTGAAATTTTGAAAAAAATCGACATAGGGTGACAGCGCTTTTTGGGACCTGAAAATTACAAGTTTTGAAGATCGCGAAATTATGTGCAACTTCCTGCATCAAAATAGTGGTGTATACGTATTGATTCTATAAGTCTTGTGTGATTACTTAAAAAAGAGATTAAACACAAAGAAATCTAGACCTTGTGGATTAAATTTTGTAAAGATTTGACATAGTTAGAACGGTTTAAAGAAAGCAAAGTTTTGCGATTCTGCTAAATTTACGGTTTTTTTGGAATAATGTTTAAAGCTTAATATATCAAAATGACTGCCACGATTGTAAACTTAATAATATGGGATTTAAAGTACATGTAATAAGGAATAATTTGAGCTATCGTAGACCTTTTTATCATTTTCCAGAAGCCCAAAAATTGAGATACAAAATAAGCTAAAAATGACATTTTATTGTAAAATTTCTGACCTTCAAATGTGGCAATATTCTAAGGTCTAAAATTTTAGAAATCTCATTTTTTTCATCTATATTTTGATCCCTGAAAATTTGAGCAAAATCAAAGAGGTCGACTTTTTCAAATTGGTCGAAAAGTAATGGAATTACCCATATACATGTTTCATATGCTCTCTCAAAAGCGTCACAAAAGCCGTGCAATTCAATCTGGTTTTCTTCTACTGCTCTCCTTGGTATCTTGATTTGATTCAGCATTTCTAATTCTTTTTTATAAGTTATCCACCTTAAATAGAGATTTATCAAAACTAATTTGTCCCAATTAAGTTTTAACTCTTATAAGTTTTATATGATTATTTTAGCAGTGATGATGACTTGTTTAACTAAATACCAATGGGTCAAATATTTGCAACAATTTTAATAAAGTTACACGTTTTGTAATTTTTCCATGGTTTTTGATCATTGATGGGTGAAAAAACTAAAGCATGTCTACAGAATTTGCTCCATGTACGTAGAAATTTTATTTTATGTTTGCATATAATTATTTGTTTTCTTTACAATTTGATAATTGATGTAAACATCTAATGGCTTGGAACGGAGCTGATGATGTTTCATATGTAATGGTAGTTAGTTTGTACGTGCTTATTGCATCAGGTTTGCTATAAGATTTTTTAATAATTTTGATTGTTTGGATGCACTTTGATTTGACGGTACATTTTTTTGATGTCTCTCGTGAGTACAAATTGATGCTTTTGAAATTGCACAATAATTGCAAACAGGTCATCCTGAATGGTGGGTCTTATGTAAAGTGTGTCGTTTAATGACACACCGGCAGATGTTCTTACGGAACCGTCAAAAACAACTCAGAATATTTTATGAATTCGTCAAAACGTCCACATCTCAAAAGCTTTAAGTTTGTTTATGGTATTGACTTTCAGTGTGTACGCATTAATACAATAAAGCAGCACAGATTAAATGTAGCATTTTATAAAACGATATCTTAGGTTGAGGTTTAGGCTTTGTTTGCATAGTATTTTTTTTATTTTGAGGAAAGTTGTTTTGGTCATTTCTATTTGCAGTTTTATTTTTATATATGTCTTCAGTTATCCAGCAGCCAAGGTTTTCAAATTTAGCAACCTGCTTTATCTGATTATCATATACCCGCAAATTAGCTTGAACATTTGGTCTTTTACTAATCACCATAACTTTAGTTAGTGCTTTAATAACTTCTGATTTAATAAAGTTTAGGTCAGTGTCACTATTGTTGTTTGATTTTGGTAGGATTGTTTTATCACCAAATAGTTTTTATATGTATTTTTACCCATTCTTTTTTTAGTTTTTTTGACTTACCGTTTTTATTTATTAATCTTATTGGTAAATCTTTTGTTGTTCAAATAAGATGTGACAGTTTAGTCATGTCTAATTTCTTATGTTTTTGAGCTAGGAGCGTTTTCTTTGGTCTAGGCCCCATTGGCTTTTTATTTTGCTCTCCGTTAAAAGCCTGAGCAGGCTATATTTACTGCTTCTAATGATGCACCCAAGGTATGCTGTCTTTTGCTTCTTAACAATTAACAGTAGTTTTTTCTATGCGTGTAAGGACCTTTGCGTTTGTGATGTGCTTAACCCACAATGTTCTATGCATCCGCCAAAACTTCTACATCTTAAAAGTTTCAAGTTTGTTCATGGTATTGACTAATTAGTGTTTTAATAACTTTTGATTTAATAATGTTTGGGCAGGTGTCACTATCGTTGTTTGTTTCTAGTATTACCATTAATTTTCTTTACTTATTTATGTAGGTTAACTAGATGGTATTTTTCTAGTTTTTGGCACTTTTCCTTCATCCAGTCTTTTTTGGCTTTTCTATATTTTCTCCTTATGTTTGAGTTCAGTTTGTTGTGTTTTTAATAGTTTAAATTTTTGTGTGTTTCTCTTTTATCCATGAATTCTAATATTTTGTAACCAACTCCGTTATTGTTAGGGGTTTTCAATATTATTGCTTGGATGTTTTAAAAACTTTTAAGTTGCTTCCAAACGTTTTTAACTGTTTCTTCTACTGTTCTATCAATATTTTTTATCTTGTTATTAAGGTTTGTTGCTAATTTTTTGTGCTTATTCAAGTCTTTTAGTATTTTTATACTTGGTCTTTTGATGGTTCTACGTTTTATTGTTTTTAGTCGGAATAATTTTTTTAATTGGGCTATTACTGAGTTATGGTCCGATTTTATATTTGCTCCAAGATACGTTCTTGTTTCATGTATACCATTTTGATATCTCTTATCTACTAATATACTAATATAATATCTATTTAGTTTTGTACTATGTAATTAGGTTGTTCTGATGATAAGTGTAAAGAAGTCTATCAGGTAGTTGATACCAAGTATTGCATATAACTAAACCTTTTTCCCAACAGAATTGCACTAGTAAGTCACCTCTCGCATTCCGGTTGCCAAAGCTATAGTTTTCAACAGTGTCTTCAATTCTTCCTTTGTCAACTTTTGCAATAATGTTTTCTATTACAGTGATTTAATTTCTTTTGGAGTAGCTTTGTTTTGTCGGAGAAGGGTACATAATTTAGAACCGATTTATTTATGTTCTTGTCTAGTATTATTTTTACTTTGTTTGGGTAACATGTCTAGTTGTTACCAGAAAAATATACAGCTAATTTGTTTAAATATGATTTTTCTTTTTCTGGCCATCTCATCTTACTAACTCCAAGAACGTTTACGCGTAGTATTTCCATTTCTTTCATTGTATTGTGTAGTTTTTTTGGGCATAAACATACTTTGGGCATTCTATGTATTTTTATTATTTTTTTTGGTCGGTCAAGCTTTTTTTGATTATTTAAAGTCTGCTACGAACTAGGGGCTAGCGCTGTTTGGTTTATCATCATGATTGATTGATTTTAGAGGAATTGTGCAATAGTTACTGCTTACTTTCCGCATTGCAATGCCACGACCATTTTTGTTGGCTTTCAGTTACGCACCTGACTTTCTAAAAGAAAGCCTTTAAAAAAATTGTTTTTCAGTTCCCTTTCAGTTGGTATTAGTAGAACTTCTACCATGTTTCACTATTAGCTGGCTAATCTACAAAGACCATTTTTTTAAAAATATCCTTTTTTGTTAAAGGAACGTGACATGTTGGAATGCAAACTATTAGTTGTTAGTCAAGAGATACAAAGACGTCAAGTTAGTATATTTTAAGAACAAACAACATAAGGCAATTATTTTTTTTTGCTTAGATTTATCATGCCATCATAGACTGTTTATATGTTCTTAGCTTGGCTCTTAAAACTTCATCTTCCTTGATGATCAAACCGACCTAGAAACAAATTCTTATTTATGTTTCTGTGTTTTGTTGCCAATAAATGATTAACATTATGATTTTTTAGCAAATAAGTACACCGCACAGCCGGAGTTGCCCAAAACAAAATCAAGAACTTTTACAACTAAAACTACATTCCCCAAAATGTCTTTTAAAACTAATTCTATAAACAAATCTACTTATTGGTATTGTCAAAATAATCAATTTAACTTTAATAATGTTTTTAATTTAATAAAAATACTAGTAAAGCTGTTTTAAATCTTGTTTTTTTAAAATTTGTTTAGAAGACAATTCTATAGATGAATATTTTTGGTATTGTCTACATGATTAATATAATCTCTAAAATATTAATTTATTAGATTCTTCAAAATTTTCGAAGCTAATATTCTCAATATGTTTTAAAATAAACCAACTTTTTTTATATAAAACAAGATAATTCAACATATGAGTTTACTTATTAGTCCAGTCAAAGTAACTTTACACCTCTGAAAAAATTCAAGAGTTTTGAAACTTTTTACAGTGATTTATAGGTACCTAGTGAAGAATATACTAAAAGTCCTGACAAATATGACACAAGCTCTAGCGGCAATGACCAAAAACAGGGCACTTTGTACATATTCATTAAAGAATAAGAAAATGCAATCTCACTTAATTTTTGGTTATAGGTCCAGTAAACTGAGCATTTTTATCTGACTGTGTTTCTTCCAGAAGTATGAAGAAATCCAGATCATCAGGGTGATCAAAATCTACTTTGGGGGTAGAAGTAATGCCATTTAAGCATTTTACATGTCAGTTGTGGCAAATGTTTGTGCACATTATTGCTGCTTTTTGGCAGCCTCAACTAGATGTAGAAACAGATGTTTTCTACATCTAGTTGAGGACTACGTCAGGTGCTGCGTCTTCTGTAGTCTACTTTTATTTATTAGATATCCGATACACTTAATGTAGGACATTAAAAAGTGAAAACTACTTAATCTGGTTGTACATTTAGACAGCAAGGAGTCAGGTTTAGGTTCTGATTTTTATGTAGAACGGCTGAACAAACGTCACGATCATGTTTTTGGTTAGCATTTTCACATAAGCTGCTAGCATACTGCAATGCAGTGTAGATTGTATTGTTATCTGATGGGGGAGAGTTGATAAATGGAATAAGAATAATTTTGGTTTTTTCACCAACAAGTTTTTTTGAGTGCATACAGCCTTTCTATTCAGGAATACACTTAATGTTGAGCTATTTTGCTGCTAGCCAAAGAGAATTATATGGAGTTAGCTGATCATTTTTTTTTACCATTTTAGTCAGTTTTTCTACAGTTACATTATTTAATCTTCTTTGTATTTTTTGGTATGTTTGTAAGAAAATTACTCCAAGTTTCTTAACTGTATGTGCAGATAGTACTCTGCTCAGCATTGGTATAGGTTTTTAACTTGAACGCTATGTGTAAGGAAAGGAAAATAGTTGGGGGAAATGGAGAAACCGTCAAGATGAACGGAGAAAATGGCTTGTAACAATAGAAACAACTTTTTTTTCTATACTTTAACGCTCTATAACTATGTCACCGCTGGGAAAAAAAAATGTAAATGATTATTTTTATTGCAAACTTTATCAGCTTTTATTATGTATATATTTTTTTTTACCTCTAACCTACAATTTACGAGAGTTTAACATTAAACTGAAAAAATGTTTTGTTTTTAATCATTTCCGCTAGAGCTCGTGTCATATTTGTCAGGACTTTTAGTATACTTTTTATTAGGTTAGGTTAGGTTAGGTTAGGTTAGGTTAGGATCTTACCTCTAAAAAATCCAAAAGTTTTAAAAGTTTTTTACTGATTTATAGGTATCAGTAAAAAACTTTCAAAACTTTTGGATTTTTTAGAAGTAAGATCAATTTTTCAGCATATTTGACTGGACTACATTAGTATTGTCTAAATACTCTAAACACTCAGTTTAACGTTAGTAGTCATTATGTCACAAAAAAAAAGATTTTGGTGGGTGAGATAAAACTTTAGTTCAAACCACTTGTTTGTAATCATGCTTTGGGGTTTTTACTTATTAGCCCAAATGTTTGTTATTAAGAAATTTTTTTTACTAGTATTTTTGTTCAAGAAGGAGTTGGTAATATCCAATTTTTTAAAAAGGGCGGGTAGTTGAATCACTCCAGATCATCTTTACCAGCAAATATACTAAACTGGACTGTCCACCCACTTCTCCAAATGTTTGTTATAAAAAAATTTAGAGTTTTTTGTTTTGCTGAAGTTTTTTAGTCAGAAGAAGAAGAGGTGATATTCAATCTTTTGATAACCAGCACTTGCGGGTGGTGACCAATTTAGATTATATACCCGCCTAAGTGTTTGTTATTAAAAAAATAAAAAGTTTGTCTTTTTTTGGTTAATAATAAAAAATTGTTTATATTTAAAAATGTATTAGTGTACTGTAATAAAATCTTTTGATAAAAGAATTTCTATATAACTTTTAGTATTTGATATGATTGTTTATTACAGTTGAATTGTTCAAGTATCTACATTTAATCGGAATGTTACAATTGAAAACAAAATTTGTAATTTGTTGATGGGTAATTCCACAACAGTTTGGACAAACTTTTTGCTCAAATTTTGTACACATGTTTGGGGTACCAAAATATGAAAATTTTAAATAAACCAAAAATAGTTAAAAATTATATTCAAAAGAGTGTATCTTATAGGAAATTTTTTGTAAAACACGATCCTGCTCTTGGTTTTCCGAAATATTTTGCGGAAAATGGGAAAAATACTATTTTATGGAAAATTTGCTGTCTTTGATTCCGCTACACTTAAAAACTTAAAATTTGAATGATTTTTTTGAAACATAGTACTTTTGATTGTAAAAATAAAGAAAACCAAATTTGCTTGCCTTAATTCCTGAAAATAAGTTACTTCTAGGGAAGTTTTTTTGGATTTTCCGTAATTTTACTAATTTTCCGGTATTTTTTAGAAATATTTTTTAACAGACATAAAAATTGCGTTCTACGGTAAATTCCCTTTTGATTACATTAATTTAATATTTTTTTAATTTTTTTTTGCAAAATTTTCATATTTTCCGCCGAAAACTTTAAGAAATCAAGATCGGGACCAAGCTCTACAAAAAATTTCTTATAAGATACACTTTTTTGAATATGGTTTTTGACTATTTTTTGCTTATTCTTCTTAAAGTTTAATTATGATAGTAAAACGTTAGCAATACGTGTAGTAATACTGATTAAAACTTTGGTTCAAGTTGGTAGACTTGTTTAGAAGATATTAATTTTTATTCACAAACGAATTATTGGTCTTAACTTTGGATCAAATTAACCAATTGTTGACCGGAAAAAACTAAAAAACTAAAATGATAAAATGTAAGATATTTAGTATTATCAAGTCACTCACAAAATGGCCGCCGTAAAATATTTTGCTTCACTTTATAAACGCAAGTCAGGTATCCAGTATATTTATGATCTCAGCCTGTGGAATCAAATCTCGTTTCCAAATTTAGGTAAAGTGAATTGTGCATTAATGCTGGTTTTATAACCATGTTAATGTAGCAATTTGCATTTAATGTTTTTAGAATAAACAGTACAAGAGACTTACTTCTATAAACAATCGTTCCTTATACCATCTCTGGGTGTAAGCGCTGTATGTCGTTCCACAGCAAACTAAAAATTTGTTTGTTTTTTTTTGTCATCATTTAACCATTTTACGACTATGGTGGGTATACCAACAAAATTTTATTTAGTTGATTTTTTTCATTAATCGACTTATTTTATCTCTTACTGCACTAAAAAAAAGCGGTACGACTTGAGACCAAATTATTGATTTTTTTAGTAAACTGATCAAACGAAAATTCTTTGGTTAGTTAAATCTCTTCAAACATCTTCAATTGCTATTGTTGTTAAAAATTGGTTCCTGAGAGCAACAAGTTGAAGAATCCAATGTCCACGTTCTGTAATACTTCAAGTTGTAATCTCCGTCATTGCGCCTATCTCTCGATCTATCTACACCAACTACAACTGACATTTTTGTCAATTTGTTAAGCAATATCACAAATTGACAAATTTCCTTCTCTGAACCCGATTACTCTATTGTTAAAAATCGCTACGCATGATACAAATGATAATAATGATCTGTAAATGTATTTTTCTAAACATTTGTTGATGCTTATATTTAAATATATGAATTTTACCAAAATCTTTATTTATTTTATTAAAAAAAAGCACAAATATAGTTTAAAAAATCATATCAATAAAGTATTTGTAGTAAAAAACTAAATTTGTGTGTTATTTTATTAGTATTATGAATTACCACATAGTAAAGGTCATTCTTTATATTAACAACAAACTAAAACTTAAATAATAGTTAAATTTATTTAAAATTATGCTGATTTTTTTTCACACAAACGTAGCTACAGTTTTGAGATAAAACATTTAACATTGATTTTTGTTATTTTAAAATTGTAAAAAGTAATAGAAAATACAACATAATCTTAATTAATCAAATAATCTGTTTTGTCAAACCGATTAGAAATCCCTAACTTAAAACGAAACTGAAATTGTAATCAATGTTGTTTGAAATAGATCTGTCGGTACGGTGTTAATAGAATAGTAATTATCCTCATACGTAATTGGAAAATAACCTAACTACCGTCAACATTTCCAGCCGCATGACATGGCATCATACGCTTCTAAATTACGAAATGCGTCTGGTTTGTCCTTTCACGTTTGTTTTATCACACGCATACGTTTGCTACTAGCAAACTGCTTTAAACAGTTTAAACAATGTTATTTTTTTTGTAATATGTTATACAAGAATTTAGATTACATTTGGATTATTATACATATATAGTCGAAAAATAAATGTTATTGTAATAAGCATTTTTAATAATGATTTAAACAATGTTAAACGGAAAATAACGTCTTAAAAGTTAAAACAAATAATTAGTATGAGTTTGACTTTTATATTCAAATAACTGATAAAGATTTTACACACATCAATTAAACACATTTAAAACACGTCTAAGCTTGTTGATTTAATAAAATAAAAAAATTATTTAAAATTATTCACTGTGTTTTACGCTTTTAAATTTTTTTTTTCTCTTTACATTTTCTGTATGCGACAGTCTATTTTCTCCACAGCTGATTCCACCGTGCACAATATATAAATAGCTTTGCAATTTCTTTTCTAATTTCTGGTTGTTCTTCGGCAAGCTTTTATTGAATGAGTTAATTATAGAAAATAATTAATTAAAAAAAAACAGATTGATTTTGAGCCTTGTTAAAAATATGGTGGGCTTGATGATAATCACTTCAAACATTAAGCGAATATTGGCAAAGAAATGGTGCATGCGCCGGGCAAAGCGCACACGTGGTGCTGAATGAAGTCTGTACGCGTTATGTCGTTGCTTGAAAAAGTATATACAGATACACAACCGCATGTTAAAATTTGTACTTTTATGCCCGTACTAATAGTCAGAGATTAAATCTGATTCGAGATTTATTTTGGTAATTGTTGATTGGCTCTAAGTCAATTCATGGATATTACTAGTCGCGATCGACCAATGCATTTCTCGCTTAACTCTCGAATCGAGTTGAAAACTATGCAACCGTCAATATAATCCTAGATTCATATAATCTTGAGTTCACCTAAGATCGTTTATTAGTGTGTCATATATTAATTCTGACGTATTGTAATAAATTACATTGGCCGATCGCAATTATATTTACTATCACGGTATTCGTGAATTGGATTAGAGCCAATCAACGATTAACAAAATGAATCTCGGATTTATGAATCCAAGATTTAATCTCTGACTATTAGTACGGGCATTAGTCATGCCTCTCTTTATCGATTTTTTTCACTCTTACTTTTCATACGACAACTAGTTTTGCTGCATGCTATCGACACGATGCTGATTTCCGTCTTTTGTCGGTACCTCAGTTGCCGGCATATTTTTATGGCTCAAAGTGCTTGCGTTGTCTTTTAAATTATATAATTTATTCTATATTAATTGGAAGCATAAATAAAACAAATATCGTTTAAAGTTAAGAGTAATATTCAATAAAATAATCTAAAATGTGTTTTATATTTAATATATGAACAATCCTTTTTTCATATTACAATGCATAATTTATTTTTTTGTATTTTTATTGTTCCTTTGGTAAATAATATAATAATCCATAGTTTATATCTATTCATTGAAAATATAATATTTAAATATTACAGAATATAATAATACAGAAAATCACTACACTGAAAAAAAAATTGATTATGACATAAAATGACTTCTTTGCAGAAATTATGTTTAATTTAACTTTCACATCATAAACCTAATAAGTTGTTAAATATAGACAAATTTATCTATACAGAATTATGACCAAAATTGAATATATACATTTGTATACATCCTTAGAAAGTGATTTTAATGCAAAAAAAGAAAACAACACGTGTTTTTTTTAAATCTTAGGGTTAAAATTTGGCATGATTTTTTTGCATAAAGATCACTTACTAAAGGTACTTTTTTTAACCAGTCTAATATACATATACCAGAGTATTTACCTTTAGTCGACACAAAAGTAAGTAAAGCAGTAACGGTTTTGATATCATTGCACATGAATAAGTAGTTTGGAATGATTACTTGTTAAACCTTTTTCAATTGTTTTTAAAACATTTACATTACACTTGCCATTATAAAATATTACGTTAAATTAAGATGTTTTTAAAAACTTAATACTAAAAAAGCACGAAGAGTTTATTTTAAAAAAAAGTTTATTTTCTTGTAACAAATCAATTTAAATTTTTGTTAATAGTATTATTAGAAAGATAGCCTAGCTACTTAAACATTTGTAAGTAAGTAAATACTCAATCCTTTTCTTTTAAGTCTAATCATAACAAAAAAACAGCTTTTATTGTTCACTGTAATATTTTTAAGTAATGGACCTTAATTCTCAAACCTTGACATAAAAAATATTGTTTACAGTTTTTATAAAATTAGCTGATTCCAATAAAAGCTATTGGGATTTATATAAATTGCTTTTAGTTTTATCATTGCTTTAGTTGCTTTGTTTATTGATTTTGTGTGTTTTTTATTTAAATTTTAAAACGTGGTATTTAGGAATTACTAAATATATCACAACAACATAAAATTGGGAACAATATTCAATAGAAGGACAAATATAATTGTATACATGTAAAAGTTAAACAGAAGTAAGAAACATTTTACATCTATTAAGAAATCCTAGTTTTATAAATACTTTTAAAGCTGTGTCAACAACATGGTCATTTAAAAAAAATGCAAGATTGTAACTCTTAGAAAACAAATTGAAGAAGATTTAGATATGGATTTGTTGTTTACTTTAATATTTGGTACTGATATTACTTCAGATTTTAATTTTGAATCAGTTAGAAGTTGGTTTTTTAGAGTTAAAATTGATCTTGTTGGGGTGCCCCATTCAGATATTGTTTTGAGGTTTTTGTTTATAGATGCTACATATTCTAACCTAGAAGATTCAAAACGCTCTGCCATATTTGTCAATATGGTCTTTGGAAAGTATAAAGTATGAAGGGTGCTATCATTTGCAAAACTATGATTAGCACTTTTAATTATTTAACAATAATAATTTCTTATTAACGGCAAATAAAAAACCATTTACATCTACATCATCCTGCACATAAATAATGACGATTAATACAAACAATGTGTAATACTTAAAACTAGACAAAGAATATAAAAATACAAAATAAATACAGAAAATAGATATAAAGACAAAATATAAAATTATTTATTAACACATTTTAATTGGTTCTTAAATGTACATTTAGAAACGCAAAACAAATTGATGTTATTCGAAAAGTTATTGGCAATTGTACACATTTTGCCAATTGGATTATTGAATTCATAATTAGTAGAATTAAAAATTTAAATTAAATTAAATAATGGAGACTGTCTAGTTTGACAAATATTGTTAAATACCTGAAACGGAAGAGATACAAGTAGCTTTTGGCAATTAATCTCAGACATCATAAGTCTACGTAAAAATAATAAGTCGGCTCTTTTGCGTATAAGTTCCAGCAATAGGATGCAATGAGGTTGAAATTGTAGTTTTTAGAAAAAAGGCCCAATTTTTACAACAATAAAAGAAAAAAAAATGCTCAACAAAAGTTAGTATTGGGCCAATAATCTTTATTTGTGTAACATGTTCTAATACTTTATTGTCAATAGAGTAATCATACGATACTTTACTTAAAGTTCTGCTGAAGCTTAGAAAAAAAACATTTATTTGAATTAAACAGCAAGTTATTAATAAGACACCAAGAACGAACAGAATCCAAGTCATTTTGCAAACTAATGCAATTATTGATAGATGATATTCTTTGATAACTTTTTAGATCGTGAGCAAATAAAAAAAAAACAAAAAAATAATAGAATAAGAAAGATCATTAATAAGAAGTAAAAACAGAATTGGTCTACAATGAGATTCCTGAGGAACACCAGATGGAACATTAATTGGTAAAAAGTTATTAATTTTTACACACTGAGATTTTTCAAAAAGAAGCTTGACAACTATGCAATAACAGAATTTTAAAAGCCCAAAGCCCAAAGCTTTGCAATCAAAATTCTATGGTTCACGCAATTAAAAGCTTCTAAAACATCTAATAGATTAATTGAAAATCCTGTATGTAATACGTTTTCTTTAAACTCAAACAGAAGAAAAAAATTTAGCACGTTTATTAACATAGTCATCTCCATTATTGCAAGTTTGATGCTTATAATACATTGTAGATGGGAAATTATTAGTTTTTCTAGTGTCACTAACAAATTTCCAAAAGTGTTAATAGTTACAAACAAATGTTCAACACTTAGAAAAGAAGGTTGTAATAATATAATATTAAAGCAAGTTTTAGTAGCAACTAAGGCACCACCTCCGTCTAGCTTAGGGTTTGTTAACGTAAAATGATCACATCTTAACAAACTGTAACTAGCTAATTGTAACTCAGCATTGCTGATGTCATGATTTAGTCAGTTTTTGGTCAGAACAATAATATTGTAGTTAGATACAGTTACAGCCAGCATACGTTCTTTGAGCTTAGTTTTTATACCTCAACATTATGGACTTGCTCATAAGTAATAAATTTCTTGACCGCTATATTTGCAAGCCAAAAATCTTTACAAAGAATGAATCGAGCATGACTACCTGGAATAGAAGTTTTAAAACTGCAGTAGCATCCAGATTTTACAAGTAAATCAACAGCATCAATTGATATATATATATATATAGAAAAAATTAGATTTAATATGATTTACAATATCAGTTTTTTTAGTTACGTGTAAGTTTAGAAACGTGTACGTAGTAAGTAAGAAAATAAGAAGTTTATTACTGTAAATCAAAATTAAAGTTGGCAAAAGAGCAAAACCTTAAGGAACACCAGCATTTATAATTTTGGGGTCAGAGTTAAAACCATCAACTCTAAGTATAATTTTTTTATTGTCAAGAAAACTATTGATAAGATTAACAAAGTTTTGATCAAGACCTGTATAATGAAGCTTGTTGATAAGATGAGGATGTTTTAAAAATGTCAAATGCTACTGCAAGATTTTCTACATGTTTGTCTAAAGTAAAATTCCATTTGTGATTACTACTCAGAAGATCTGTTGTTGAACGTTTTGATAAAGTTATTTTGTTCTAAGAACTGAAAAATAAAAAAATCAATATATTTTTCAAGTTTTTTTGACAGATTGGACAATAATGCAATTAATTTAAAATTTGAAGAATTAGACTTGTTTCTTTTTTTTAGGTATAGGTTGAATATTTGCAATTTTTTAATAATTTGGGAATTTTTATATAATAAGGCAAGTAATTTAGTCAAAATGGGAGCTAATTTATTTGCAAATGATTTAAAAATAATTAGAGGATTTTTTTCTATACCTGATGCTCTTCTGGTATTTAATTTAAGAAGATATCTTAAGACCGTTGCCTAAAATGAATCGGACTCATTATTTTACTACTTGCCTGCATTGTAGGTACAGCAATAGGAAGGTTTATAATAGTAGAGTTATATGTAGATTGGTTTGAAAAAATACCTGCTTTTTCTGTTGGATTAGTAATTAGATTGTTTTGATCATTTCAAAAAAGGAATATTAAAAATTGTGTACTACTACCTTGCAATAAATTTATTGTTTTATAAAATACATTTGTAGAAGATGAGTGACTTAACCATTTAGTAGTATGTACATTAAAATTTTCTAACAAAATTATTTTAGCTTTTTTGTGATTACCTTAAAGAAACTTGTAAATTTTTTAGAAAGGTTATTAAAACAGCTTGTAGTTGCTTTATTTGGAGAACGGTATATGCTAATTACAAAAATAGTTTAAAAAAAAAATAGTTTAAGAAATACGCTATTGTAACAAATGCCTTAAATTTTATACGTTGTCAGATTATAATATGCTTGTTGTTTGTAGATGTTGGCACAAATACTTTGTTTGTCAGCAAATAATTGTTCAAAATAGTAATTGGAATCTACTAGATAAACTTACATTTAAGCCACAAACTAAAACAATGTTTGGTTGATTTAATTGGTCAGTGGCAAGGTTTTTTTCCGCCAATTAAATCGTATCATAAGCTAAGTTTGACCTTGTGAGCAGTTTGCTCCATGTTCTACAATCTACAATAGTTTAGGTTTTGTACACCTTAGACTCAGCCTAAACATCTGTACACTAGATGTTTAGGCTGAGTCTCTTTTCTTTTACGGCCGTCATTTGATGACAGTTGGATGGTGTCTATTATGTTTTCATTGCTTCCAACCGGAACTATGGTATCTCTCTCTTGTTTTTTAAAAATTTTGTTTGTTTGGTTTTTTGTTTATTATAATACTCCATAAGATTAATCCTTTTTATATTATACTTATTTTGGTAAGTTGTCGTCAATAGAGTTCTTTACCAAAGAATGGGATAGGGAAAAGAAAGGATAGCATGAGTAGACAAATATTAACAGAAACAAAGTAATTTAGATTTTGGTCAAAAATTTGGGTACACGAAAACACAACACTTTGAAAGTTGGACTTATTTACTTGATACCAGAATAAAATGAAAGGTTCAACCTGAACAGCATATTTGTGTATTTATGTTCAAAACAAAAAACTGCATAGCAAAAGTCAGTCATACACAAACTTAAATTTCCGCATAAGCTGTTACTTTTACACAATTTCTGTTTTGAATATTTGATGCAGAGCATTTGTGTGTACATGCTGAACAACAATTTATAAGTTATTTTAATGTAAAAAATCAAAGCAATTATTAGTTTAGAATTGTAAATGGTATTGGTTAAATGTAAATAAGTTAACATTTTTGTTAAAAAATAACTTACATTATTACAAAATTAAAAATGCAGTCATGTTAAACTAGTGATTATGTTTACT
This sequence comes from Tachinus rufipes, assembly GCA_963932245.1. NCBI lineage: Eukaryota > Metazoa > Arthropoda > Insecta > Coleoptera > Staphylinidae > Tachinus > Tachinus rufipes. Next base: position 39,816,082 of record OZ010749.1, read on the forward strand.
GTTACTGTTGAGACAAATGCAAAATTAGTCTCTTAGTTTTTGTATAAGTAACAAAACAAATGTTACTTTGGCAAAAGGAAAAATAGAAAAGTACTGTAAAGCACTGATGCAATTTTAAACATATATTTTTGCTGGATTTGAACTCAAAAATTTTAGCATGTAAGTTAACACTTGCATTATGAGTGCAATAATTTAAAAAAGGCCAATTTGAAAATAAATTATGTTTAGTATTTCTTTTATTTATTAGCAATTTAAAAATATTTTAAGTTTGGTATTTTAGAAATAGCTTATCTATATTTTTTAATTAACTTATATGTATAATTTGTAAGTTGCATGCATAATATAAGTTTTTTTATTAAGAACCATAAAAACTCATTTACAAAATTATGCCATACATTATTTTATTGAAATGAATTAGTTTTGCAATCAAATGTTTTGACAAATTATCTCTAAAATCTTTTTTAATCACCAAAGTTGACGTATTTTGATTAAAATTAGTTATAATTGCAATTAAGTTTAAAAACGACAAAAAAACTAAATAAAATCCTAAATTTTTACTTAAGAGTTTTATGAACTGATCAAAAGACTACTAATAAGTTGTAGAAACGGAAAAAAATACTAAAATAAGTTTCTTGACACTCCTCTTGCTCTGATCCGTTTGAAATAAAAATGCAAAAAATAGAGGTTACCTTAAAATTATGACTTTATTTTGAAATTTTTTGTTTTAACAATTGTACTGTATTTTGCACACTAAATTAAAAATTTAATGTTGAATCGTAAAACGTATTTATAGTTTTTATTGCGTATTTTGGAAATATTAATTTACAGTTCAATTTGAATTTTTGTTCTTTGGACTAAAAAATATTAAAAAAAAAAACATATCACTAATAACAAGTATTACCCCTCTTGCATTAATGACTGCTTGAAGTAAAATAACACGTGAATATACATTGAAATACATTGAATAAATAACATCGAAAGAGAAAAGAAAAAATAGAAAACAGTAGTGATAGTGAGTAAACAAAACATAGAGAATTTAGTGGACATTATAATTAAAAGTGTAAAAACAAAAAAAAAGTGAAAAACAGATTAAAAGAAAGTGTAATAAAACATAACCCCAAAGAGAGCAAAGAATCAAAACAAACTAATAATAATATATTTAAAATAATTCAAATCAGATATTAACATTTTATAAAATAAAACCTCGGTGGCACACAGTGAAGAGCCGCAGCAAATAAAGTGTTGCCATACACGGGATTAAAGCTCAAAAAAGTAGTTTTTTTATCTGTAATTATAATTTAAATTAAATAATAAATTATTATCTAATAATATATCAATAAAAAAAACTAAAAAACTATAAAAACTAAAAAAAAATTTAAAAAAAAATTACCAAAACAACTAAAGAATAATGAAGACGAGGGAATTAAAACATGCAACAATAAGAATCCGGATGCACTAATACTGGTTAAATTCAAATTAGAAGAAGAACAAAATAAAATAATGGAACAGAAAAAAGAAAAAGGGTCAATCAAAGTCGATGAATGTGGATTAAAAGGAAAAAAAGAAATATACATTACGGAACAGCTTACATACAAAAACAACAGTATATTTTATGAAGCAAAAAAATTGAAAAAGCACGGATACAAATGGGTATGGTATAAAGAAGGAAGAAGAAGACAAGCCAAGGAACTATTAAACAAGGAACAATAAAAATAGAAAACAAAAATATATATAAATAATAACTATAACCAGAATGGACAACATAAAAATATACCTACATAACGCAAGAAATATTCGAAACAAATTTGATGAAATACTAACAATACCTGTACTATGCAAACCTGATATTATTGTAATAACTGAAACATGGCTATATCCAAATGAAGAAAAATATTTTCAAATTCCAAATAACACAGCAATATTTAATAACAGAGTGATGAAAGGTGGGGGCATTGCAATATACATTAAAAACGAAATAGCAACAACAGTACGTAAAGTAAAACAGAAAAAAATACTGAAATACTAACAATAAAACTTAATAAAACAAACATACATATAACAGCAATATATAAACCTCAAACCGCAAAAAAGATGATTTTCTAAAAGTAATAAACAAAATAACAAAAACTAAAACTAAAAATATAATAGTAGGCAACATGAACATAAATTTAAGAGAAAATAACAATCTAGCAAACAAATACAGAAATTTAATTGTAGAAAATGGTCATTGTATATTAAATAAAATTAACAAAGAAGGAGTGACGAGAAACAAGGCAGATAAACCTGGCACAATAATATATCACGTTATAACAAACATAAAAGGTTATAATAAAAAAATAAAAATTAAAAAACTAACATTATCAAACCATAATGCAGTAATAACAGAATGGAATATAATATATGAAAAAACAAAATATGAAAAAGTACTAAAAGGGAAAATAAACTATGAAAAAATTAAGAAATATTTGAAAACATAGATAATAAAACAGTACACGATTTTGACACACTAACAACAATATTACAAAACACAATAAAACAATATACAAATAAAAATAAAAAGAAGAAAAAACAGTGAGTGGATAAATATGGAAATAATAACAATGATAAAACATAGAAACAAAACACAAGAGAGATACATCAAAAATTCAAACAATGTCATTAAAAAAAAATTTAATGAAAAGAAAAAGGAAGTAAAGTATAAAGTTAAGGAAAGAAAAGAAAATGACTACAAAAACAAATTAAAAAATGCCAATGGAAATCAAGAAAAAAACAAAACAAGAAACAACTGAAATTATAACAAAACACGGACAAAAAAAAAACAGATAATATTGACATAGCGGACAAACTGAACAACTATTTTGCAACAGTAGGAAAAAATATGGCAAACAAAATTAAGAAGAATGATGACAAGGAAACAATAACAACTGTAAGAATAAAAGAAGAAACTAAGTTTGACAAAACAACAGAAGAAGAAATAGAAGATATAATCAAACAACTAAAAATAAAAACTGCGCCAGGAATAGATCAAATAACCCATGACGTAATAAAAGCTATAAAAAAAGAAGACGTTAAGAAATTAACTAAATGGTACAACAAAAACATACAAACAATAAATGAAGAAAAAACAACTTATATGATAATAAGACAAAAAAAAACCACAAAAGATATTAACATAAATATTGAAATAAATAACATACCAATTACTAGAACAAAACAGTCAAAATGTTTAGGATAATATTAACTGAGAAACTCAGCTGGGATACACATATTAACAAATTATTAAAAGAAAGCGCAGCAATAATAGGAGCTGTGTATAGAGCCAGAGAATGCATATCAAAAGAAACTGCATTAAGTATATACCATACACTATTTTTAGCAAAAATTAATTATTTAATAAACATATGGGGAGAACAACAAAAACAAACATACAAAAAACATAAAAACAACAGACCAAAATTTTAAAAATAATACACAAACTACCAAAAGAAGTAGTATACAAAATAATTAACGAAACAAAAATAAACAAAAATATAAAAATGCAAACTAATATACAAAATTAAAAATAAAGAAATTAAAACCAACCTCCAAATAAAAAGCAACAAAGAAATTCACGGACATAACACTAGAAGAAGAAGCAATGTACATGTACACACAAGGACAGAAAAAGCAAAACAAACAATACTAGGCAATGGACTAGTCACGTATAATCTACTTCCTGAAAGTATTAAGAAAACAACAACTTACAAAGAATTCAAACTAAAAATAAAATAACATTATATATTAACAAGACCAATACAAACAAATGAATAAAAATATATAATACACACAACATAAATAAAAACTAAAATAAATGGAAACATAAAATGGTGCCCCGAATACGAAGTTCTGCAGCCATCCATATGGAGACGATATAAAGCAGCAAAAAGGGAGAAAAAAATTAAATATACTTAAATTGTAAATATGTAAATATATTATAATAAAAAAAAGTCGATAAAGAACAATTTGAATTAAAATAAGAATTATTTTTTAGTCGATATTATTCTATTCCTAACTTTCTGCGTGCTTTGGTAGAAATTCTTGCCCAAACCATAACTGACCTACTGCCACATGGAAGTCGCTCATTAATACAAACTGAAACGTAACTTTCTTTGCATATTTTTAACACGTCTATAGGATTCATTAAAACAAAAGCGCGACTCATTTGAAAACAGTTCTCTGCTCCAATCTTCATTATTTTATGTTCGGTGACTTTAGGGAAATACCAATCTTGCAACACGGTGTCGGTGTTATAAAGATGGACCTCTAGCCATGTAACGGTGTAACTGCGCGTGTTAATTCAAAGCCACAAAAGGAAATAAATACGTACCCGATCAAGGGATGTCCGGTGAGAAGAAGAGAAGCGAGAAGGTAAAGGTGGTGGCCACAAGTCGAAAGAGAACTAGCGCGAGAAGCGGATCTAAGCTCGATAAAACCGCGTGTCGGATCTTAAAGTTAAAACCTCATAGCGGATTTTAAAGTTAACAAATGTAATAATATGTCATAGTAATTAGTTTAATTAAATATATCTTAGTGCCAATTATCTGGGTTTCTTTTACTTCCTCCCCATAGTATTAAAAAGTAAAGTGGCGCTCTAAACCTGATGCCTGGATCGCCAACGACGTCCCGACTTACTCGACAAAGACAGAGTTAGCCCCCATCTTCCCCGTGCCCGTAAACCCTGGCATGTGGCTACAGCCATATTTCTAGAAGTCAATCCAGCAGTCTAAAGCTTTCTCCTAACGGTTTATTTACTAACATTTACATTTCTAACTTCATGAATTTGATTTTGTAGATAAACTGCACAAGCTGTTCTATTCCGCAAACTTGTGGACACCAAAAAACGGTCTCAAGTAACGCTGATACACTTTTTGTACAGCACAAAGGCTTTTACCAACAATCCTTGCAGTTTCTGTTCAACTTTTGCATATATACAAAACATATATACGTGTATTGAATATTGTACCCAACTATAACAAGGAGCATCTAAAACTATACTATCCTTTTTACATTCTATTTAAAAACTGGCTATTTAAATCATTTCTGATCTAAAACTGACTGTTGACTTAGATACTTTACGACATGGGCGTATGTTGCAGATCTCTGCATTTTTTACAGCTATTTTCATAAACATTGTTCAAACAAAATAAAAAACAAATTGCTACTTAAACAAATAATCATTTGTAGTACAAAGCTAGCTAGAAATTCTAACAAAAAAAATGAAACAAAAAATACAATTATTTTTTAATTTTTTTTAAATTTAAATCGGTTGATTACTTTCTACAATCTAAACTTATGTTTTATTTTTTGTTTTGACCTAACGAGTGTTCAAAAAATAGTCAAAAAACAAACAAATATTTTATTAGCCTAAAATTAATGGGGAAAGAATTGTAAAAAAACAAAGACTTTAATACATAAAATTAAAGATAGTTCTCCAGACATAAAGTATGTTTTAGATTTAGATTAAACTTGCAACTACAGCACATATTTAAACTAATAGTTCTCTAAGAACACGGTGTCTATGTATGTTTATATAAAAAAAGTAATTTAAAAAAATATAATAAAAGTTGTTTTGAGTTAAAATACAATAATAAACAAAAAATTGATTTAACAAATTATGTCAAGAATTGGATTATCTATTAAATAGTTGTAAATATAAAAAATAGACATTTTCAAATTATGTCGAGTAATAATTATTTTAAAAAATATTTAAAAACTTTATCAAAAGTTTACATGATTTTTTGCAACTTATCTTGAAAAACCATAACTGAAAACTTGCTTTTTAAAAAGTTATCTTTAAATAGCTTGGCAACAAACAAGATTTAATAAAAACTAGGTTGCACACATGATACCGACTAATGCGGACATTTAGTATTTAATTGCAGTGAATAGTCACACTTATTATTTCTATAATATAAAATATGATAATTTATTATTAGAATTAGAAAACTCATTTACATATGCAAATGACGAAAATAATAGATTAAATAATGAAATTAGTAAATTAAACAAAAAAATATTACTACTCCAAAATGAATTGGAAGACAAGAACAATATAATTTATGCTTTAAAATTAAACGAAACTAAGTTGCAAGCAATAAAATCAAAAAATGCATCAACGCAAACTGATAAAAATATACCAAAAAGTAATGTAAATGCTTTAACTCAAACTGAAACATTAAATTCGGTTCATAATGTTGTAATAGAATCAAAACTCTCTAATAAAAATAACAAATCCAAAGCTGCACTGAATCGCAAATTAAAAAACACAGAAAAAAGAAAAATAAACGTCGATACAGAAAAAAATGACTCCACGGCTATTGAAAGTGAACATCAACCACTGAATCAAGAAGTACCAACTTACAACAACAATACCCTAAATCACGACCATAAGAAGATATTTGATAAAACCGAGGAATATAAACCTGGACATGACAAACACCGACATATCTTAATACTTGGGGACCAACAAGCTGGAGGATTATCAAGTATTTTTTACAATAATGGATTACAATCAGAATATGCAATAACTAGTGTAGTAAAACCAAATGCTTTTATTGAACTTATATTAGACGATAACCTAAATCAAATAAGTTCACTCACAAAAAATGATTTTTTAATTTTAGTAGCTGGAGTAAATAACGCAATTAAAGGTAAAAATATAGATGACAGTCATATAGCAATAATTGATAATTTGACAAGACATACAAATGTTATTATCATATCTACGCCCTTTTGGAATAACCGTCCGATTTTAAATAAATTTGTATATAATTTCAACCAAAAAATGTATCAATCATTAGTACAAAATAATGACAATATCACTTTTATTGATGTCAATTCAATGTTCAATTCAAGTAATTTTTTTCAAAACAAAGAATTATATATGAAAAAAACGGCTAAAAACTCATTAGCACTTTATATTATTAATGTAATTAAATACACACAAATAAATAAAATAGAATCTTCAAATTTAATTTACATTGAAACGGTTTGTAATGATAGATGTGAGAATAATTTTTTAATATAAATACATCGAATAATAAATATATTAATATAGAAAACAGCTACCAATTTACGTTATTAAATTTAAATATTAGATCTCTCTTAAATAAAATAAACTATCTAGATTCACTAATTTCAGCTACAAAAAGTGATATAATATGTATTTGTGAACATTGGATTACATCAACCGACCAAATAGCATGTTGTAAATTGTTAGACTACGCACTAATAAGTTCTTTTTGTCGTCAAATTTATATTCATGGTGGGGTGGCAATTTACGCAAAAACTTCTATTAGCAACAATTGTAGTCATATATTAGATATAACAAACCTAACTATAGAGTTAAGTTTTGAGTGTACGGCGATTCAAATAAACAATATATGCGTTGCAACTATATATAGATCTACTAATGGCGATGTAGATACTTTCTTTATACAACTCTCCAAATTATTAGATATAGTAACAAAGAGATACATGTATATATTTATAAGCGGAGATTTAAATATTGATACTTTGGATACAAACAACTCACACACAAAAACGCTTAATGATTTATTAAATTCTTACAATTTAAAGTCCCTTATAAAAGAACCAACAAGAATTCAAATAAGCTCATCGGGCAATGGTGTTAGTGCAACTGGAATAGATTACTTAATCACAAATGTTCCATTCTCGGCAAAATATGAAATATTTGAAACAGGGTTTTCTGATCATACTGCGCAATTTTTAACATGCAGCATTCACAGTAGTATCAAATCGGCCAAACCTAAAATAGTCACAAAGCGACTTATCAATAATGCATCAATGTTAGAATTTCAAACATTATTTTCTAAAAAATATTCCACATTAACACCGTTGGAAAGTATTAATATAAATGACCATTTTAAAGTATTCTTTGATACATTTAAATGGTGCTTCGATGTGTCATGCCCGTATAAAACTTCAACAATAAATATTTCCAGTAAAAATACTAAGTGGATAACTCCCGAAATCATCAAACATCGCAATAAACTTATGCAATTAAATTGGCTAAAAAAAACTACCGGTGATATTCAGCTAACAGGAAAATATAATCATTTTAAAAAATTATATAATAACTTGATAATAACATCGAAAAAAAACATGTATTTGAGTAGAATTAACAAATCAAAAAATAAAAATAAAACAGTTTGGAATATTGTAAGAACAGAAACTGGCAATTCTAAAAAGGCTCAAGAATTAATTAATATTTCTGCTAATAACAACGTCATATCTGACAAAAAACTAGTCGCTAATGCGTTTGCTGATCATTTTGCCAACAACACAGCTAAACAAATCAAACTAATTAAACCTAGCCATTCCTGTACTTCTCAAAGTATATCTCAGAGATCATTTTACTATGAGAAAGTAACTAGAAAAGAAGTGGAAAACATAATACGCTCCTTACATAATACAAACTCAACAGGAACAGACGAGATTCCAATCCAATTAATAAAATTTTGCGTAGTTGAATTATGTGAGCCTCTTACTGTTATAATAAATAAATCTGTCGAATTGGGACAATTTCCAGATATTTTAAAAATTGCTAATGTACTTCCAGTACACAAAAAAGGAAACCCCACCGATTTAAATAATTATAGGCCTATATCATTGCTAAGCATATTGTCTAAAATAATTGAGCGCGCTGTTGTAAACAAAATTGTAATTTTTTTAACTAAGTACAATATATTAGCAGATGAACAACACGGCTTTAGGTCATGTAGATCTACTGAAACGGCTACAACTGAGTTAGTTCAGCATATTTATGATAAAATAAACGATAAAGAACTTATAGTTGGAATTTTTTTTGATTTAACTAAGGCCTTTGATTCTCTCAAATATGAATTTATTTTATCAAAGCTGTATAACCTGGGCATACGTGGAGAAATGAATAACTGGGTAAAAAGTTACTTACAAGGTAGAAAACTAGCGGTATCAGTCATGGGAAATAAATCGGATGAATTCAATGTTGACATTGGTGTTCCTCAAGGAAGTGTAGCTGGACCCTTGTTGTTTTTAGTTTTTATCAACGATTTACCTAGTTTTATAAAAACAGGAAGAGTTTTTATGTTTGCTGACGACACAAGTATTATTGTAAGTGGTAAAAATATTATTGATTTAAATAGCAACATAAGCATTGTGCTTTCACAATTCAACAACTGGTGTAAAACAAATAATCTGCTTATTAACGCTTCAAAAACAGTTATTGTTAACTTCCACGGCGTACACAATGAAAGAATTGCCTCAACCGGGTATGAACTGAATAGTGAAATAATTAATTTAAGTGGTTCAGTAAAGTTTCTTGGTACCATAGTAGATGAAAATCTGAACTGGAAAAATCAGATTGATGTTGTTTCTATAAATTTAAATAAATGTTGCTACGTACTGCGCCAATTAAAAAATAGTCTGTCTCAAGTAGCTCTTATAAATGTATACTACTCCTTGGCCTATTCGGCAATGAGTTACAATATCTTGGCGTGGGAACAATCTGTCGACATAAACAGAGTTTTTGTAATACAAAAACGACTTATAAGGCTTATTTTTAATCTAAATTACATAGAAACATGCCGTAATACATTTAAATCAAAAAACTTATTAACTGTCACATCTATTTATTTGTATAAATTACTATGCTATGTGTTTAAAAATAAAAGCAAGTATCAATTAATAAACAACGTTCATAATTATAACACAAGAAACCAAAATAATATACAATTACCTAAACTTAAGCTCACATCTTATAAAAAATCACCAAAATATGCAGGTGGTTACCTTTTTAATATTTTACCAGAAAATATCAAAACTATCAAATCGCCGCAAATATTTAAGAGCTGTTTAAAGAAATTTTTAATTGATGGATGCTTTTATTCAATAAACGAATTTATTTTATAGATCAATGTGAAAACTATTTTATTTATTTATTTATTTTTTTATGTTATTTTGTAATGTTTTTTAATGTTTTTAATCTGTTGGTTCTGCAAATATTGCAGTGATTTGTAACATTTTAATATGTATTTATGTATTGTATTTATTTAACGTATCCTATCCATGATTTTGGCCTAAAGGATGAATAAATTATTATTATTATTATTATTATTATTATTATTATGAAAATTATTTATTTAAATTTCATTCTTGGTCATCATAAATTTATTGTTTGCTATCATGCATTGCTGTAGTCATACAAGTCACTCTGACGAGGTTTGTAGAACCAAAACAATTGTCTTTGCTTGACTTTTAATCATTGCGATTGTTGTATTGAGTTTGAAAAAAATGTTTAATTATTTTATATTTAATAAGTATTATAGGCTTTCAAACATACACATGTCTTCTCTGTGGCTCGGTGTGTCCGACACCTCGACACCTAACGGTATTAAGAGGTTATAGATTATATATATATATATATATATATATAAGTATTATCAAAAATTTATTTTTTTATATTTTTTAAATCATAAGCGAGGTTGTTTTATACGTTGGTATTAAAAACATTTTTTATTAAACTAAGGTTGTTTGTATGTTCTATGACGTAGTAGCATGCGCTCACGGCCGCGCGTAGGCATGGTATATTTTTGCACTAATAAACTTTAGTAGCATTGTAGTTTTGTTAATTATCTTTATCTAGATTCTTTATTTATATATTTTATATTGAAAGAAACCCGTATGAATTTTATAAAATGTTTTATTTTTATACGGTTTGTAATAAATCGAGTATTGATTTATTACATTTAGAAGCACTACATACCTATTGAGATGTTGAATCAGTAGCTCGTTGCATATTTGTCATTTTTTTTCCGCAAAACTTATGAATGCAATATTTACAATGTCCGGTATCTAATACTCCATTAGCATGTATTCTGGCATGGGTATTTGTTACGGACTAACTACTTTGATATTAATTGTAACTTAATTTAAAGTTACTTCATTTACTGGTGTACTTTGATGTATAATAAATAACCACATAAACCACAACATAACACCTAACAATTTTCTATCAAGAAAGATGTAATTAATAAAGTTATAATTAAGCATTCAACTTTTTTTGTTTGTTAGTTTTAAAAATGCAAATGGATTATATAAATAACAAACGATAGAAAATAAATTATGTTGTTACAGAAATGTGCTTATCAAGATGTGGAAAATATAATGTGTAATTATATACAAGTAGTGTTAGAATCTTTTATTTTAGACAAGGGATAAGTAGTAATATCTAAAGGTGGATTCAATATTATTTTAAAATTTAGGCATTAGATTTACAGCTTTATATCAATTGGAATGATCTACATGTGTTAAATGTTTAATTTATTTTTATTTAATTTTAAATGAATAAATGAATAACGCTTATTTAAAATTAACAAATTGCAATACGTTTGAGATATTCATGTTTAAAGTTTTTATTTATTATTACAATTAAAAAGACACAACATTCAGTTTTTTATAGTAAAACAAGTGACACTAATCAACGAGTTGGCAAACTTCACAAGGTCGAACACTGTTTAAGATACAATTAAATTGGCAAAACAATACATAGATAGTTTTACAAATTATTTAATCTGTCATTGATTTAACATTTAAAATAACTTTTATTATTATTTATAGTTGAAAAAAAAATTGAATTTTGTCCACCAACATCTCAAAGTTAAAAAAAATTATATTTTAACAAACAACAAGCATATTCTAGACCAGGAGTGGCCAACCCAAATGATCTTGCAAGCCACTTTGGAAATTAATTTTTTGCAAAAAAACGCAGTAATTTTTTTAAATAATGTTGTTAGTGTTTTACAATTAACGAGACTATCAGGATGTAGAAAAAAAACAACAAATGGTACTTATCAGTTTATTTAATGAACATTAATATGCAAAAATAAATTTTAAATGTATGCGTTCTTCACTACCTATTGCTTATTTGACATTATGCACAGAAGGTGGCTACTGGGTTGTTTGTTTTTGGCAGATGAAAGAAGCCAGTGGTATGTGTCCAGATTCCTTCATGTCAAACTTTTTATTGTTCAAAGAGCACTTGAGCGGTTTAGGGAAACCGACAGAACTACTCGAAAGCCGGGATCTGGCAGGAAACAAAAAACGACTGCAATCGATGACCGATTTATCGTTTGTACTACTCCACGAATTTGTCATGTGACTTTAGTGGAGACCAGAAACTCCGTGATGTTTGTGGTACAGTTGTGAGTAAAACCTTGTAAACCAGCAGCTGGACCAAAATTACTCCCACGTTACCGAGTAGTCAGACTTCAATTGAGACATTGGCACAATGGAGGACTGTATTGTTTACTGACGAGTCTAGATTCTGCCTACATTTGCCAGATGGAAAAGAACAAATATGGAGACAAATAAGAGAACAATTTGCGGAGTGCACCTTTAAGCCTTAGGCTTAGCCATGGAGGTTCCCTGATGATATGGGCAGAAATATCAATGGATGCCTGCACCAAATTGATTGTCATTGATAAAGGATGGCTGACTGCACAGCGGTTTATTGAAGTTTTGAAAAATTACCGTAGTCCCATTTGTTCTATTTATTTGCGATGGCGTTATTCTGATGATGATTTAATACATTTTGATTATATGATAATATATGTTGTATTTTGGTTGAACAGTATTCATGGAAATGTCGTAAAATATGTAAACCATTATTCAATTTTAAATCGGCAATAGTTCAAATAACTTTTTTTTAAATAGAATTTTAAAGAAATAATCATCATGTTTTTTTCCATATTTGGAAACAATATTTAATACAAAAACGTATATAAGTTTTTATATATTGATTGTTCGGAATAAAAATGACACAACTAAAAAAAACTTGTTTTTGGGATTTATAGCGTCATTATTGTAAAATTGTATGCTCTATTTGCTTGAAATAAAATAAACTAGATTTCTGTTTATTTTATTTCTGGTTTATGTTACCAAGTTTCACAAATATGATGAGAAAATACCTGGAAAACGTCACAACTCATTACACAGTTTAATTAAAATTGGTTTTCTTAGAAATGTTTTTAAGATTGGTCATTAAATTTTTGCATAGAGAATGGCTTGATAATTATGGAATTTTGATATTGGTATTTGATATTACACAGACCAACATAGAAACTATAGAAAAAAAAAAAAATTTAAACAAGTGATATGCAAAAATTGTACAAAAGTAAAAAACTTTATACATTTATTAAAAAAATGCTAGTTTTTTTTTAATATTTTTAAAACTGTATCAAAAAGATTATATAAGATTTTAACCTATAAATTTTAAAACGTTCATATTTGTAGATATGGTTTTTGGAAAGTATAAAAAGTGTTATTATCTGCAAAACTATAAATAAAATAAATTTTGATACAGTTGAATAAGTTTATTAATGTATAAATAAAATTAGCATAAAACATAACTTTGAGAAACACCAGCATTTATAATTTTGGGGTCAGTATTAAATTTTAATTATATATTTTTTGTTAAAAAAGCTATTGATAAAACTTACAGATTGGTTATCAAAACCTATACTAAAAAATTTGTTAATAGGATTAAAATGTAATATCTTATCAAATGCTTTGAAAATGTCAAAAGTAACTAAAAGAATTTTTCAATGTTTTTCCATGTTTTGTATAAAATTTATATTTTTTTTTAAACTACAAATATTAGAAAAAATAAGTTTTAAGGCATAAACTAAGTTATATCTTTTTAAATCTTGTTGTAACCTTTGGGTTGTTGAGATTTTTTGCTGCTTTTAAATTAGCTTGGATATTTGTTTTTTCTATTCTTTTCTGTTTTTTGCTATTTTCCTTGCATCTTGTCAGGTTAAATTGATTCTGCTTAGTAATTCCTTTCAATTGTTTTCCTATGTCTTTGAAGGTCGTCTTTTTTTTTTTGGTTTTGATACTTATTTTCCTTTGGCATTCTTTCTAAATGTCCATACCATGCTAAATGTTTTTTGTCTATTGTGTTGTGTGTTTTCAATTTTAAGATAATCACTTATCAGTTTGTTTCTTATTTTGCCCATTCTTATTACACCATCTACTCTTCTTAGATACTTCATTTCTATAGCATGTATCCTACTTTTATCTTTTTGATTCATTACCCATGTTTTGTTTCCGTATATTAGTGTTGGTCTGGATATTGCTTTGTATAGTGTCATTCGCGTTTTTTTAATATTTGTTTGTTGTTTAAAATTAATTAATTTATTAAATAATAACTTCTTTTTGCTGTCTTGATTTTTTTGATTATTTCATGCTTTATATTTCCTTTGTTATTTAAAGTTGTTTCTAAGTACGTGAATAATTCTACTTGTTTTATTTTGATACCACTAAAATTTTTGTTATCTTTATTTTTATAGTCATATTGTATTTTAGCAATTCTTTGTTTCATAAATTTATGTTATGTTGCATATCTTTCTCATTTTTTGTTATTATAACTAAATCATCAGCAAATGCACTTTCTGTGTTGTTATTCTTTTTATTAAGTCTACAAACGTTATTAAGAGTTTGCTGTCTTACCTTATTGTTTTTTTAATTAGTTTTCTAATTGTGAATAAATGATCTTGTGTTGAATGTTCTTTTCTAAACCCACTCTAAGCTTTTTCCAGTGTTGGTTCTACTATTTGTATTTTCTATTATATATTATATTCTATTATATATACTTTTGCTGTTGCGCATAGCAAAAACATTCCTTTATAGTTGTTACAGTTCCTGCTATCCTTTTTTTTTGTAAACTGATCATATATCACTGTCTTATTCTAGTCTGTTGAAATTTTTCCTATTTTTCATATTCTATTTAGCATCTTCAACAGTATTTATTTCTCCTGGTTTTCCCATCTATTTCAATTGCTTCGGTTTTATCATGTTGTGTCCTGGCGCTTTTCCATTCTTCAATTTTCTTAATACTACTTTATTTTTTTTCTTTTGTTATGTCTTCTGCTTCAATGTTACTTGTGTTGTTCTTAAATGATTTCTCCTTTTCTTCTTTATATCTGTGTGTTTGATCTTCAATCAAATAGTTAATGTTTGTTTAATTAAATTGGTGTGTGAAACTAGACTAGGGTTTGTTCCGCTAATTTATTCATATAATAAGCTATGTTTGACTTTGTGGGTGGTTTGACTTGTAATTAGTGCAGCTTCTTCCACAATACACAGTAGACCTTTGTACTTATTAGACTCAGTCTGCTCTTTCCAAGCTTTAAGGGATGCTGTGACTTGGTCACTACCCGCCCAGGTTACATGTACGTTTTTATAATATGGGCAATTCCATTTCAAACGGCCAGAGCAGGGGGGGGGGGGGGTGCATTGAGAAATTTGTTTTAGTATTTTTTTCAGTTTTTATAATTTATTAGTAGTCTTTTGTTGTTTTTTGACTAAATTACATTTTTTGTTTAAAAATTGCAAAATTAACTAAAAAAAAAAAATTATTAGTAAAATCAACCAAAATTTTTTTGTAGAATCCAAATCTGGTGCCATTTCAAGTCTGTCTATAAGCCGCAAAAAAACATATTTTTGTTTTCAGTTAGCTGGACAAAAAGAGCATTAAAAAAAAATTAACCGCCAAAGTTGACGTATTTTGATGTAAATTAATAGAAAAATATAAATTTGTTTTGTGTATTTGGGTTTTAAGAGTCTAAAATCTAAAAAAATTGCAAAGTTGGCATATTCTTCAAGATAAACTCTTACAAATACAAGTTTAGCCGCGCTTAGAGGTACAATACACCAAATATTATTAAATATTTGAATTTTGAGGACAATTTTACATAGAATATAGTCAGTGTTGTAATCATTGGCCGTAGAAAATTCTATCTAGAAAAAAATGTTTAAATGTTTTTCAGGCAAAAAATGCATTAAAAATTAATTATTTTTTTTATATTTGCAAAAAATATTATAAACACACTAGGGTGTGGTTTAAAACTTTATTTTATCAAATTTTGATAAACGCCGGCGGATTTATGTTTGAATGCTAAAAATAATAATGTTTTCAAATTTTGGCGCCGATAGATTGAGTGGCAATGGCGTAAAATTGGTTTAAGCAACAAAATATGTCTTTGTTAAACTTCTTAAATGAGCCTAAATAATATAATCTAAAAAAAAATAAAAAAAAAAAAATTCCATGTAATTTGCAAAACTCAAATTTTTAATAATATTTATTGTATAGTTCTTCTGAAAACTGTTAAATGTGTATTTGTAAGAGTTTATGTTAAAAAAACTGGCTTATTTTTGCAGTTTTTTCGAGTTTTAGACCCCTAAAACCCAAATACACAAAACAAATTTATATTAAATAATTTTTTTTAAAGTTTAATACCTTCATCAACCGATCAAAATACTACTAATAAGTAATAGAAACTGAAAAAAAAAAATACTGAAGCAAATTTCTCAATGCACCCTCCTCCCTGCTCTAGTAATTTAAAATAAAATTGCTAATATATTATATTTAATAATAATTGATTTAAACTCAAAGTATTATTATTAAATAAACTTATAGGCTTGTGTTTATGTAATATATTTAAAAATGTGTGTATATTTATTTATAAATGCATTTGTCCTGCTCACACACTAATGATCAACTATCAGTTATTTCCAAATTTTGAGACTATTGCAAATTGTCCAGAGATTATATTATAAGAGCGGCATACATAAGTCTACGTGCAAGTTTTTGCAGTATTTATTAAAAAAGATTAAAAAATATTGATTGTTTTATAAAAAAATTTAGCACATAATTTTTTATTAAAACTGTCTTTACTAAATAAATTGTTATTAGATATAATGTATTTCTGCTTTGCAAGAGAATTAACTTAACCTTTTTTTTTTTTAATATTGCTGTATGAGATATAACTATAATAATCCCAACGAAGAAAATTTGTATTCATAACTTTCTTACAAATTATCTTTCAAATCAGTACTGGTCAATACATAACATTCTACATGAATTCCTTCTCTACATTGGCATCCTATTATATATTACGTAGTCTTAATGAGTCAAACATAATTAAGTTATAATTATTTAGTGTGTATGCTAATGAGCTATGTAAGAATACAATTTTATTTTCTCAATATTTCCAATGTTAAAAAAAGCTTTCTTAAACAGACTAAAAGTGTTTGAAATTAAAACAGAAATTTAACAGTTTTGTTATTAAAACTTGCAAAAATTAACTTGTTGTTTTATAAGTTTTAAACAAGCATGATATTTTTTACAAAACACAAAGATGGAGTATTTACAAAAACAAATTTATGATGCATATAATAAACTTAAAGCAGTATAAAATGTATTAACAATATTCTTGGAACATCTAAGAAAATACCAATTAATTTTATTAATTTTAAGATTAATGAATATTGCTAGTAATAGAGATTGAAATTACATGATCTGCAATGCTAAAAAGTACAAGAAATTGAAATGACGCCATCATTGCAACATTTATTATAACTACCCAAGTGGTGTAGAGATTAGCTGACTTGACTGATATACACTGTTAGGTAAACATGCGTCAAAAATTCAAGGAGTTATTTTTTAGCCTATTTTAAAAATATTTTGTCTTATGATGATTTCTAAAAAAACCCTTTTGTTTTGAAGATGCAGGGGTGAAGAAAATTTGCCAACCGTATTTGATATTTGTTGAAATCATTAATGTAAATAAAAGTATAGCGTACGCTAATGAGTGTATCAAGTAGAAAAAATTAATGAGTTTATCAAGTACAAACAATTGTTAATGATAACTTAGAACTGCTGTTTTATCTACCATTGTACAAATGTATTTCATTTGAAACGTCTCAATATTAATCATGTATCGGTTGCAGTTGTTTACATTGAATGACGTTTGGCTGTTTGATGTGTCTTTAATAGTTAGTGAATTCCTCTACCATGAATCACTATACAAACGCTAAGATGACTGAAATGCTTTTTATGTATAGACTTGCTGATTGCAATTCATTACAAACTAGACGATTGTACATTGAACGGTTTCCTAGCCGTAATATCCCTCACCAAAAAAACTTCAAAAACATTTATCAACTTTTTTGTAAAAAAGGCACATTGAAACAAAATGAAAAGCCAGAAAGATCAATGACAGTTTGAACAGTACAACTGGAACAGAATGTGCTGGACATGATAGAAGAAGATTCATGTAGCTTTGTCTAACAAATATTGTTTATTTTGTTTTCAAATGAAACAATGTGTAATTACTGCCATTAATGTAATGTAGGGTGTCGGTTATTTATTCCAATTTAGATATTCTAAATTTTTGTTGTTAATTTGATTCTTTGGTACTAAAAAGTACTACATGAATTTTTTCAGATTTTTCAGATGTCCGGAAAGCGTGCCTGTAGACCGTTTTTAACCTCATTTAAATAACATGGAAAAATGTAATTTTATCTTGTTGTTTTCAATACTATAAATAAAAATTGAAAATATTTAACATATCATAATCGATGTAAAATTTTCCGCAGATTACAAATTTTTTATTTTCGTGATCACAAAACACTTCTGAACGACAAAAACTGTAAAAAATATCAAAAATACGTGATTTAATGCAATTTACTCTAAATCTTTTGCTTTTTTTTCTGATTAGACATTTGAATATCAAACTATCATCATCAAAATCATATTCTACGGAAAATTTCCTGTCAAAAACAAATACAAAAATGAATTCTTAGCTGTTTTTAAAATTAGTAATAAATTAAATAAATCTTTATTTCTTAAATTTTAAGCATTTTGAATTTGATGGTATTATTTAGACTTATTCTAAAAGTTGATAGATTTTTCAACAAAAATTCTATGATTGTTTTGTTAAACAAAGTAAAGCTAAATACTGACAAATAATAAAAGTTTGATATTGCATGCGTAATTGCTAAATAACATTTTGAAATATTGCGCGCGTAATTTCATGTTGTACTTCAGTCTCCATCACGTGACGTAACCGTATATAAAAAAATCATATATGTGTGCAAACCTTACGACAACCTACAAAAAAATAAAACAAACGCATAAATCACAAGTGTCAAAGAAAAAGTTACAAGTTTAATATCCGAGTCACAAAATATTATTTATTTAATTGGCAATATTAATGAATTGCCAATTTTTTCTACTTCAAATTTACCGAATAATCGTGAAATATTAAAATATTTTTTTTATAATACAAGAGTACTAAATAAAAATAAAAATGTGAGTAAAAAATTGACAATTGCAGAAATTTGTAATATTTGGAAATTGATATTTTGACAATAACTCAAATTAACTGTGAAATTAAACTTCAAAAGTTGTATAACGAATATAGAAATATTCAAAAAAATGAAGGCCATCCATTTATTGAGCAGAAGAAACAAAATTTTATTTGCAATTTAAACTCTTTATTTGACATTTCTACGTCACAATTTAGAAAAACATTAAGTGAATGCGACAGAAAAAAAATTTATGGATCGAGATTTTTGTTAAAGTACAAAACATCGAAATTAAATGGTAAATATTACACAATGTTTTTTAACCTATATTACATAATTTTTTCCAATATTTTTAAATGATATTTAAGCCATTCCATCTACGAGTAAAATTGATATTTTATCTAACAATCAAGAAGTTCATTTAGAAAACGATGTAATTATCAACGTAGACAATGAGAGCAATACACTAACGTTAGAAGATTTTGGTAGGAAAATGCAAACACATTTATATCAATAATTTAGTAAAAAATTATTTGAAACAATTTCACATTTTAGATAGTAGTGCAGTAGAATGTTCAGAAGCTAATACAAAAAGATTGAATAAACAACCTGAACGTTTTGATGAATTTGTTCGAAATATATCTGGTAATTATAAAATAATATTTGTTCAAGTAATACTTATATCACATTTTTGAGTTATCAAATAGAAATAACTAATTTTCAATTTATAAAATTAAAAAAAGATTTTTTCTGAATTCGTAAACTTAAAAGTGTGTTTTTAATTTCTCTTTATATATTAGAATATGCATCATTTCATACTAAAAATATTAAAAATATTCTACATTTATTTAGCTTAAAAAGTTTATTGATCAACTGAGATTATTCAAATGATACTTTTTAAAAATTGCTTCCTGTCCTAATACAAATAATATCTACTTTTTGTTTCTTCTTTGTTAAGGTGAATTAGAAAATCTTTCCGGTAGTTACACAACCAGTGATTCTCAAAAGTCTGATTATTCCAATTTCTATCTTACTGGTAAAGAGTATACAAATCAAAATATACGAGGAAACGTAAATATTTTCACTGAAATAGATAAAGCAAAAGTTTCATATAGAAACTCTATTCATATTGTAGCGGCTATAGCTGAATCCTTAGGTTAATAAATCATCTTTCAACTATATAAGAAAAGAATATAGATCTAAGATTGCTGAAGATAGTAAAAAGAAATTCTTGAAAACTAAGGAATTCAGTGGCTTAGTATTGCACTGGGATCGCAAACTTATATCCGATAGGATTATGTGCAAGCAGATAGATAGATTACCTATAACTATTTCAAGACAAGGTAAAGAAAAGTTGTAAAATGTTCTAGCTTTAGAGAATAGTAAAGGTATAACCTAAGCTAATTCTATTTTTGACACACATGTGGACTGGGAACTAATTAATGACATTGAAGCTTTATGCTGTGATACGACTGCTTCAAATTTAGGACAATATAATGGAGCTGCAGTCTTATTGGAAAAACGTCTAGCTAAAGACTTATTATATCTACCTTGTCGCCACCATATATTTGAATTATGTTCATCTGGAGTGTTTGTCTCAAAATTGCCTGGTACAAATGGACCTAATGTAGCTTTATTTCAAGCTTTTTGGTCAAAAATTGATCAAACAAAGTATAAATTTGGAATTTGTGATGTAAAGAAAAATGATATTTTGATTAGAAAAATCAATGAAATTGATAATTTTACACAAGATCAGTTAGTTAATAATGTTCAGTATAGAGACGATTATAGAGAATTATTAATATTAAGTAGAATTTTCTTGGGTCTTGTACCTCGAGAGGATATTACATTTTATAAACCAGGTGCCAGACCACCACGCCAGATGGATGAGCAAAGCCATTTATGTTATAAAAATTTATTTGTTTAGAGACTGTTTTGAAATTGATAACCAAAAAAAAAGCTTTATTTGAGATTTTTGTGATATTTGTTTATATTCAAAGTTGATACACCGCGCCATTAGCAATTTATGCAGCTAATAACGATTTTAAATTTATCAAGAAACTTGCGGAGTTTAAAAATGTAGATGCTACAGCTGCTGATTAAATAAATTCCACAATCATTTATGGTATCTATCTGCTGAAAGTTGCGGAATTGCTTTTTTTGATGAATCGATTGCCAACGATATAAAAAAAAGATGGTAGTCAATTTGAATATTGATCACGGAGTTGACGCGTTAAAACGTTATTACGTCAACAATTTTAGTGATATGAAAAATTTTAAAGGTAAAGAAATCGATTACTTTATAAATTGTAATTCAAAAAAGTTTTTTTATCGATTTAAAATCAATACAGAATTTTAAAATGTTGACGTGGAAAAGTGGTCAAATGAAGAATCGTATCTACAGGGGAAAAAAATAATTCAAAATCTTAAAATTGTGAACGATATAGCTGAAAGAGCAGTGCACTTAACTCAAGACTACGTAAATATATTAACTACTGATGAAATACAATAGCAATATTTACTCCAAGTGATCAAAGAATACACGACTAAATTTCCGAATGCTGATAAACAACCAATGTTACATAAAAAAACAAGAATTTAATTCCATATTATTAATATTAGATTTAGATAAAAATAATAAAAATAAATAACTTTCAATAATTTCAATATCAATTTTAATAAAATGAACAAAAAAGTTTTTATTTTTTTATTTAGATTTATAAATTTGTTTGATTTTGTAATAATGTATTATTTATATTTATTTAATTAGGGTCTGATTAAAAAAAATATTAATGATGTGGTTTTGATGCAATAAAAACATTTTTATTTTATTTATTTAAAATTTGTAAGAACGATTTTTCAGGTCAAAATTTGGTAAGTAATGTTTCTTACATTACTTACCAAATTGTTGATAAGAAATTTTTCATAGATTACGATTTTGATGTTAATACTTTGATATTCAAATGTCTAATTAGAAAAAAATGTAGAGCAAATTGCACTGGTCTATACTTAAAACACGTATTTTCGATATTTTTTTACATATTTTGTCGTTCAGACAGCGTTTTGTGACCACAAAAATCATAAACGTGTAATTTATGGGAAATTTTACATCAGTTATGATAGTACTATTAATTTTTTTAAATTTTTTTTTATCGTTAAGGGTAAAAACGGTCTACAGGCACGCTTTCCGGACATCTAAAAAATCTGAAAAAATTTATGTAGTACTTTTTAGTACCAATGAATCAAATTAGCAACAAAAATTTAGAATATCTAAATTGGAATAAATAACGGACACCCTAAATTGTAATAGTTATTTTCAGGTATAAGTGATATTTATTTTTGTGTAGAACTTTTATAAAATATTATATTAAAATAATTTAGATTTCAAATCCTACTCTAAAGTTTTTTGTTTGTTGTTTTTAGCGTCGACTACTAAGGTCATTAGCTATTTATTTTAATAATAATAACTACAGGTTATAGACCTAAGGAGACAAAACAACACATTAATATAGTTAAATAAATAAATAAATAAATACTAAATCTAATATCACAATTGCTAAAATTAAAAACTAAGTTTAAGAATAATATCACAGAACCTATTATCACAACTGACAACAAAGTTGTAAAAGACTTTGATGCTAGTACCTATCCATTAACCTAACCTAATATCACAGATGACATCGAAGCTGCGAAATGCTTTGATGCCAGACCCTAAAAAACTAACTAAACCTAATATCACAGATTGTTGTTGTTGTTGTAAATGACTACAGTACTTCAAACAACTCAACAACACAAACTGATCAATAAAAATAAATAAATTAATTAACAACAATATAAATAAATTAACACCAAAATCATTACAAGACAACACAAAACTTGGTTACACCTGTTTGAGGAGTCTTGCGTCTTTTAAAAACTGGACGCACCTTCCCATGAACTCTTCTTTTCTACAGTATATTATTAGTAAATTTGTTCAACGCTGTAATCACTTACCGCTGGGCCACGAAACAAACGCGCCGCTTGTAGCGTCAAGGACGCTGGGAGCGTATTTTAGCAGCGTTAAAAACAAGGCCACGAGCCTGTCAATTTTTGTTGGAGCGTTTATTTTGACATTTCTATTTAGGGTTATGATACATTTATATTTATTTATATAAACTTTTTAACACTTTTTTTTAAATTTAAATATTCATTCTGCCAATATATTCATTAAAGATAAATTATATTAATGTTACTTTTTAATATAATATACAAAATTTAAAAAATGTAAATTATTTACACCAAAAAATCATAGAATGCGAAAAAAAAAAACAAAAAAAATCCTGTAGCTTATAGCGTCTAAACACGAGTACCTCAATTCCGTATTATATTTGACATTTCTATTTAAGGTTATGATACATTTATATTTGTTTATATAAACATTTTATTATTTTTTTGATTCAAATTTTATTTATTCTACCAATAAACTATTTAAAAGTAAATTATATTAATCTTATTTTTCATTATAATAAGTATATACAAAATTTTAAATATATAATAAGTATATATACAAAAAACTACAAACCGCGGGAAAACAACATTTATTTTAAAAACCAAATTAATTAATTTTTAAAATAATTTTATTTACGTATTTGTCATTTGATTTATTGAAATATGACATGTAAAACTATGTAATTTTTGTTACTATCTAGCTTTGTTCTCCCATCATTTTACGTTAATGATAAAAAATAATAAAGTTTTAATTTAAATTTCATTTCTTCAAATTTAATAATTAAGAACCTAAAATCTTGGCAGAATTGGTTTTGGCAAATTAAACTTGATAATAGAATATAATCTATCAATCAATGTAGGTTTCATCTATTTAAAAATTATGCCAGTTTAAATTTTTTATCTGCCAGTACTATTAATATAAAATTTTGAAAACTGACAAAATGTGTTTTATGTAGTGCAAAACTTATACAAACATCATCAAATTATACATTATTCTTCTTACTTAACTAATAATTTTACAAAAAAAAATTAATAATAATTTATTTAATTCAATAAAGTTCTATAAGTTAAATCATAATATTGATAAAATACAAATTTCATTTTTTTTATAATTACAATTTAGACAAAATAAATAATTAAAAAAAAAAAAGTTCTGGCGTCCATATTTAGGAGCGTTTGGAACAAACCGATTTGTTTCAGACGCTGATGCTCAAATAATACGCTCCAACTGTATAAACAGTCAAATATTTTTGTGTACGTACTTGATTATTTGCTTTTAAGAGGCATATAAGATGAGCGTCAAGCGTAACGAACGCTCGTGTTTGTTTCGCTAGAGGCAAACGACGTTGCAGCTTGCAGCGCTATTTCGTGGCCTGGCACGTATAAACTAATGTATTTGAATTGGACGCTTGACGCTACTTTTTGCAGCGCCGAGCGTTTACGCTCATAGCGTCATGGCTCGTGGCCCAGCGGTTAGGAATTTATGGTTTCAGCGAGAAACAAATGTACAAACAATAATCATCTTGCCTCATTTTTATCAGTCATACTTGGAAGGACTTTCGGTTTGCTATAAGTAGTAAAAGAAGGTGCGCGCTAGGGCACCTCCCACCACTTTTTTCAAGGTCAAGGCCATTGCCATGGCCACGCCTCCTCAAGCCATCACGCCCCTCCATGGTCAAGGCCATCACGCCCTCTCCAAGGTCAAGGCCATTACACCCCTCCATAGTCAAGGCCATGCTTCCTCAAGGTCATCACGCCCCTCCAAGGTCAAAACCATGGCCACGCTTCCTCAAGACCATAACGCCCCTCCAAGGTCAAGGCCATGACCACGATTTTTCAAGGTCATGGCCACACCCTTCCAAGGCCAACTTGGCACACTTCTTCAATACCACTTTTCTAAAGCTACACCTGTCATAGTCACCACTTTTTTTTTAAATCAATTTGATTCTCAGGCTAAAACATTTACTTATATAATGTTACACAACAACATTGATTATTGTATCTTTTGCCGTCGCCATGAATGTATCAACTTTTATTTTACTCTCTACAATTTTAAACAACACATTGTATGTGTCAAAACCAAAAAATACAAACGAATGTTATATTTCAATTAAAAATTCAACATGGAAACAAATGGATATGGACTATATTTACCATCCAAAAACATGCAAAACCTCAATAAATGCCAACAACCATTTAGGATACAACATCATTTATAGGTTAAAAAATAATACAAACATAACAGCAAGTTTTCAAAATACCATTAGTTTTAATAATTCAACATTGTACAATTTTGTTAACATATTATCAATTATTATTCTAACATTGTTTCTTACTTATATATTATATTTTATTACAAATAAAATGTACACTAAATATATTACTTATTAATAAATATTTTTAAAAAGTTACGAGTGCTTCATTCTCAACCACTTTCCATAATAGATCTATATTACTTTGCCAAAGTGATTTATTATTTACACTAAATAATGTCTCTACATTTTGTTCAGATTCTTCTTTTTCAATTTCTTCTGCTACTTCAAAAAACATATCAATATTTTGTTTCCAAGGGTCACTATCTAATAATTTATGCCCCCAAGCTAATGTTTTCATGGAATCAGGAATTATATATCTTTTATCATCAAAGTTGGTCAATGCTACTTTATTTTTTAATTCAGTGTACATATTGTGTAAATGTGACCGAAAAATAAACATTCTACATAACTTGTTATTACCTTTTAGAATATTTTGGAAATCATGCACCGTTAATTGTTTATCAATAGCACACTTTTTAACCCCTTTTGCTTTTTTTGTTACTGATGTCGGTGTTACCACACAATATGCCTTTGCTCCGGTACCATAGAAACTTTGAATAGGTTCACCAACATATTCATCTTTCATTTTACCCAAAATAGATTTATTTCTTTGTATGTCATGAATATTACCATCCTTGTAATTGGATGTGTCAAAATAATTTAAATTTTGTTTCATATCATCATAAAAATTATCAGTTTTTACATCTAATATTAGTGAATCGGTATCCGTATATAATAATGACACGTTTTCATTATACATTGGTTTTAAATAGTTATAATAAAAATCATACATAACTGTCTTTGATAAATCTAATATAGAAAATCCAACATATATTGGTTTATTATAATACACTTTTACTTTATTCATCTGAATTGCAACTAAATTTTCCGAAAATATTGAACAATTTTTAAAATTTGGTTTGGCTATAAATACTTCTGCTCCGAATTGTTTACCTAACTTACTCCAATGGCTAACAAGTTTTATATCAATTCGATTGTCTAAATTTTCCATTGTTTTCCCAAATACGCTATTGTTCATAAGTTTAAAGAATAATTTCTCAAAATCATTTTTTGATGCATTTCGCATCTTAGTATTTAAATCAATATATCCTTTAAGCCAATGTGATTGTTTGAATTGAATAACACGATGAATTTTTTTCAATTTTAAACCATTATTTAAACATTGCTTTAAGTTTCTGTAATGAATAATGTATTTATTTTTATCATATAAATTTGGAATCAATTTTGCAAATTTACTGTTTGGTGGAATTATGTTTTCTGGACAAAATGGAAAATCATTATGAGTATCATGTAATTCAGATGGATATTCTAAGTCAACTTCCAAAACATAACCTATATCGGATGTATCAGATATATCAAATACATTTAACTGTTCTATTTCTTCAGGTGTTAACCAATTAAAATCTTTTTCGGGTAAATATTCAGACATAGAACCACCATATAAATTAGTTGCATCAAGGTACATTAAAAATGAGATTAGTTTAGTGGGATCATAGTTTGGTAAAAATTTGTTGTTTGCTTCAGCTTGTCTACCAACACATGTACTAACACCACCACGGATACCCTTTTTGAAAAAATGTAACATATCAATGTCAGTTAGTAGTTCTAATTTTACCTTGGTAAATTTTAGCATAGCATCCCAACTTAAACCAGGGGCAGTAAAGTAATGTGCCGGGTCTAGTTTATAATTTTTCAAACAAATTTTACGAAAATTTTCAAAAACGTCTGCTAAAATTAGAACATCTGATTTTAAATATATGTCAGCATAATCACCAATAGTTTGACATTTGAATAAATCCCATACATCACAAGCTCGTTGGTAATCTTCTATCGAAATATTTTCTTCTCTTAATTTATCATAAAATTCTTCAATTGCAGGCAGTTTTCTTTCATTTAATTTTAAACAATTATCAATGTAGGAGTAAGGAAATACACCTTTTTGTCTTATAAAATTGAATTGTTTTGAATCTTTAAAATATTTTTTTACTTCAATACATTCTTGAGGACTTAAATTTTTTGATAATTTTTCTAATGATTGTGGCATAAATTTAAAAGAGTCTAAGAACCTCATTTGAATGTGTACGTTTTCTTTATTAATTACATCAACCAGAACTTGTTTTGTAAAGGATATATATTTTTCTTTTGTTTGTGCAATAACATTAATTTTTTCATTATTTAAAGCCAAATTTCTAATAAACAAATGAGAGTCATAATTTAAATTGTGAAAAAATATAGGTATATGATTTGGATTTTTATATTGTAAATTACAGTTGGAGTGAGCGGCACCTCTGAATTTTCCGGTCAAATGACAATGATCTTTTACTTTTATATCTTTATCAGAAAAGGTTGTATCACAAATATGACAAACTGTTGAATTTTGATATTCATTTTTGTCTTGCATCGTCATTATCATCAACTTTATTGGTTTCAAATGTTTGTGATATATATTTTTTAAATCAGTTTCTAATTTCTCAATAAATATTAGTTCGGGGTTGGGACCACGATAAATTTCTAATTTTGATAATGAATCATCATAATTACATTTAATATAGTATGCAAAAGAATATGGTTCATGTTCATATGTTTTAGTACTGAAAGACTTTGTTGGATCAGGAGAGCAAGTTAACATTGGTTTTAAAGCACATTCAAAGTCAGCGTAAACAACAAATGGTACCGATAATTGTTTTTGGAAATTTTCAAATTCTAATATATTTTCTGGCACTGATTTTCCAAATTTATTAATTTTTGTTTCCGTGCAAGGAATTTGTGTATACAAGTAATTGCAATCATTTTCTAAATGTCTTAATAATTTAAAATTAGTTTTAAAGTATTGTAGACATCCATCACAAAAGTGTTTTGCTTGATGATGATTAGAAATTTGAGTTGAAACTAATTTAGATAAGTTTTTAATGTAGCAGTAGTGATTAATACCATCATCATCACTGAATAATAGCAAATTTATGTGAATAGGTTTTTTTAATTTTGTGTAATGCATAGGACCAACAATTTCATATTTCCTGATTCCATCTTTAAAGTAATACTCTAAACCATAAACATTAATTGACACATTATTACTTTTTTCAAATTTTTCGATATCACTTAACTTAATTGGAAAATTTATATCATTAAAATTAAATACCTCACTATAATGTTCATATGATGAAGTTTTACTGGGGTTTCCAGTCGGTTGGCGTACTGCTGCAACAACACTCCATGCAAAACAGCAATCATCTTCATTTTGAATGTTTATAATTGCTTGCTTTCTTTTAATTTCTGTAGGCAGTGGAATGTATGATGAAGCACGGAGAGGATTATACTTGTTGAAGTTGACTTCTAAAAACAGTATTTTTTCTAACGCCCAACCTATAATAATATATTTATTAAGTTAAATAATATATAACTTACAACTTAGCACTTACCTGAATCACGTTCTTGAAATTCAGACATTTTTGTGTCGATAATTTGTCTAAAAGTATCATACAACTCTTCAAATGATGTAGAGATAGTTGCAACTTTGTTAGCAGTATTGAACGATTTTATTTCAAATAATTCTTTTTCACTAATTGTGTACATACCAAATAATTCAAAACTTATTTTAACAGCACAAAATTTATTTACAACTTTGTTTGTTAATTTATTTACTTTATCTTTAATTTCATTCATAAAATCAGTTAAATTTAAATAGTCGCGGTTTGATTTGACTCTATATGTAACAATTCTGCTTTTAAATGCAGTTGTTATTAACTCTACACCATCATCTATAGCCAGACAACAATTCTTCTTATGGTGAAAGCTTTTTAGATGACTGTTGTATGAACGTGACGGAATGATAGTTTTACAATCATTGCAAAACTTATCTGAAAAATATTATAACTTAATAGATTTAAAAATTATTAAAAAAATAAACTTACCTGGATTTGTTTTTTGTTGTTTGCTCGGAGGTGAATCATTGTTTAAACCACAACTCTCTTTATAGTGTCTTTTTAGCGACCTTTCACTTTTGTATAATTTATTACACTTAAAGCAGTTCATGATGTGTATTATGTTTGAAAGATGCACACTGAATGTTTCTATTTTCTTCGGAGAATTTTATTTAAATGAAGCTGATCTTGGCGTTACCCAACAATACCACGGGGAGGTGTCAGCACATTGTCAGGAATGATAGGAAATAATGGAAAGGGTTGATGGGAGGTTACTATAAATAAAAAGGAAACTACTTTTTAATTAAACGTTCTTTTAAATCAGATAGTTCTTGATGTCTAACTATTCGATTGTCTATTGAATTTTCGAGAGCATGCAATTCTCGATCAATATCACTAACCGCACGCACTATAGCTGTGTCCATTGCATTGTTTATTAAGGAAGTATTAAAACTTTCACTTGGATTAAATTGTTCAATAGAACCCATACTTAGATCCAAATCGATAGTATTTGGATTTAAATTTGGGGGGGGAATCTCCGACTCACTACACATTAAATTATTTGGAGGAAAGTCACTTCCACACGAGGAATTGTCAATTAATATGACTTCGGGGATAATCTCCGAGTCACTACACGAAGAACTGTCTATAGTAATCGCGAGGAGAGACTCACTACACTTATGTTTATTGTTAGAAAAATCACTACCGCACCAAGAACTAGTCGTGCCGTAGATGTTGTCCCCTTGATATGGAGTTGAACAACGTTTAACTCCATTTTCAAAATTGCTGTAGTTCTCACTATCATCACTATCATCACTATCACACGAAACACACATGAAATTGTCAATTGATGTTGTTGTTGAGGCACGGGAAGAAGAACCGTCATTGGGATTAATGACATTCATAATAATGCTGTCAACACTATATGAACAATCCATTAATCCCTCTTGAAGAATAGATGATGGATTGATTCCTTCTTGATCCATGCACACACTCACTATACTTTGTGGACACGGGGTTAAAACTATATTAGTTAAATTGCTGTTAACAGTTACAGCACTAGAAATATTTAAAATTTCAGGCAAAGGGGGTGGCCCGAAAAAGAATTCATAAAGTTGAGGTTGATTATCAACATTCAACTCGTAGTCGCACCCATCGCGCCTTAACGGAGTTTCTAACAATCCCCGTAAGATGGAGTTAGGTGCTTCTTGAGAATTCATTTTGCAACTATCTTAAAGATTGAAAATACACACGGTTTTATACAAGTAAAATAAGAAATAAAAAAGTATTGGAATGTGGTTTCGCCTTTATACAGATAGGTAGTAAAGCAATAAATAAAAAAAAGTATTGGAATGTGGTTTTAATTGCATGCATTTGCAGACTAGATCACCTTGTAAAACACCACCTTGCCCCCAGCCGCCAACTCACAGCCCCCTGCCCCAACTCACAGTCCATGCCCCTTGCCGCCCCCACCCCCACCGCCCCCGGCCGCCCCCACCCCCCTGCCACCCCCGCCGCCCCCGGACCAGGGGGGGCTCTGCCCCCACTGGACCCCCCCGCCGGGGAGCCCACGCCCCTCCCCGGACCCCCCCCATCCGGGTGTATACGTACGGTATAGTGTATTGGGTGCAATACTTCTCCCGCCACCAACTAAACAACTCTAAAAGTAAGATTATAAAAGTGGGAATTCTTGCAGATTTTCAAGATTTCCATACAGTTATACAAATAAGTGGCAACTCATAACAGTGCGTCCTTTTTAAAGAAAATGAATGGATACAGTTCTTAGATCTGCAAGGTATTATTACCAACTATTTAGAGAACACTATTGAAGAAAACTGGAATCCGATTTCAATGCAAAACCTCACACTACATTTTGAAAGTTATAAAAACAGAAAAATTATTAAAATTTCTGAAACAGATAGTTCGTTTGTAATGTTAGCAAATGAATCAGTTATGGAATTATGGAAATTGCTACCGCTGGTAAAAGATCTTCTAGAGAAACTCAAAAAGCAACAATTTTCAACGTTTTACAATAATTTAATTTGGAATTTGGTTAATATGACTGGTGATAGTTTACAAAACATTGAGGCATTAATGATACCATTTATTGCAAACGATAATGCATATGGAATAAAAGAACTTTTATATATTTTTCCTGATTTATTGGAGCAAGATGTTAAAAAGCGTAAATTATCTATTAATGCAAATGAAATTATTTCCGAAGCAATTGATAATTTGTAATTTTGTTTTAATAAATTTGTGACCGCATTTTTTTTTTTTTTTTTTTTTTTTTTTTTTTTTTTGTGCGTAAAATATATGTTGTGACCTTGAACTGCACATCTGCACTTGTTCATGGTCATCAACTTTGTTTTCCCCACTACTAAGAAAAATAGTGGGATTGATATAG
The DNA here is from genome assembly GCA_963932245.1 of Tachinus rufipes. Lineage (NCBI taxonomy): Eukaryota > Metazoa > Arthropoda > Insecta > Coleoptera > Staphylinidae > Tachinus > Tachinus rufipes. Next base: position 39,847,923 of record OZ010749.1, read on the forward strand.
TATAAATACTTGCACTACCAGTATGCATTTTATCTGCAAATTGTGAAGTGCAAACAGTTAAGTTGTAGTGCAAACAGTTAAGTGAAAAAACAAAAAGTAAAATGCCCTGTTTTGTTGATTCCCCCGACTTCATAGCCGAGATTGGCTACCTGCTAGAGTATCTGGATTTTAAAATAAATTTGTGGGAAGAAGAAAGGAGTTTGTTTCCATTCTTTGAAAACGGAGTAAGTAAATTTTATTTATTCAATTTTATTTTATTTATTCAGTTTTTTTATTATGTTTATATAATATTTATTTATATGTTTTCTTTTTTTGTTTGCAGTGGACAAGGGGTCAATTAAAGACCTTTAAACTCGCGACGATTTTTTGTCGCGAGTTTTTAGAGGATGAGATCTGCATGATGCAGTTCGTATCGAAAGTGAGCGTGCATCCTGAAATTAGGATGTTCTTGTCGAGAGCTGCTGGATACATCCCCGAGCGAGTATTGAGTGCTGTGGGGATGTACGAGTTTCAAGATGCCGAGTACATGGCAATGTGGGAGATGGACTGCCTGTTGTACGGGCTCACTCCACCTCGGCACCCTGTTGGAACGGAAAACTCCCCAGACTCCACTGCAAGCAGCCCCCTAGACTCCACTGTAAGCAGCCCCCCAGACTCCTCTGCAATCAGCCCCCCAGACTCCAATGCAAGCCCCCCTGTTTAGTTTTTAATTTTTTTTTTGTATTTTGTCTTTTGTATTTTTTTGTATTTTTATATTTTTTTTTGTATTTTTTTTATATTTTTTATATTTTTTTTGTGTTTTTAATTATACATTTTTATATTTTTTAATATTTTTTTTTGTATTTTTTACTTTTATATTTTTTAATATATATAATAATAAAAGTAAATCTATTTTACATTTTGTGTTTATTTTTTTTTTCTTATTTTACAGCTTTCTTTAAATAAAACTATTTATTTAAACTCCCCACCCCTCACTCTACTCTTTGCAAGAATTCCGTCATTTATAATGGAAAAAAATGTTTAATGCTTTACCTTTAAATATAAAGTCTGAAAAACTTACCGTAAATTTAGAACAAGTGCCAAACATTATTTACAAAATAAATTTTTTTGACGAATTTTTAAATTCCCAATAATTTTTATATTAGCTTTAAGTTTTAACTTTTGAACTATACAGTTTGTTTTATATGTATGGTGTATATTGTATTGTATTCTATATTAATGTTTTGCAATGCACTGATTTGTATTGTATTGTATTGTATTGTATTGTATTGTTTTGTATTGTATTTCCATATATTATAGATAATTAGATTAAGTTAGTTTTAAAATTTAAATTGTAAAACATCATGTTTATCAATAAATACTACTACTACTATTTTAACATTAATTATATTTTTTTTTTTTATAAATAAAATAAAACAATTTAAAATAAAATATTAAATTTATTAAAAAGTAATTACAAAATATTTTTGTTTATTAGTTTCATAGTTATTCAAGTAATTGAATTACTAATGATACACTACCAAGCTTTTCTTCTATTATGTTAAAGATTTTTATTTGTTGTTCTAGTTTTCTATTTTCCTGTTTGTTTTCCGCTTCTTTTATTACCAATTCTTCTTTTTTTTTATTGAATAAAAATAATAAACGTAAGCACTGTCCTTCTAATATGTTTATTAATTGTTTTGATCTAATACTCATTTCTTTATTTTTTGATTCTTCTTTTTTTTTTGTTTCACCTTGATTAATTAGTTTTACAAATTCACAACTTGGTGAAAATTTTATATGTTCCCCCATAGCCGTATCGCTTGGTTCCCAACGTGAAATATTGACTCCACAACAAAAGCATTGAACATGGTCCAAATGTTGCAAATAAACAAAACCAGCTTCGGCAAGTGATTTGGGTGTTATAATTCCAACCCAGTTTTTAAATGTTTGCAACCGTTCTTCAAATATTGAAAACTTTCTAAGACATGCACCATCATCCAAAGACATTTTAACCAACACTAAATTTTTGTATTTTTTGAAATCTCTTAAATGCTAAACATGGTGAGGGAAGAGTGGGGAGGGGGTCACAAAAGTGTATTTTAAATAAAAGTCGTTTATATTATTATATTGTTTTATTACAATTTTTTAATTATTATTAGTTGCATTTATGACACAAATATAATGGTGGTGGTGTTTCAAGATTACTATCGTAATGTATATAACAGGGTAGATGATGTCTGCATTTTTGTAAATAAAATAAAAGACAATTTAAAATAAAATATTAAATTTATTAAAAGATCTTACAAAATACTTTTATTCAATAGTTTTATAGTTATTTAAGTAATTCATTTAATTTTTTTTGTTTATAATATAATACTAATACATTCATATAATGTGGTTTCATTATTTTTTCCACATGTTTATAGTCTTCCTCTTCTTCTTCTTCTGTTTGTTTATATTCTTGGTTAAATTGTTGTTCAAACAATACTAATAAATTATAATAATGTTCTCCTATTGTTTCTCTCAATGGTTTTAATTCAAAACTTATTTTTTTATTGATTGATTCTTGCTTTTTTGGGTCTTTTTTTTTCTTCTTTCATAAACAAATTGTAAATCTCGCTTGGTGACAATCTTTTATGTTTTCCCATAGTTGTATCGGTTGTTTGCCAATCTCCTATATCAATACCACAACGAAAGCAATTTTAACAAACACTGAGCTTGTGTGCGTTTAAAATCTCTTAAATAATAAACATAAAAGAGGTGGGGGTTTATTGTACATTATCCTTCGAAATCCAAGAGTTATGTGACGAGTCAAACCCTAACCATTTAACAAATACTTTATTTCCTTTTCTTCTAATTACTTTTTCAACTAAATAAATATCTGGATATTTTACTTTCTGAAGTTCGTATTCATAAAAACCACCCTTAATCTCTTGTTTATTTTGATCCGGTAATAAGTATGTTGATGGATACGTTGCTTGAATTTTATTTATAGTAAATATTTCATTTGACCAGTTTGGAGTATATCCTTTAGCAAATTCACTTCTATATTTACTAATACGTACGCTGTCACCAACGCGAAATTTCTTAGCCTTAGAGTCAACCAATTTTAAATGATTGTATGAATTTTGTAAGATAGCTTTTTCTGTTTTATTGTCAACATTAATGGGTTTCATGCCAATAGTGCTATGTTTGGTATTATTGTATTTGTTAACAATTTCTGGTAAAATATCTAACCATTTATAATTTCCTTGTAAACTAAACTGTTTCCACATGTTGTTCTTTAGAGTGCGATTAACTCTTTCTACAACGGACGCCTTTTGAATTGAATATGTGCTATAGTGATTTATGTTGTATTTTTTCATTAACGTTTGAAAGTCTTTATTGTAAAATTCCGTACCCATATCTGTTTGAACATTTTTTACAACATTTTTTTTAATTAGAAATATCTTTTCCATGGCAGATGAAACATCTTTTCCAGTCTTTCTTTTTACTGGAAATGCCCAAACAAATTTTGAAAATACATTAATAACTACTAAAATATATCTAAATCCTTTATTGAATTTAGCATAGGGTATCATTTCCACTAAATCTGCTTGAATTAAATCTTTAAGACCCTTTACTATAACATGTCTTCGCTTGAAATTTTTACGAGCTGGTTTGTGAATTTCTTCAACAATTTCTTGTTTAACATTTGTTATCTTATTCTTAACCATTTTCTTCAACAACTGGACTATATTCTTCTTCCACAGGACATTTAAGTACTAACTCAGCATATAACGTTACCATATTTCCACCAACATATTGTTCTGGAAATTCTATAGTATCCCCCCTTTTTAAAGGTAAATTACGTAAAGCATTCTCATAGAATGGTGAACCGTTTATTCTTATTTGAGAATTATTACTAATGAAAGCCGATACAATTGTAGCCGATTTGTGTGGAAAAATGTAATTTGATAAAGTATTATATAAAAGATATCTATTGTTGAGCGTTGTATCACTAAAAAAATTTAGTGTAATTGTATAACTGTATTTTTTTGGTGATGTTGATTGAAGTATTATGTCGATATCGTTATGTTTCGAATATAGTGTTCTTCCAAATTTATCAATGGTCATGTTTATTTCTTAAAACTCAATCAGTTAATGAGAGTTTACATCTATGTTACCGTTATTTAATAATTTTCGCTTCTCGCAACTCTTCAATTATTAAAGTAATTTCATTATTATGTCCAGTATGCCCAGCAGCTTGGGAAGAAATTAGAAGGCGCAGACGATTAACTAATTCATTAGGATTGTCCCAATATATAAATTCTAATGGCTTATTGTCGTATTCAAGTAGTGCTTTACCTGTACGAAATGATTGAGGTGTGAGTCTAACCGGAATTGCTTTTCGCCTATCAAGCAAAGGTGCAATTATGTTATTATATTTTGGTAGTTTAGTTCCTATTAATTTACCGGTTGGTATATAACCATGTTTTGCTGCATTTGTTTTATTAACAATTTCCATATAATTAGTTACATCCACACTCCTAAATCCTGTTGGTACCTTCTTGAATAATAACTTATACAAACCCGGTGTACCTGTATATATGCGTTCAAAAGTTTGCCCATTTATAACTGTTTTAATAACTACATCATCACCTCTGAAGGTAACAACTCCATTACCAATAGCATAATTATGTTTGTCTCCATCTTCAGTTGGTACCACTCTTATTCCATATGTGTGATCCATAGCCCTCGTTGTATCAGATATCATGTCGTAAATGTAGGCTTTAGGTAATGTGGAAAATTGTTTTACATATTCATCCAAATCACTCATCTTTTTAGTTTGGACTTCAACATTTGCATCATCATCATCATCATCATCATCATCATCATCATCATTATCAGCAACATATAGGTCTTCGACTATTGGCTGTGTATTGGATGTAGAAGGGGTGTGCTCGTAAACTTGTGGAAGAATACTTGTATCAATGGTAGTATTAGTTGGTATTACAAATTCTTCCATTTTAATAGGGGATGACCTTCTACCATACTTTTTCTTTTTTGGTGTTTCATTTTTAATTTCTTCAGTTTCCTCAATTTTTTCAAATTTTGGTTCCAATTTAACTTTGAGATTTGCAATAAGGTCTTCTATTGGTTTGGTTATTGGTTGATAGGCCGATCGCATATGTGACTGCGACTGTGCATAATCAGATTTCAAATCTTGAAACTTTTTTTTTACAATACGTCGAGTTTTTAATAACTGCTTGACTAATTGCTTGTCCATGATGTTTATTAAACTACATGTAGATGCAAACTGTTGGAACTCAAACATACAATATATTTATATATTGTTTATAAATAAATAAATGAATCAAATCCTTTTCTATAGCGTCCAGATTTTATTTCACTTTCTTTATCAATAACTAAAAATCCATATTTCTCTTTCCAACAATAGGAACAAATATCTCTAAATTGTTGGTATGACATATCTACACCTACATGATCATCGTAAATGTGTTTTAAATTGGTATTATCTTGCTCAAATATAATCAATATATTAGCATTATCTCTTATAAGTTGTTTTGGTATTTTAGTGTATGTTTGACAAATATAAAAGCAATCTATGTTATTGTGTCGACCAAAACTAAAATAATCCCTCATTATGCTTTGATTGCAACATACAACATCATTAAATATAAAAACTGAATTTTCTTTGGTTTCTTGTGGTGATGAAATCTGATCACTGTTATCATATTCAAAATAACCCATACCCTTTATAGGTTCAATAACTTTTTTTAAATATTGATATTTTGATTGATGTAATGTTTTTGAGTAAATATAAACATTTTGAAATCTTAAACCGTTTGGATGTAAAAGTAAACTAATTATAATATTTGTTTTTCCACACCCAGAACAACCAATAATCAATCCTCTTTTACAACCACCACTAAGCAACTCACTATGTCGTTGAAACGTATTCTCAGAACAATCTACATCTTGATTGTTAATTGGTAAAGATTGAGTTTGTTTTACAACTCTCATTATGCTTCTAAATCTGTAGTTAAACTGATAAATTTGTCAATACTTCATAGAATATATAAGTACACCTACATTCTGTATTGTTATTTAGTATATTATGTTAACTCGTAAAAGAAAGACTAAACGTACCAAAAAAATTAACGGACGTGGATTTGTCAACAAATTAATTAATAAAACTACACGGGAATTTCATATTCCGGGATACAATTTTTGTGGTCCAGGAACAAAATTAGAAAAAAGACTCAAAAGAGGTGATAAAGGCATAAACCCATTAGACGAACATTGCAAACAACACGATATTGCATATTCAAAATATTCTGATATTTCTAAGCGGCACGAAGCGGATAGATTGCTAAGCAGACAGGCAGTGTTAAGATTAAAAGCATCTGACGCTGGTATTGGTGAAAAGTTTGCCGCGCTAGGTGTGTCTGGTATTATGAAATTAAAAACCAAATTAGGTATGAGTCTAAGACGTCGAAAAACTTCAAAACGAAAAATTTCAAAATCAAAGTCTAATGTAATGTTAGCAAAAATTAAAGGCATAACAACCAAATTAGGTATGAGTCTAAGACGTCGAAAAGCTTTAAAAAAAAGAAGAACTCTAAAATCCAAGTCTAATGTATATATGGCAAAAATTAAATTAGGTAAAGGCGGTAAACGTAAAACAAAATATATAAGAAAAAAAAAAATGCCTTCGAGGATTATTAAAATACCACACAGTGGTGGCTTTTTAGGAGCTATAATTTCTGGCGCTATTGGAATTGCAAATGCTATGATGAAAAAAAGAGCATTAAAAAGACAACTAGAAGAACAACAACGACATAACAAAGTAGAAGAAGATGTATTAAAATCCAAAGTAAATAGTAAAGAGGGTTATAAAATTGGTGATGGTTTATATGTGAAACCATACAAAAGTGGTCACGGTCTTTACATTTATCACTACAAAAAAAACTAATAGGAAAGCTACCACAAAGAGCATTAACCAATATTGACTTGTATAAATATGCAAAAAACATTCCACATTTTAGAGGTGTATACATGCTAGATGAATTACCAACTAAAATGAATGCAAAAGAATGTGGTATTGTAAATTTAGAAAAAAAATCAAAAATTGGTTCTCATTGGGTAGCTTATATTAGAAATAATAATAATATTAAATATTTTGACAGTTTTGGTAATTTAAAACCACCTCTAGAATTATTAAGATATTTTTATAGAGATGGTAAAAAGAATATTTTATATAATCACGATGCTTTTCAAAAGTATAACACCTATAATTGTGGACATTTATGTTTAAATTTTTTATATAAAAATACATTATAAAAAATTCATCATTTGTATGTTTGATGTCAAACGAGTATGTCTTATAATATTACTTTTACTGGCAAAAATTCAATCCTGGAGGCAGATTTCAATCCTCCATTATATCTAAAAGAAGATGAAAATTTTGTATTGGGCTTAACAAATTTTGAATCATTTTATTCAATTGCAAACGTAGATGAAAGCAATAACAAATTTTACTATGGTGGCAATAAAGAAATTACAATTCCTGTAGGATCTTATGAAATTACTGACTTAAACAACTATTTACAAAAACAACTTCAAAAGCATAACGAAGATATCAAAATTAGAGGAAATAATAATACATTAAAAGTGCATATAAAGTGTACAGCATCTATTGATTTTACTAAGGATAATACAATTGGAACATTATTGGGTTTTAATAAAAAATTATTACCAAAAGATATTTCGACTGAATCAGACTTTTCAACAGATATTTTAAAAATAAATTCTTTATGTGTGGATTGTAGTATTACAACCAGTTCTTATAGAAACGGAAGATTGGGTCATACATTGTTCCAGTTTTTTCCCACGGTACCACCGGGTTATAAAATTGTACAGTCCCCTGAGACGGTTATATATTTACCAATTAATACATCAACTATTACTAACATAACACTTAAAATAGTGGACCAAGATGGAAATATAGTCAATTTCAGAGGAGAGACCATCACAGTAGGACTTCATTTAAAGAAAGTGTCTTGAATATGGTAGTGCAATATCATAGTATGCGTAATTATGGTTACAAAAATTTACCTTATAACTTGAAGACAACAACTAATTCTATCATTAGACAATCTGCACGCAACAGATTAACATCAGAAAACATTATATTTTTAAAATCTTTAGGATTTAAACTATATTAAATAATGAGCATACTTAATGTTAAAGAAAATGTCTTTATTGACAACTCAATCGCAAATTCTCAATTTCACACACATCAACCATATGCATCAACAAGTTTCAACAACAACGATGAAATCAGAATTCCGATTCAACAACAAGATATGTACACATTGCCGAGTGAAAGCTTTATTTACATAGAAGGGAAATTGCAAGGAACTGCTGATAGTAAAAAACCGAAGAAAACAAAGTTTATTAACAACGGTATTGCTAATCTATTTAGTGAACTTCGCTATGAATTAAATGGTGTTGTAATTGACTCTACTAGAAATGTTGGTTTAACATCAACATTGAAAGGTTACTTGTCCTTCAATTCTAATCAAAAATTACAAAATGCTGGATGGTTTTCAAAAACTGCTACAGAGCAAGATGATATGGTAGATGCGGATGGAAATTTCAATGTTTGCATACCACTTAAAATGTTATTAGGATTTGCTGAGGATTATAAGAAAATTATAATAAACACAAAACAAGAACTAGTTTTAATACGTAGTAATACTGATCTTGATGCACTCATATCCACCGAAGATGAAACTGTTAAAGTGACAATTAATAAAATCAATTGGAAAGTTCCTTACATTTCTGTAGGATTAGCTGAACAACTTAGATTGACAAAATTATTGGGAAAAAATGAGGATTTATCTATAGCTTTCAGATCTTGGGAATTACATGAATATCCTTCGTTGCCAGAAACAACAAGACATACATGGGCTGTGAAAACAGCTACTCAATTAGAAACACCGAGATATATAATTTTCGGGTTACAGACAGATCGTAAAAACAAAAATAAAATGGATATGAGTCAATTTGATCATAATGAACTTACAAATCTTCGAGTTTATTTAAATTCTGAAAGATATCCTTATGATAATTTAAATTTAAATTTTAAAACAAATCAAATTGCGCAATTATATGAAATGTATGCAAATTTTCAACAATCTTATTATCACAAAGAAATTGAACCTCTTTTTAATCGCAAAGAATTTAAGGAAACAACACCAATAGTACTAATTGATTGTAGTAATCAAAACGAAACATTGCAATCAAATGCTGTTGAAATTAGAATTGAATTTGACACAAGTGAATCTACAAAAGCTAACACTTCTGCTGTATGCCTCATTCTTCACGATAAGATGATCAGTTACAATCCATTTACCAAGGCGGTCAGACAGTTGTAAATGGAAAAGGAATTTAATAAAAGATTAATTATTCATAAAACAAAATTAAAAAGGTTAAAAAAACAAATTTATTTGTACTCTCTTAAAAATAAACTTTTTAAAGAGTTTTCTAAATTGAAAATAAAATGTTAATTATTGATGTCCAAGGATTTAAAATTGGTTCTAAAGAGTTTTCACCAAAAGAATTGGCAATTTTTGATGGTACTCGAATAGCCCACTACGTATTTAAACCCCCCTTTCCATTCCACTTATTGGAAGCAGAATTTAAAAAGCAAGCTATATGGTTAATCAATAATCACCACTGCATTGAATGGAATCAAGGATTTACACCACAACACCAACTTAAAAATATACTACAAGACATCAAGGGGGATACAATTTATGTTAAAGGAAGAGAAAAAGTTATTTTTTTACAAAAATTTACAAAGATCCCTATACAAGAATTTGATGAACATCCAGCTTTAACTCTAACTGAATCAAAATGCTTATATCACTCAAAACATGTCTCTATGTGTGCATTATCAAATGTTTATCAATTGTATAATGATTTTGTAATGAATTAATAAAAACATTTTTTAAATATATATTTTTTATTAAAACATCAATACATATATTACAGGTAAAGTTTAATATCAGCAGCAAATTTAAATAATACATCTACTTCTTGAAATCTATTGTACAGACAATTCAATGAAATAAATTCATTTAAAAAATCGGTACAATTATTTATCCCATATTCATATTTTTTCATTAAAGTATTCATATCTTGTTCAAAAAATGGGTGTATAATCTTATTATTAAACCAACCAACATCCTTGGATAAGTTTTCAAGTTTTTTATGTATTTTTTGAATTGTTGCGTTTACTTCTATCATATTGGGTTGATTGAAAATATTATCTGGAAGAAACTTTTTTATTTCTTTTAAATATTTGAATAAAACACTGGACTTTTCAAATTTTTCACAAAATTGCTTCAATGGAATATGATGTTGTAAAACTTTTTCACATAATTCTACCCCATATGTATACATTTTGTCAATTTTTCTTAAATCCATTTTCAAATCTTCATTTTCTATACTTCTTCGCATTCGATAACAATCTTCAGAAAGTTTTTTTAATATGTGCATTACTCTGGTGATTGATGAACATAAATCCACTGGTGTTAATTCATTTTTTTGACGAATGTTACATTTTATGTGTGTTGGTAAAAACTCTTCTATATCATAAATAAAATCATATAAAATATCAACTTTCAGTAATTGCTCACAAAATTCTTCTAATGAAATTATACCAAGATGATAATCGTAACAAATTTTCATCCCCAAACCATACTTTGTTTCTCTTATATGATAGACTTCATTACTTTCGAAACAATCTAATCGATTTTGGGCACGACAAGCATCCATACAAAAAATGTAAAACCGACCATGTAATGTTTCTATTGCACTTTTTAAATCTGTTGGTACTGATAAGTTCATCTCGGCGTATGCAGCCCACATGATTAAAACTAGAGAAGTTTAGTAAATATTTCTCATTTATATCTACACTTTTCCACTACCACCATATCTACATCCCCACTATCACTAAATCGTTCAAGGTAAATTCTTTGCCTATGTCCTTCATCCAAAACAGATGATATGGTCTTATTGATTTTTTCAATACGTTGTGCAAATCTACTTCTATCTAGAGCTTTAAGCATCCAAACTCCTTTTCTAGCTTGTTGATGTGCAAAGTTCCAAAGATACATATATTTTATTTTGTTTTCGTCTACAAAGTGTACACGTTTCATTTTATAATAAGGTTTATAAATAAAAAAAACTTAATTTTATAAACTCTTAAATATATTCATCTAATATATCTTTTTCAAAGTCATCTAATATTATTACAATATGGATTTTATAACACTCATCATACAGCTTTAATCGTAATATTTTTAAATTATGATTATACACAATAAGATCAGGATCCAGTTCCAAGTCGCCCAATTCTTCATCTGTGAATTCCACAATAACTTCTTCGTAGGTTTGTAAATCCACATTCATCATATCAAGCAAAATGTATGCTTTTTGTTGAAAATATTCCGTTGCAATATGGGGAAGCATTGGAATTTGCACACCATTGTTTATAATAAGGACCTCTACAGGTGGTAAATATACAACTGGTTCGGAAGACATTGGTGTAGTGATGCTCAACGTTGAACTGAATGGTATAAAATTTAATACTTATAGGAGTTTGTGTGGTGGGAGTGCGCTTAACGTGCCCATAGAGTGGCCTTGAGGAGGCGTGGCATTGGGCGCGGTGAGTTGCCCTTATGGTTGTGACCTTTTGAAAAAAGTGCACCGTGTTGACCTTGAGGCGTTGCCTTGACCTTGAAAAAAGTGCACTAAGTTGACCTTGAGACGTTGCCTTGACCTTGAAAAAAGTGCACCAAGTTGACCTTGAGGCATGGCCTTGACCTTGAAAAAAGTGCACCAAGTTGACCTTGAGGCGTGGCCTTGACCTTGAAAAAAGTGCACCAAGTTGACCTTGAGGCGTGGCCTTGACCTTGAAAAAAGTGCACCAAGTTGACCTTGAGGCGTGGCCTTGACCTTGAAAAAAGTGGTGGGAGGTGCCCTAGCGCGCACCTTCTTTTACTACTGCTATAACCAGGTTGGTTAGGTCGATAGAGTATAAAAACGCTAATTTAATTTTTTTTAAATTTAGATTTTTTAGAATTTTTATTAACGTTTTAAATTTAGATTTACCTACAGAGTTCATATTTTCATATATTGATATCATTTGCTTGAATAACTGCATTGCCATCAACAAACAGTATATTTTGTATGTAAGCCATTATATAAAAACAAATTAAATTGTAAATAAATTGATTACTGGATCTTGTGTTCTGCCAGTTACAGGGAAATGTCGACGTTTTCTATTAAGTATATTATACTAATCTCCATGTTTGTTGAAATTAATTAATACAATATTGATTTGTAAAATCCACATATTATATAACGATAGCGATTCTAAGCAGTATTGAAATATTTTTATTGATGTATTCCGGACAAAAAAACATTTCATCGTTAGTGACGTTATTAGCTTGTATATTTGATATAGCATGTTGTATAGAATTGCAAATAAATGCGCTTACTTGAAATATAATAAAGATTGCATTAAGTCTTCTACAAAATTTTACGTGGGTTGGATTTTTAAAGTTAACAATACAAAAAATCTATACAGGCATAACATGTAGAAACTTATATTTTATAATGAATTGTTATTCTTAGCAAATGAGTAATAAACTACTTTATTCGGAATCAGTTAGCAATATTTATGTCAATTTCTGTTGAGCCAATTAAAATATTAAAGTAAATACAAATGTTTATTCACATATAATATCATAAGTGAATACATTTAGTTTTTGCTTAAATTACTTTTAGTTTTTATAACTATAGTCAGAAATAAAATAATAATAATTGGTTAGTTAACTGGGAAAAGGTCATAATAATATGGGAAAGAGTCATAATAATATGGCATTACATACATTTTTTTACCAATTATTGATTGACAATTCAACTTATAGTTATAAATATCACGTGGGGTATAATGACTGATTAAAACTACTAGTTTGATTTCACATTTATTATTAAAACTTAGTAGACATAAGATAAACACCAAAAAAAGATAATAAAATAAAGTATTCTAAATATTTTTGAATATAATAACATACAGGAATAAATTGAATAGAAATTTTAACAGATATAAAATAATAAATGAAATCCTAAAAACATAAATTAAAAAATGATATCAATATTAATATTTCTGGCTCAAACAACATACTAATTAAAGTCCGTAAGTTAATCCAGCCACATTAATATAATTTATCTTTACAATATAAAAAGATAAACAAAAATAAAAAAGTACATATCTTAATAATGGCATTGAATTTAGTATGTATAACAATTGTGTTCTCAGCATTAAACCAAAAAAATATTGATAAATGTTTAAAAATATTTTTAGTTTTTGAAATTTAATTTTTATAAAGTATCATGTTTGCATATTATATGCCTATAGATATAGTGTCTTTACAACATGTCTTAAAATATCTCAGCGGATTATTTCATTAGTGATTGCCTTCAGACAATTTTGTTTGATTTATATACCATAAATAGCTTATAACACCTCAATGTTCAAGAGTAAAAATATGAAATAAATATACAATATCTTCACTCTTAAATACTACTTCGGGTTTCAGGTATATAATACAATCATAATTGGTTGCTAATAAAATAATCCGTTAAAATAATTTAACTACACTATGTCTATAAGCATACTATACCTAAACTTTTGTGTTCCGTATTATAAATCTTATTTTTTCTACTTATTATCTACATAGAAGAAGTAGGAGTAAAACCTTTTAAAAAAAAATTTTGTAATAAAAAAAGTCCTTTTGATTTTTACACCATCTTATTTGATTTTCGCTGACGACCAACTTTGCAGGCAAATTTAAAACTATGCAATGACTTTAAACTACACACTCATAAAAATGTTAGATAAAAACGTAAATGTACCCTAATGACTTAGTCACAGTGTATCAGATTCTGGAAAAAGCCGAGGAGGAAGAAGCAATTTAATAAACAAAGCACTGGTGGGAGAAAAGGATTTGCTACAAAACGGAAAAACTATAACAATTGTTATTTTAGAAAAAGAACTTATAACACAATAAAAAGAAAAAGAACTTATAACACAATAAAAAATTTACTTTTGGGGAGTTATGACGTAATAATCTTAAAGTTTAAGCTAATGTTTTGACAAAAAATGTAGAATTTAATTTCAAACTTTAATAAACAATTGATACTAGAAATTTCATTCTCTACACGTTACAAAAAAACAAATTAAAAAAAAAGTTAGCTTGCGCAAGTTGTGCTCAAAGTTTTATGACAGTCAAAAAACTGCTGCCTTAATATGTCACATAAATATACAAATACTCTTAAATTTTAACTAGTAGAACTACACATGTTAAAACTATAACATTAATGACTATTTATTTAAATTATGAAATAAATTAATAATTTATTCAAACTCATTCTAACGATTACAGCGGCCAACAGTCAACCTCGCCAGTATGCTTTGTATTTAAGTAGTTTGTAAATATTAACCTTAAATGTTTGCGGCTTATAAGTTTTGAAAAATTTATTTTTTGTGTCAATAGTACGGTTAAAAAATTACTTAAAAAAATTTTTGTTATACATTTTATTAGTCAATTTTAGATTGGCAATTTTTTAAATAGCTCGTTTTTGAATAAAATTTAGAAGAAGTAGTGTAGTTTTGGATACTTAAAAACAATATTTAAAACAAGGACTAATATAAGTTTTACATAGAGAAAATAGGTAAACATGCAGCAAAAATTCAAGAAGTTATTCCTTCGTTTATTCTAAAAATATTTTGTTCTATGATGATTTCTAAAAAACCCTTTTGTTTAAAAAATATAGAGTGAAAAAAATTTGCAACACTCAAATTTTATATTTGTTGAAATCATTAATGTAAATAAAAGTATTGCGTACGCCAATGAGTTTATCAAGGTAAAAAAAAAAGTTAACAATAACTTAGAACGGCTGTTTTATCTACTAGTATACAAGTGGATTTCATTTGAATACTTTTTGTCATTGATCATTACATATATTGGTTGCAGTAGATTAGAATGAGTAACGTTTAGCTGTTTAACGTGTCTTTAATAGTTAGTAAATTCTTCTACTATAAATCACTATACGAACGCCAAAATGACTGACATGCATGTCATGTATGGACTTGCTAATAACAGTTCATTACAAGCTAGACGATTGTACATTCAACTGTTTTCTGGCCGTAATATGCCCGACTGATTTTTTTTTAATTCATTGATGTTTTTGTGAAACAGTCACATTGAAACAAATTGAAGGGCCAGGAAGATTAATAGCAGTACAAACGATACAACTGGAACAAAATGTGCTGGACATGATTGAGGAGGATCAAAGTAGTTCTACGCAAAAAATTGCCAATACTTTGAATGTAAATCATTGGACAGTTTGGAAAATTTCTAAGAGCAATTTGTTGTATCCATACCACATTCAGCGTGTTCAGGCACTACTACCTGCTGATTTTCTTTCACGTATTGCGTTATCTCAATGCAATAAAAAATTATTATAACTACCATGTGTGAGCAGATGAAAATCTGCATTAGGAATGTAAAGATTGTTTTCATCATCAGTTTTTTTTTAATATTTTGTTTGGAATTGTGAGCGACTGTTTAATTGGACCAGTATTTTTAGCAAGAAGACTTACCATGCTACTTCAGTTTCTAGATGTTGTACTATTGGCTACAAAAATTCCAATGTGGTTTACGTACAATAGTGCACCACTACATTTTAGTTTGGCTGTTCGTGATTATTTAACAGCAACATACGGAGATCGCTGGATTTGTCAAGGTGGGCTACACGCATGGCCTGCTCAATCCTTAGACTTAAACCCTTTGTATTTTTTTTACTGGAGTTACTTGCAAAATTGGATAATTGCTAAGTGTAATTCAATTAAAAACAACATTGGTATGTTTGAAAGAGTTTGGCACTTAATGACAAAAAGATTTAATGCTTGTATCCAAGTTGTAGAATGTCATTTTGACTATTTATTGTAGATTTAGTAACTTTACATGTACTTTTGAATAATAAAATGTTGTAACTGTTACAAATTTTGTTTAAAATGTATCTTCAAAATAAAATGGTTTTTCAAAAATTATCATAGAATAAAATATTTTTAGAATGACCAAGCAATAACTTCTTGAATTTTTGCCGCATGTTTATCTAACACTCTGCTTATATGTAAAATTTAAAGTAAAAACTTGTTACATCTATTAAGAAATCCTAGTTTTTAGATACTTTTGAAGCTATATTAACAATGGATTTGTTGTTTAGTTTAATAAATGTTACTGATAATATCTCAGATTTTAGAGTGACTGCAATATTTTCTTTATGTTTGTCTAAAGTAGAATTTAATTTGTGACTAACTTAAGTTAGAAGATCTGTTGTTAACTGTTTTGATCAAACATTATTTTGAGTATCTGAGATAAAGTAATTTTGTCCTAAAAACTAAACAATGCGGAAATTAATACATTTTTCAAAAATGTTTGACAAATTGGATAATAATGCATTTATCTACTATTTGAAAAACCAAACTTGTGCTGTTTTTAGGTAAAAATTGAGCATTTGCAATTAGGCGTAGTTTTGCAGATGTTTAAACAAAATACAAAACATATTGCCATCTTAACAAATATTTATTCATCCATAAATATAACTGGTTTACAAAAAGTAATATCAATTTTTCTTAAAAAAGTTAAATAAAATTCTAATGATCTATTTTCTAGTGTATTTTTGTATTTATTTTAAAAGAAATAACTTTGTTTACTTATAATATAATAAATTTGTTGGATTTAACATTTATTAAATTTAAAAAAATTACAAAATCGTAAAAGTAAGCAGGTAAGAAGTTGTATGTGGCCGATAAAGTATTACACAAAAAAGCAACTTCTTGGAGCAGTTGTCTACGCATCCGATATGATCTGAAGTAATTTAATAATCTTCTAGTGGTTTGGAATCTACTGGCCCACTTGTACTGTAAGTTTCCAGCATTACGGGCGGAAAAGAGGCTAATGTGCCAGCAGTGACTGGGTAATGAAAATGAGTTTTGAAAGTTAAACTTTTATCTAATTTTATTTCTAAGCTTTTAACTGTATCCATTTATAAAATTGTAATGCCGTTCAGAAAAATGTTTTTAAAGTTAATTTTTGTTTTTTAGATTCTTAGTCAAATTTAAAGTGCTTTACAAGCTGCTTGAACTTTTAGAGTAATGACTTTTAAGTGCTTTCAAGTGTACTGTTTCATATTGTCAGCGTACTAAAAAAGTGCATCACGCCTAGTGCCAACACTAGTGTAGGCTTTTTTTGCAACTTAAAAAAAACACCGGTAGCCTGATTAATATGAAAACCAATAAGTTGATAACTTAAGAAAAAAAAAAGTTTAAAGCCGTGTTGATAATCTGGTTTAATGTGACCAGCAGCTTATTAGGTGACTTACAAAATAGATCATACATTAAAGTTGATTTGAATTAATTTTTATTTTCTAATTTAAAATACACTGTATAAACAACGACAGTTTTGGAGATTTAATAAAAGTTATTTTGTGACCAGAAAGATCTTTTTAAAATTAATTTTTATAAACGTTTTATTAAAACTGCTTTATTTTATTTTTTATACTTTGACATCTGGTATATTCAATTACTACTTTAATTATGTCATTATTATTTTATAAATAAGCAATTACCAAAGTTTTTTTATTTTTAAAAAATCAATAATATTAAAGATTTCCTTATTTGTCTCGAGAATCACTGAACATAATATTATTTATTGTAATAAATGCCTAAATGTTAAATTGCAAGACATCTAAGAAATGATTAAAAATTATTTAGTTGTTGCCATTTATTTCATCTTGTATACTTTTTACAGCAATAAATATAATATTTTGTCGTTAAGCAGCGGTTTACGGAGACGATTGATCGGAAGCTCAACATCCTTCCTTCGCAAAACTCAAAACATTTACATTTTTCCAGTGGTTTTATTTGAAACATAATATAATTTAAATAAAATAAATTAGTCTGCGCTTACGATTAACTGAATTATTTACAAAATATTTTTTAATTAATAAGCAATAGATGTAATTATATATTACATAGATGTAAACACATGATTTTAATTTTAATGCGTTTAAAATGTAAATATGATTAAATTTTTTTTTATTTTCTAGTTGTCGATCTCAAAAACCCGTTCTACCCCATTTTACAAAAAAATGTAAGTAAATTATAGATAATTATATAATATAATAAACATTTATTAACATAATATAATAGCATTTAATAATTATAAACAAAATTTACAATTTAGATAGTGGCTTGTTTTCTTATCTGACTTCATATTCTAACGTTTAAATTAAATTAATTCTTTCAACACACAAAAAATATAGTTTAAAAAAACTGCATTTATGACTATGCTAGTTGTATGTAATTAGCATTTTATTATATAGATTTTAATTAATTAATTTTGATGCGTTTAAAATGTAAATATGATTAAATTATATTTTTTCTATTTTTAGTTATTGATCTCAAAAACCTGTTCTATCCAATCTTCTAAAAATGTAAGTAAATTATAAATAATTATATAAAGTAATAAACTTTTATTAACATAATACAGTAGCATTTCATATTTATAAATAAAATTTACAATTTAGGTAGTGGCATATTGTCTTAACTGACTTATTCATACACTTTTTTAGACTTTTATTATTGATTTTTGTGTTTTTTTACATTGGCTTCTAAATCCACCTAAAACAACCATTTGCTTATTTTTATCATAGGTTGGTTGTATAATACTAAATTTGATTAATTTTTATTTGTTAATATTTATTATGATACTTACCAATATCAATATATCTTTGACGTTTTTGTTACTTTTATATTGTTTCTTTTTTATACGCTTATCTGATTTATTTAGTTGAAGAGAGTAGTTTTCTATTGCAATAACTTTTTATTAATATAATTCTACTCTCATATTATGTATTTTATTTTTATTTTATTATTTATTTATTTTTCTTGAACCACAATGTGATGTGTTTTTTCTCTACGGTTAGGGTTTTTTTTAATTTTTATATTTTTAAATTTAAATTTTAACAAGTAAAACCACACTTAGGGCCGGTATTATAAAGACAAAATAAATCACCGAATAACAAATCTCAAATTAAATATATTCGACGAATACACGTATTTCGGTATTATAAATCTAAATTAACTATTCGTAAAATAAGAAATTGCAACGCCGCATTTATATGTTATTTTAATATTGTAGTTATTGATGTGTTATATTGTAGCCTTTGTTATATTACAATAATCCCCTACAACTTATTGAAATTCAATTGCATAACATCGTAGAGCAATCAAAAGCTGATTTTCAACAGAAATTGCTCCACATTAAAAATAACCTAAGAAACATGACATATGTCAAGTTATTCATTGAATAAATTTTAATCCCTAGATTTTGGATGATTAATTTACTCCATAGATTTAGTTACCTACTTTTATTATTTGACGTTTATAATACCAAAATCAGCCAATTAAAATAATTTACTTGGTTAGTAAATAAAATCTACAGATTTTAATGGTTTATAATACCGGCCCTTAGACAATTTTATGTAGTCAATAGACTTTAAATAATAGCATATTATAATTTTTAGAAATAAATGAATTTGAAAAAAATCCAAAAGTTTTGAAACTTTTTACACTGATTTATAGGTGTTTAATGAAGAATATACTAAAATGACAAATATGACACGAGCTCTATGACCAAATGACCAAAAACAGGGCATTTTTTTTGTTTTTTTGTTAATATCTTGAGAACTGTAGGTCGGAGATAAATGTTTATTTATTTATCTATTTATTTATTAAGGGAGTTATTCAATTTTTAATTAAATTACAAATAACAAGATGATTACAACATATCATTTAAGTTGCAACAACTTAATCTAAACATTTAAATAATATTAATACAATAACAGATAATACAAAAAAATACAATATTAATAAAGATTACACATTAAAGATATCAAGATCAGATTCATTTATAAATCGACACATACGCTGCAATGGAGAGTCCTTAAAATAATTTGATCTTCAAAACTTGGAATAAAATGTTTTTACTTTTCTAGTATGTCTTCTAGGTACATTAAAATTTACTAGACACAAAAGACTGGACAATCAATAATCTCATTTGCTATTTTTACAATACATTCAACACCAATTTTTTTTTCTCATTTTAGTACAAAAAATGTTAAATAAATATCTTTTTTTTTAAATAAATTCCATAGGATGGAGACCATACCATAGAACAGTATTCCAAGATAGGACAAACCAGGCCACAAAATAGCGATCGAAGAGCTGTTAGCGACGTAAAATGCTTTGTATGGCATTTGATAAATCCTAATATTTTTAAAGCTTTGTTGGTAACATAATTAAAATGTTTAACAAATTGGTATCTATAAATATATCAAGATCTTTAAAAAAATTGACTCTTTCTAATATCTGTGAGTTTATACTATAGTCGTTTGAAAAATTAGATTTTAATCTATTAAATGTCTTTACCTTATATTTTTTTTACATTTAAGTCCATACCATTATTAGTTCATCATTTTTCAACATTTTTGAAGTCATTATCAATTAAAGATGCATCTTCAGCTGTTGTTACTGCTCTAAAGAGTTTTAAATCATCAGCAAAGAGAAGGAATTCACACCATTTTATTGACTGAGAAATATCATTGATAACAAGTAAAAATAAAAGCGTCCTCAGATGACTACTTTGTGAAACACCTGAGGTAACTGCGTAACATATTGTAATCTATTATTAGAATAATAATAATAATAATAATAATAATAATAATCTTTATTAGCCCAACAGAAATCCAATAAGGGAAAAATATAATAAAATGAAATATAAGATATAAAATAGATATAAAAATAAAAATTTAAAAACATAAAAGGTGCAATAATCATAAACAAAATAATAAGTACAACTACATACAGAGTGCACGAACAAACTAAAATAAGTCATCAAAGTGTTTATTGCCATTTTGCGTCATGTGCGAAATTGGTGATTTGCTTAATATGTTTGTTTGTGCAGTCTTAACAAAAAAAATGTTAAAGTGGCGAGATGCTAGCCGTGGTACATGAAACTGTATTTTAGCAACTAATTCGGAACAATCAATGGTATTATGAAGCAATTTGTATAGAAATGTTGCACTACATAAGTCCCTGCGATCAGACAACGAAACAAATTTATGCTTTTCAAGCAGTTCACTATAATCACAAGATCTGACAGGATATATTCCTTCAGTTTTGAAGCATAAGTATTTAAGGAAGCGCCTCTGAACTTTTTCTAACGCAAAAAAAAGATTTGCATAGAGAGGATACCAGATGATAGATGCATACTCTAGTTTGCTGCAAACCAAGGCAAAGTATAATACTTTCAATAAATCTAAGTCTGAAAATTCTTTAGTTGATCGTATTAGAAATCCTAGTAACCTTAAAGCTGACGACACAGTTGTATTTATATGGTTGGAGAAAGTAAGTTGGGAGTCAAATAACACACCAAGATCTTTCATTTCAGATTTCCTTTTTAAAGAAGTAGTATCAATATCATAATTTCTTAAAGTAGGAACAGCTTTTCGAGTATAACTGACAACGCAACATTTATCTATATTTAAAGTAAGTTTGTTTGCATCGCACCATTGAACTATAAAATTAAGGTTTTGTTGTAGACAGTTAATAACATCTACACAATTAATAGCTTGATATATTTTTAAGTCGTCAGCATATGCCAGAACAGAACATGATAGTGAGGTAATCAAATCGTCTATGAATAGAACAAATAGTAGAGGCCCTAGGTTTGAACCTTGAGGAACACCAGAAGTAGACATAAAACTGCACGACTTAAAACCATTGTAAGAAACCATATTTGTTCTACTATCAAGATAAGAAGAAAAAAAACTCAAAAATTTTGATGCAATTCCAAAAGTACTAAGCTTGTTCAGCAAGATATTGTGATCAATAGTATCAAATGCACGTGAAAAATCGGTGTAAATCACATCAGTTTGCACATTATTATCCATATTTTCACACAAAAATTGTGTTAAGACTGTTAAGTTAGTTACTGTAGAGCGCCCTGGTAGGAAGCCATGTTGATGAGGAGAAACATATTTCCGCACATGTTTATAGACAATATCACAAATAATATGCTCAAATATTTTGGCAAAATTTGACAAAATTGCAATAGGCCGATAATTATCTAGCAACGACGAATCACCTTTTTTAAATACCGGATTTATAATAGACACATTTTCATTTGTTAGGAAATACACCGGTTTGAAGCGACAAATTAAATATTAAAGAAAGTGGTTTTACCCAACTAGTATTGCAATCTTTAGCCAAAAAACTAGGAATACAGTCAACACCACAAGTAAATGCATTTTTTAAACGTTTGGCACTAGCAATATCATCAGACTCACTAATAGGTGAAATGTATAATGGTAGTCGATTAGAAAGCATATCTGGGATAGTAGATAAACTTTTTGGTAAATAAACTTTAGAAAACGTATCAGCAAAAGCATCAACTATACTTTGAGGAGAAGAAAATTCAGAATTACCATCACTCATTTTTCCAGGAATTCGAGTGCTAGAGTTTTTAAGACGTACATAATTCCAAAGATTTTTTGGGTTGCTTTTAACATTAGTTTGGATTTCTTGTAAGTAGGTGTTGTAAGCTATTTCAATTTGTGACTTAGTTAAAGCTCGCATTCTTTGAAATTCGCTTTGGTAAAAAGGAGATAGAGTAGATTTCCATTTACGATGATAGTGCAGCTTAAGTTTGATATTGTTTCTTAATTCATAAGTAAACCAGGGTGGAAACCGGTTACTTTTAGAGCGTTTATAAAGAGGAACGTACTTATCAAAACTAAAATAAATTGTTTTGTAAAATTTATCAACAGCATAATTAACATTTTCACATGATTCAAGAAATGACCAATCAGTTAGAGCAATATCATTGTATAGATCAACATAATTAGCTTTCCGAAAATTGTATCGTTTGTTGTTGTTAGATGGAAAGTTGGTATATTCAACACTGTGCTTTAACTGTAATAACCCATACAGAGCTGGATGATGTTTGTCTTCACGAACCAAAGGAGCAGAATCATGCTGCACATCAAGATTACAATCAAAATTGCACAAAATTAAATCTAGAAGCCTGTTATTATGGTTCTTGATAGTGTTATATTGAGACAAATTTAATAAATCCATAAAACTAAGAATAGAAGACAACTTTGGTTCATTTAAAACTGGTTTATCACTAAAAGAAGGAATGTTGAAGTCACCAACTAATATTATATTTTTGTCAACTAGAATTAGCTCTAACGCTTCAAAGAATGAGTCACGAATATCATTGTGCAGATCAGGGGGTATATATAACACAACAGTATAAAATAAGAATGAATAATAATTACATTTACACACAATAAAATCTACTAATGGAATATTATTACTAATATGTGAAACATCTATCCGCTCAAAAGTTATAGAGTTATAAAACGCTAGCAAAGCACCTCCTCTAGTAGCACGATTGGTAGCCAAAAAATTACGATCACACCTAAGAACAGTATAATTACAATCAAATAGTTCAGTCAAATAGACTGAATTATCTAAACCTGTCTCAGATAAATAAATTATGTCAAAATCAGAATTGCAGGTGTTTTTGTAAAATAAATTAGTTTTTTTTTAAGGCCATTAACATTCTGGTAGTAGATACTAAGATTTCCGGGCATATTTAGTTTTCCGAATTAGTTGACACTATGGTAAGAACACTTTTTATGTATTTTATTCTAATGTTCTTTTCTCCGGTTTCCATTCGAGTTGAAAGATTATTTTTAACCTCTCGATAAAGTTGCGTTTGAAATGGAGTCTGATCTCGAGATATTCTGATCGTACTAAATTTTGTGTGATTTTTTAGTTTAAAACTATTACGAAGTGCAGGAATTACAAGAGATTCATTATTAAGCTTTAACTTCAACGGACGCTTGCTAACTGTTCTGCTGGAGTCAAACTTACCAAGCCTTACTGGTTTAATATCGGGTTGAGTTAATTCTAAAATAGAAAGAATCTCGGGTAATGTAGACGTATCTTCATCAACTTGCACATTTTTTGATTTATTCACAGATTCAGGAATTCCATAGAAAATAATGTTTTGTCGACGCCTATCTCTATCAGCAACTTCTTGAATTATTTTTTCCGTATCTTGTAAGGAGCATGATGTTGGAGATGTTATTTTTTTTATATCATCTTGCAGAGATATAATGAGTACCTTTAGGCTAGTAATATCATTGCCTAACTAAATGCAATGCTTACAAGACCAAGTTAAGCCATTTTTTAAGCTAATTTTTCTTGCTTCGGTCCTACTAAGATCGACACATTCTATTTTAAAGCTTTTTATACAAACACAGCATTGAACCATTTCATGATCAACTGCACTTGTGTTGCAGCAGTAGCACACCGGCATGGTTATATAGTAAGAATATACAATAAGCAAATTTTAAGAAAGATTAATACACAAAACAGTGCAGTAAATTTAAAAAAAATAATAATAAAAAATTATGTAAAATTATTATTAAGTTTGTTATCACTTGACAGCAAACAATTAAAAGGGAAAAAGGTTAATAACAGGGATACTTCTCGCACAGCGGGGCCTATCGAAGTGCAAAGATTGAATTGACACACACAAATTGTAAGGGCCACGGTATAGGTATATAAATGAAATAACAAAGGAACAAATCAATTAATAAATATATAAGGATAGATAAAACTAATAAGTTAACTTATGTAAAAAATTAAAATAAATGGATTTTAAACAAACAAAATTAGTTATATACATATACAATAAAAGTTAAATGACAATTTAATAATATGTAGCGTGCACACAGGATTTGAACCGCCAACCCTTGGTTTTAGACGCAGCGAATTTACTCAAGTCGCTACGAAGTGAGTTATGACTCCTCTAGTTGTACGGTTTGATAAATATCATAGGGTTTTAATACGATAAATTAAACAATAACAAAGCAAAGAATAGTTACTTAACCAGTTTAAAAGATTTCCTGATACGCCTATATTTTCCAGATTTTTTACTAACACATTGTGATTAACTATATTGCTTTTATAGAGAAGTATATTTTTAAGTTAGTCTTTCTTATATTAATAAACATTATTTAAAACATGAGCGTATATAGTTTTTATCTATAAGCAAAAGGTGCTAGAAAAATTTGCTCGCTTTTGAGAAATCTTGATTTTTTTTACTTTTGAAGATATGTTAAAAACATGTTTGTTCTAAAGATTATTCATACTGTAACTCTAAAAAAAAAAAGAAAAAAATTTAGATATGCATTTATTGTTTAGTTTAGTTTAGTTTAATAGTTGATTGAAAATATTTATGGCGTTTTTTAATATTTGTTGAAATATTTTATTTTGAAAGTATGGAGAATGCTGTTGATCTGTAAAACTATATTTAAAAGTATTGGTTATTTAAAGAAGTTCATTTATTTAAATATTAGACTTTTAAAAAAGGCAGTTTCTTGATAAACACCAACATTTATAATTATGTGGTTACAGTTAAAACCATCAAATGTACTATAATTTTTCTATTGTTAAAAAAATAAGCTTATACAATAAAGCATTTTAATACAATTAAGAAGCACAAATTCTTAACATTTAAAAAAAAAATTTTGTTTCACAAATTGTTTCCATTATCTTTTACTTAATTTTTACTTTTGACCATACTTGGCTATACAACTTTAATTATCAGTACTTTTAACTAAATAGTTTTTTTTTTTAGATCAAACATAATGCAGGAAGCTTGCTTTCTGCTTTGTGTTTTTTAGTTTTATTATATATTGAAGCGTTTTTAGGTACTTTTATATTATTTGAATTAAACGTTTATAAAAAAACATGTAGTTTTTACTCTAAGTTTTTCGCAATAATTTTATAATAGATAAGTCTATTAAATAAATTTCCTCGTAGAAAATTTGTGGAGACTGTTTTTCTTAAAACGGGTACATATTTGTTTTACTACTAAGGCATTTTATTTGTATTGAGTTTATCATGAAGTATTTTTTATTTAAAAAAGCTTTCTATATTGTTTATACTGTTGCTTCTACTTTTTGTTGTTTTTGTTATGTTGTGTGGACTATTTACATTTATTCAATAACTCAGCTCAAATGTTATGTTATGCAACAACCATCTGCAAAAATTGACCTGAAGCTTCCTATTCTCGTCATGCAAAAATTAAACTTTTTTTTAAATAATCTGTAAATAGTGCTTTTTTGGATTATACAATTTGAACGTTTGTAGTTAGTTCCAAATTAACATATTTGCTCTTCTTGATAGACGTTTAGTGTAGGTTGACATTTTGTCTGATTTTTGAGAGGATTTAAATTACATATTTTAGTAATTTTGTTCTACCTGTTTTATAGTTATAGCCGCAGCAGTAGCATTGTCATTACATGCTTTTAATACTTTCAACATATCGACATAACCTCAATTACAGTAGCATTTTAAACCTACAAACCCAAAATACTTATAAATATGACAGAACGATTTATAAATTCTAAAATAATTGAATTATGTTACACAAGTAAATATTAAATCTGACAGTTATGTCAGTAGTTTTAACAAAATAAATAAATTTAAATTGTATTTTAAGTAGTGGTTGTAGAAAAAATTATTATTTACATTTTATCAATAACTCTATAACGAGTGACAAATGGAAAATTTTCTACTCATGTTGTTTTAGCCTATTGAGTCAAATCTCAAAAGTACAGGCGTTAATTTTAAGACACTCTGCAATAGAAGAATAAATTATAGAATATAGGCCGCTGTATTTTCCTTAGAAAACTATAGCTTTATTTGTATGTTTATTTTAGTTTACTTTAAAATAATTACAATTTTTTTTATATTGCATCTAAAAATCAAGTGCAGTAATTAATTTTAAGTTATGATTATTGAAATGATCATCATATTTTTATTACTAAAACATGGTTTTACAGAACATACTCTGTGTAAATTTAGCTGCGGAGTTATGAGTAGATAGAATATTATGAAAACAAATTAGTAATACTATTAAAAGGCATTCAAAATTTAATAATTTTTTGAATAAATTATTAATTTTTATTTATTTCTATCTCTTTAATCTTTTTTATTCATTTTTTGTTTTAAAAAAATTTGCAAAATTCTTTGCCGGTTGATTAATTTTTATCTAATATGTTTAACACCTATCTGCTCTTTTTCTGTTTTTGTTTTTATTTTGTCTAAGTTTACTTCTTTTAACATAATATACGCTATTCAATCATAGCACTCATTTTTAGTACTTTATATACAGGCATTGCTTCTTTTTTAATTTTATTTTATTTTATTTTTTGAAGGACGTATTGAGGTCTTAGCTTAAACAAGTTGCTCTTGAGAATAACTAACGCAAGGCAATACCCTTAGGTTTTTTTCTCAGCGTAAGTCCTGCTTGTAATTTGTCCTAGTCCTAGTCAATGTTTCTAATGTAGTATTCATACTAGTTTGAAGTGAGCTAGTTTTGGTCTTGCGGAATTTACGCAATCTGCTGCGGCAACACATGCTGTTCCTGGCCTATTTCTCTCTATACCTTATTTTTTTGCCTTACTTGCAATACTATCATTCCACTCTCTTTTATTCCATTCTTGTGTTATTCAGCCTAGATATTTGCATTGTTCTTAAGGTATTTTCTTAGATTTTCAATATTTTCATTAACTTCTTCTTTGTTGTATTTTTTTTTATTATAAATATTTTATGCAGTTCCATTAAATGCATCCCCTTTGGTAGTCCTACATTTGCCAGTTAAACATCTAGTAAGATTCTTGAATCTCTATTTGAAATTAGTTCTTTATGTTTCCTGGTTGCCAGATATATTTTGAAAGTTGCATTTTTTTTTCAGTACTGTTGTTGCATAGTTTTTTAGTGCTTTCCATTTGTTTTTGTCACTTAGGCATATATACTGATTGTAAATTTGTCTACTTTGTTTTCTAATACCTTTTCTAGCGTTTTTCTATTTTCTTTCCACGCTTTGCACTCTAATAACGTATGTTCTGCGTCGTTATGCGTGTTTACTTAACAAATTATTATTTTTTTAATTTTTTATCTTATTAATTTTTTGTAAGTATTTTTCAGGCTTCATGAGTAGTTGTGCCAAGATTTATTACTCATTCTTTTATTTCTGGTATTAGTACTCTTGTCCATTCTCCCTTTTCTCTTTCTTTTTACTGTATCTGCCATCTTTTTATTATGATTCCTCTTGCTTGACTCTTTGCTTCTTGCTTACTAGTTTTTTCAGTTACTACTTTTGTTATACCTTATCTTTCTTTACCATCAAATTTGCGGGTAGTGTCGCCGCAATTACTTCTAGTGCCTCATGCGATACCGTTTTGTAGGCCCTGCAGATCCTTAACAAACCTGCTCTCATAACTCCTCTTACTTCTTTTTTGTTTTTTTTGTCTTCAAAGCATCTGACCCGGTTCTCCATTGTTTGGCATTAGGCTACTAAGCATTTTTTCTATTTTTTTTGTTTCTTTTACCGCTTCCTTAACTTGTTCATTTCATCCTTTTGATCCTTTT
Source organism: Tachinus rufipes (assembly GCA_963932245.1). Lineage (NCBI taxonomy): Eukaryota > Metazoa > Arthropoda > Insecta > Coleoptera > Staphylinidae > Tachinus > Tachinus rufipes. The sequence continues at coordinate 39,876,634 of OZ010749.1, forward strand.
GCTTTAAGTGTAACTTCAAGGTATTTAATTTTTTTTTCTTTATTTGTGATATTTTTATTTTCAATGTTAGTCCTTTTTGTCAATAGCCAATGCCGACTTGGTTTTCTGCGGAGCCAAATCTAACCTTTTATTTCTCATCCATCTCTTTATCATCTCTATTGCCAACTCTAACCTTTCATTAAATATTTCTATGTCTATATCCCTACCTACCAGAGCCACGTCATCCGCAAATGCCGTTATTGTTATTTCTTCCGGCAGCCTCATCGTGAGTAGTTGATTATAAACTAAATTTTATCAAGGACTAACATTAATCAACATATTAATAAAAATAATCAAATCCAATCATTGGAGTACCAACCTTTTTAATTTTTTTAGTTTAAGACCTAGTGCAGAATTCTGTGGTACTACTTTGCTTAGCCTAAATTTTCCATTTTTTGTCAGTAAATTTTTCGCCTGAAGGTAGCTCCAAATTTTCTTGGTGGTTTTATTTGTTAGTTTTTTTTTTCTGCTTCTATAATTGCTTCCTATAGTATGCTTATAAACGCATTTTGTACATCTAGTGCTATAATGACACAGTTTTATTTTTTTTTCTGTATGGTCTACTGTTTGCTTCTTTTGCTATAGTTTTTACCTTTTCAATAGGTCCTAGAGTTGTTCTTCTCTTTGTAAATTTATATTGCTTCTGTTTTTATATATTTTTTTTTTTTAATTTTCTGTTCAACTCTTTTCACGATAATATTTTTCATAATTTTTTTTAATGTGTTAATCAGGCTTATTGGTCTATACGTTGTTGTTTTGACTGCTTTCTTCTTTTTTTCAATTAGTAGTTTGCATTTTTCCAGCAAGCCAGAAAAAAATTATTTCTTCAAACATCTGTTTTTATATGTGTTATCTTTATTTTATTTCTTTCTATCGTTATCTTCATCATCTCCGTTGGTAACTCGTCTGGACCTGGTGCGTTATTATTAGATGGTTTCCTTATAATCTGTTTTATTCTCTTCACTGTTGCAGCGACTGCTTCTGTTTTGTCCGCTATTTTTGCTGGTTCTTTTACTATTTCTCTAGTGGGAAACAATTTTTTAATTATTATTACTTAATTTTCTTTTAAGCACACTGCCTCCATTTTTTTAAATTTATTTATCATTATTTTGTATGGTTTGCCCCAGGGATCCTTGTTTATGGATTTTAACATTTCTTTTCAGCATCTTTTCTTATTGTCTTTGATCGCTTATTTTAATTTTTTAGTTCTTCTTCAGTTTTATCAGAATCTTCTCTTTTTTTTTGTCTTGTAACCTTTCTTGCAGTTTGTATTGCTTTTTTCCTGCTTTTCTTGACATCTTTGCAACACCAGTACGGACCTCTGTTTCTTCCTTTTCTGTACCTAAGAATTAATTTTTCCGCTGTCTTCCTCAACTTTTCCGAGTACTTTTTGCATCTTTTTTGTATGTTTTTGTTTTCAGTTACTCCCCCTGCTTCTATAGCTCTCTTTATCCTTTCTCTGTTTATTCTTCTTATGTTTCATTTTTTTTTTCTTTTGTCTTTCTTTTCCTCTTTTCTGTTTGTGCTGTATTGTATGTACTTATGTAAACTCAGCAATTCTTCTTCTGTCACTGTCCAGCCTCTTACTATTCTAGCCGTTCCCATGTTGCTATGGTAATGTCAATGTACAATTTGGATTTTACTATTACAAACGTTGGTTTATCTTTTTGGTTGCGTATTGTTAGATTTACGGCTGCTATCATGTCATTAAGATTTTGGCCTTTCTTGTCGCACTTGGTTCTTCTTTATCTTGGTGATTTTGGGTTGAAATTGCATTTTTTCAAAATTTATTTGGTTTTTTGTTTCCTTAAGCTGTGTTCTAGTTCTTTTATTCACACCTGATAATATTCCATTTTTCAGTTTGGACTGATGTAACAACTATATACTATCAAACCTCCTATATTGGCCCACACTATTCCTTCCTTGGGTGTTTCCTATTTTTTTAGTTTATCTCTACGTTCTTTACTTTTATCTATTCCCCACTAAATTTGTTTTTATTTGGCTCATTATTACTATGCCTATTTTGCTTCTTACCGCTGTTGACATCAGTAAGTGTTTGAATGATATTATATTTTTGTTTGTGTCTTTATTCTCGTGTTAGCAATTTTTTGAATTATTATCTTTTACGTTCTATCTTGACCTTGTAATTTTTGTTTTGTTTGTGACCGGGCATTTGAGGTCAATATTTGCTCTTCTTACATTAAAAACTTCCATTCCGTCTCTTACTTTTTTTATTTCTTTTTCTGTCTCCGACTCTTTTGTTATTAGTAACAACTTTCCTTTTCTTCTTTCTCTTATCTTTTTAAAGATCGTTTCTTTCATCTAGATTTTTGTCTGTTTTAATAGGTATTGCTTCTATTTTTTGTGTTTTTTCTAACCACATATTTTTGTCCTATACAGCAAGTTTTTATTAATACCATCTGGCAAAATTTATTTTATATTTAAGTTTATATTTAGTTTTTTATTAGCATCATGGCGTATATCTAGTATGCTGGGTTGAATAATGTAATTTTTTTGTTCATTTTTGCTATTTTTTATGTATCAGGCATACAAGACTTACTTTCCATTGATTAAGAAACTCTTCATTTTTCCACACATCATTCAATATCTCTTTTAATCTATCTACCAAATTGTCGGTAGCATGCATTTACGTTTTATTCTGTATCTTATTTACACCTGACGCATTTACTAATTTTTTTATTTGTTTATATCTTATACAATTATTATTTTAAGTTATTTTTTTTACAAAAATTGTTTTATTATTTTGATATTGTTGATTGCTCATATAATATTTTTGTACGTATTCCAGTAATTTTTACGCTCTTGTTTCTACTTTTTTTTGACAATTTTTTGTTTATCGCGTTGCGTTTTTTTTCTGTTTCCTTTCTTTCTAATTACTTCAAAAGTTTTTACAAAGTTTTAGCTGTCTTTTTAACACCAGATTTAATTTTTTTTTCTTTTGTTTTAACTAGTATTTTTGTTAATATTATTTAACTTACTCATAATATTTTTACCAGACCTCTTCTGATTTATCTCCTTATTTTTCTTTTGTTCTGTTTTCTTTTCTAATGTCCCGTAGTTTCTGGTATTTTTTATTTATTTACGTCGTCTTCAATAAAGATATTTCTTCCTTGTACTTTGTGCTTATATTTCAACTTTTTTAATTTTTCTTTCTTTAATATTATTTTTACCAGATTTTGTATGACTCATTCTTTAATTTTTTCTTAACACGTTTTATGTCTTTATACATGGTGTTATGCAAAAATTTAAAGGGTTGTTCCTTGGTCTATTCTAAGAATATTTTGTCCAATGATAATTTCTGAAGAAACCTCTTTATTTCAAAGATACAGAGTGAACAAAATTTGCGACAATCATTAAGTGCCAAACTTTTTCAAACACACCAGAGTTGTTACTAATTGAGTTACACCTAGTAGTTATCCAATTTTGCAAGTCGTCCAAATTCTCTACTGGGGTAACGTAAACTAATGACTTCAGAGAGGCTATGCGTGTGGCTCACCTCAACCAATCCAACGATCACAAATAACTAAACTAAAATGTGGTAGTGCACCATCGTGCATAAACAACATTGTAATTTTTATTGCTAATAGTACATCATCCAGTAACTGAAGTAGCATGTGTTCCAAAAAGTTGTAATACACTTTGACGGTAACTTTTTCTGGTAGAAATACTGGTTTAATTAGACAGTCGCCCACAATTCCAACCCAAACATTCACGAAAAACTGATGTTGAAAACAATATTCACAAACTTTATGCGGATTTTTAACTGCCCACACATGATACAATACGTAAAGGAAAACTAGCAGGTAGTAGTGCCTAAACACGCTGAATGTGGTATGGGTACGACAAATCGCTCATAAGAATTTTCCAAACTGTCCAATGACTTACATTCAAAGTATTGGCAATTTGCTTAGATTTTCTTCTATCATGTCCAGCACTTTCTGTTCTAGTTGTACCGTTCTTACTGTCATTGATCTTTTTGGCTCTCCATTTTGTTTTAATGTGCCTGTTTTACAAAGACGTTGATAAATGTTTTTGAAATTTTTTTGATCCATACATAAAATGCATCAGTTATTTTGGCGTTTGTATTGCGGTTTATGGTAGTGGAATTTATTGACTATTAACGACACGTCAAACGGCCAAACGTCACTCAATCTAAACAACTGCGACTGATACATGTAATGATCAATGACAAGACGTATTCAAATAAAATCCACTTGTACATTAGTAGGTAAAACAGCTGTTCTAAGTTATCGTTAACAATTTTTTGTATTTAATAAACTAATTATTTTTTTTAACGAGTATCAAATGTAGCTTTTGTTTTTTTTGTTTACGTTGTATCTTCAAAATAAAGGGTTTTTCAGAAAACATCATAGGACAAAATATTCTTAGAACAAGCCAAAGAATTACCTCTTAAATTTTTCTTGTATGTTTACCTAACACTCTGTATATTAATCTTTAATTTATACCTTGGTTTCTATCATATTTTTGACTTTTAAATTTTTTTGTTTTTATTTTTTTAAGCCAATAACAATAATATTGTTTTTTCTAGCTGTTTTTTCTGTTTTCTCTTTTATATATTTTTTTATATTGATCTAAATAATCACAATGTATAATATAATTATTTGCATATTTATGTTGTAAGTAATTTGATTTTTATGTTTTTAACGCGTTCATATTTAGATGGATGATAAGTAAGTCTAATTTAATACTAAAATATCATAAATTTAATATATTTTTTATACAGTAACAAAAAATCAGAAAAAATGTCGCCGCCGCCTACGCCAGCCTATCTTGGGAGCGAACCAAAATTTGTCTTTGCTGTACCGGCGGGAACAGCTCCGCCTGCATCCACTTCGAAAGCTGCAACAAATAAAAAGAATGAGGATATCCGTAAAAAAAATAATGAAGAAAAGAAGTAATTTAACTTTTAAAAGATTTTTAATTATTGTTTTCATATATTAAGTTGCTTAAATGATACTGACAAACTTTTAAAGTAATTTTAAAAATTATACAGAATTAAATAACAAATTATAATATTAAACTACTACTATTACGTAAACATAGTTTTATTTTTGGCAATTCAATAATTTTTTTGAAATTAATGTTTTTAAATCTTTTTTTTTGTATATCAATTTTTTTAAATTATTTTATTTATTGTTACTTGGTTTTATGCCTAATGCTGCCAGAATGTGGCAGTAAGTGTAAATTATAAAAAAGACATTCAATTTTAAAAGTTGTTAATATTAATCAATCTTAAATTATTTGATCATAAAAGGTTTGGAGTTAGTAACAAATATGGTCTATTATTTATCTGCAACACTGTTGATTATTCTTTTCTAGCAAAGACAACACTTTTAATAAGATTTTTGAAATTCTAGCTTATATATTTACAAATTACACAAAAATTAAAATGTTATATCTAAGGCTTATTTAGATATGATTAACAGTTTTTTAAACATTCTGAAACAAAATCCTGATAATAAAATTTTAATGGCGTTTTAAACTTTTTTAAATTAGTTTAATTATTATTTTAATAAGTTTGTCGGTGTCATTTTTAAACACCCTGCTTAGATTGATTAGTTGTAATAAAAAATAAATGTTCTACATTGAATGAGCTGTTAAAGTTACATTTTTATTTACCGAAAATTTCAATTTATAATGTAGTATTAGATACAAACTGTAGTTTACCAGTTTAGTTTAGACATAAATATGCTTATAAATGTTAACAATTTGCAATTATGCTTGTCAACACAGTACTTTATTTTAATTTTATTTAATATAATAAACAAATGTAGATCTTAAATATAAAAGTTTTTTATTTTTCATAATTTTGAATATTTCAGAAAGAAACTATAAAATTGTATGAATCATACAAAATACTAATTACTTGTATTTTTTATTTGTATAATTATTGATCTACGTTTTTAAGGTTAGATTTTTTTAAATTTATTTCTGAGATACATATAACTAATACTAATGCTGTAATTTATCTTCACAAACGGTAAGACTTATTGTATGCAAATAGTTAGCTAAAAACATTTTCTTTAATGATACAGAAAGTAAATCACCGATTACGTATATGCATATGATATCAAATATCTATAAAAATAGAAGAATTAGAAATGAGAATATACCATGAAATTTTGAATTTGGTTACCTGGTTACATCATAATAGAAAAGAAAATGTTGAGATTTTAATGTATAGTAATTTATAATAATAATGATATAAAATGATGAGTAAGTTTTTACGACAAACAATATATTACTAAAAATATATATATATATTAATACATATAAGTTTAGCTTTAAATCGCATACGTGAGTATATATCTATAAAAACGTGAATTGATAACTTCTTGATTAGGGCTGATTTATAAATTATATCTTTAGGATCTTTATACTCTGCTTTAACTGATCATCTCTGTAAATTTTTTTAATTTAATTTAAGTATAAATAAAACCTACAATATTTATTATAAAAGAACTATCAATGAGTTTACTATAAACAATCTTTGTAATCATTTAAAAGAAGAAAATTGGGAAGATGTATACTCAATTGCAGACACCAATAACTCTTTTAATTTTGTTTTGTTTTACATTATCATTAATTGTCCTTTCACAAAACATTCAAACATGACTACACAAAAAAATAAACAGTATTAGATAATACCCGAAATATTAGATCTGAAGCAGAAAGTATCACTTTTCAAAAATATTTGTACAAAATCTCAAGTTTTTACAGTTGAATAAATTTCTTAAAAAAGAGTATGTTCTCTGGCCAAAAAGTTATATAATGATAACTTAATATTAGCATCCAGTAATAAATCTACAACGATATGACAAATACTAAACAAAATTAAACATAAAAAATTAAAGACGGAAAAAAATTATTGTTATTAAACTGCTCTGGATGATTTGTGCGCGGCTGAAACTTTTACGTATTTTCAGAAGTTTGCAAAACAAATTGCTAGTCTAGATTGTAATCTTAATTACATGGAAACTGCACTTAAAACTTTTTTTTTTTTTTGAACTTGCGACCAAATATAAAATTTTAAAAATAATTAAAAATATGAAATTACACATTCTTCATTTATTATAAAAAAATGTTTATGCTTTTTTTTAATTTCTTCTTTTGCTTATTTGTGTAACTTGTCTATAGAGACTGGAGTTTTTCCAAAAAGTTTAAAAACATCAATAATTAAACCATTACTTAAAAAAAATAATAAAAATGATTACCACAATTAAAGTATATTACAATTTTTTTTCAAAAATATTTAAAAACATATTCAATGCCCTTTTAAAAAATTATTAATTTAGAAATATTATACTCAGTGATAACCAACATAGTTTTAGAATAAAAACAAAGATACAAATTCTGCTCTAAATTAAGTTTTAGAAGTATTTACAAATGGAAAAGACTTTAATAAATTTTGTCTAACAATTATGGTAAATCTTAAAAAAGCGTTTGACTGCGTTTCATACAAAATTTTATTTTATAAGTTACACTAATATGGAATTAGAGGCAAAGCACAAGATTAGATCAAATCTTATTTATCAAACCGAAGTCAATTTGTAAATTTTAATAATAACAAATCCAAAATGGTACAAGTAACATCAGGTGTCCCGCAAGGGTCCATTCTAGAGCCAATTTTATATATTATTTGTTCAAACAATCTCTTGCACTCTAATGATTTGGGTTGCCTAGTAAGATATGCTGATGACACAACAATAGTCTTGCAGTCCATCAAATAGTCTTAATTCTCTTCTGGTGAATGCAAATTTATTTTTTATTAAAATAAAAAAAAAATTGGTTTAATATTAACCAGTTGATGCTTAACGAGAATAAAACGACGTCTACTTCAAACTAATGCACGAAATCAGGATATTTCAACAGTAAATGAATAGCATTTTGTTTTTGTCTAACAATGCACATTTGTTGAGAATCTACATTAGCAAGTTATTAAACTGAGATACACATATTGACTATCTAGCAAATATATTAAATTCAGTTCTTGCGGCGAAACGAATTGCTTTCAAAGAATGTATGCTTTACAATCCTTATATTTAAGCCATTTCAACTCTCGTTTTAAATATGGGATTTTGCGTATATGGCAAAAATTAAGGGTTTGTGCAAAAAAGTATTTGCAGTGTTAGCAACATTGTATAATTTAAACATTTTTGAAATTTGTATTTTTGTAGATAAATATTTACAAAATTAAAAAAAAAAACGAATGTTTTATGAATATAATACTAAAAATCGTAAATCATTAACTGAGTCTTTGCACAATAAAGAAGCATATAAGCAAAGAGATTTAATTGCGTTAAAATATTTAATCATATTCCACAAAAAAATGTAGTTCTTTTACCCAATTTAAAAATAAATTGAATCTATTATTAAGAGCAAAGTCATATTATTCAGTTTTTTGCAGATAAAATCTTGTAGTGTTCTTACTATGTTTTGTTTTATTTGACTGTTATTTAGTTGTGACGTCTTGTATTACATTATCAAATAAATACACATTATTATTATTATTATTATTATTTTTTTTTTTTTTTTTCACAGGTTAACCTGGTTTCATTGTATTAGACGGGTACATACTACCAAGTCTAATACATAGATGTATTACATGTGTTGTTTTAAAAACGATCGTACTATGTTACATGTACTTAGTATTACCGCCTTTTGCATGTTTATAATATTGTATTGTTCTATGTCTAATTGTTTTATAGAATTGTTTAATTTTGATGGTATTATTCCTGTTGAAGATATTATTATAGGAATAATTTTAATGTGTTTTTGTTTCCACAGTTTTTCTATTTCTGAAGCTAGAGGTAAGTATTTTTCTATTTTCTCTGCGTATTTTGTTTCAATGTTATGATCAGCTGGGATTGCAATGTCTACTAAAAATGTACTACTTGATGTTTTAATAGTAATAGTGATGTCTGGTCGGTTATGGTTTATTGTTTTGTTTGTAAATATTGTCTTGTCCCAGTATAACTTACAGATATTATTTTCAAGAACAGATTGCGGAACATATTTATAGTAAGGTTCTTTTTTACTTATTAGTTTATATTTATAGGCTAACTCTTGATGTACAATTTTAGCTGCAGCATTGTGTCGTTCTACGTACTGTGTCGGTGCTAATATTCTGCATCCGTTTGTAATATGTTCTATCGTCTCTGGGTCTGTATTACATTTTCTGCATTTATCGGTTTTATTAGCTGGATCTTTTAATATGTACCTTTGGTAGCTTCGAGTATTTATTACTTTGTCTTGAATTGCTTGAATAAATCCTTCCGTTTCGGGGTATAGTTGTCCAATTTGCAAATATTTAAATGTTTTGTCTTTATCCACTTCATCTTTATGAGAATGGTTGTAGTATCTCCCATGCAGTTGTTTTGATGCCCACTTACTAATATTGTCTTGTTTAATAGACATGGGTTCTTTGATAATAAGATTTATGTTTTTTAAACATAAAGGGGTATAATTGTTGTCTGCTTTTATTATGGCTTGATGTAAGTGACTGTCTTTTCTTGAGTAAAAGTAGCTTCTAAGATTTGCAACTTGTTTATTATGTACGCTATAAATGTCAGATATTTCTCTTCCACCTTCTGTTCTTGGGAGATTAATGCGTTCTATACATGCATTTGGATGGTGCATTTTATATTGGGTTAGCATTGTTCTTGTTGTTCTATTTAATGAGTCTAGATCAGTATCAGACCATTTAATAATTCCAAAGGAATAGGTAAGTATAGGTATAGCATATGTGTTAATGGCTTTGCTTAGGTTTTTGGAGTTTAAATATGTTTTTAGTATTTGCTTCAGTCGAGATGAATAAGCTTTACTTAGCGCTGTTTTTAGTTGCGTGTGATTTAGTTTAGTTGTTTGCTCAAAACCTAAATACTTGTATGTTTCTTCCTGTTCCATTGATTGTATTGTTTCATTATTTAGAGTTTTTATACCTTCTGTTTTTGTCCATTTACCTTTTTCTATTGCGTTGACTTTGCATTTGTTTAAACCAAATTCCATATTAATATCTTTTGACACTTGTTCAGTTATCCGTAATAGCGATGTTAGTTGTGTCTTACTGCTTGCGTACAGCTTTATATCATCCATATAGAAAATATGATTTATTTTATGCAAGGCTATTTTGTTAGATTTAATTTGAAACCCGTAATTGGTTTCATTTAATAGCTCAGATAGTGGGTTAAGACATAAACAAAACCAAAGAGCACTTAAGGAATCACCCTGAAACATACCTCTTCGTATGGAAACTAAATCACTTTCAAATGAACTGTCTGAAGTTTTTAAGCAAAGTCTTGTTTGCCATGTTTGCATAATCTGCTTAAGAAAATTTGACACAGTTGGGTTTATATGATATATATCAAGGATTTCTAAGAGCCAACTATGTGGGACACTATCAAAAGCCTTTTTATAATCAATAAAGGTTTCAAATAGGTTTCGATGTTGTGTTTGTGTTTGTTTTAGTATTACACTATCTATGGTTAGTTGTTCTTTACATCCTTGGCATTTTTTCCGACATCCTTTTTGTTCTTCGGTCATAATTTTAAATTTAGAGATGTGATTTTGAATATTTTGAGTAATAACAGCTGTTATAATTTTGTATAAAGTTGGAAGACAAGTTATCGGGCGATAGTTAGCTGGATTTTTTGTTTGTTCATTTTTTGGGATTAAGTATGTTACACCTTGAGTTAGAAAAGCAGGCATACTGTTTGGATTATGAAGTAGTTGAGTTATGTGTTGAGCTAATGCGTTGTGAGTAGATGTTAACTCTTTAAACCAAAAGTTATGAATTTTGTCTAAACCCGGAGCTTTCCAGTTATGTAGTTTCTTTATAATCTCTTTTAGTTCTTCTTCATTTATACTTATATTTATATTATTGTCGTTAGTGATATGATTATATTTGGCTTTTATGTTTTTAATCCAATCTGCTTCCCTGTTATAGTCTATGTTGTTTGACCAAATGCTTTTCCAAAAATTAGTAATTTCTTCTTTATCTGGCATATCTGATTTAAGAAGAGTTTTGTTAGTTTGGTTTAAATTACTGTAAAATGCCTTTTCATTGTTTTGGAATAAGAGGTTTTGTTTTTTTCGTTTGTTGCTTTTTATTATTATTATTATTATTATTATTATTATTATTATTATTATTATTATTATTATTATTATTATTATTATTTTTTTTTTTTTTTTAAACTAACTTGTTGTCGTGTTTTATCGATATATACGCGGGTTTCCCAAGGGTATATATAACTATGTTATTTATTAAAAAATGAATTTAGTTTAAGAAAGCACGTGTTATATGTGCTGTGTCTAGCAAAACGGATTTTTGCAGATCTGCCAGTGTATCTTCAGCTCCTATTAGTTTTAAATTTTTTACCGTTTCCTTAGGTATTAATCCTGTTGCAGAAATTATAATTGGTAATATTTTTATGTTTGTTAATTTCCATATTCGTTTTATTTCATATGCAAGTTCTGTGTATTTTTGTATTTTTTCATCGGTTTTCTTTATGATATTTTCACTTGCTGGAACTGCTATGTCTATTAAATATGTTGTTTTTGTGAGTTTGTTGGTCCAAATAATATGTGGTCTGTTATGTATTATTTGTTTGTCAGTCTGTATAGAAATGTCCCATAGTATCTTATGATTGCTGTTTTCTTTAATGGGTTCTGGAATGTATTTATAGTATGGTACCTTGTCATTTTCTTCTTCTAAATTTGTATTACTTATTATTTTTTTATGTATAATTGCCGCTACGTTGTTATGTCTTTCTGTATATTTAGTTGGAGCTAGTTTTTCACATCCTGTGATAATATGTGTTATAGTTTCTGCAGTTATATAACATTTTCTACATTTATCTGTTGGTATGTTGGTTTTCAGTATATATTTTTCATAATTCCTAGTTCTTATTACTTGATTTTGGATTGCAAGAATAGATCCTTCTGTTTCTGGGAATAAATTACCTTTGGTTAGCCACATGTTTGATAATTCTACATCTATGCCTTCTTTATGTAGTTGATAGAAATGTCTGCCATGAATTTCTTTTTGTGACCATTCCAATTCTTTGTATTGTATAGTATTAGTTTCATTAACTTGAATGTTGTTGTTTAGATTCAAGGGTGTTAGTTGAGTGTCCGCTTCTGATATGGTCTTATAAAGAGTGCCGGTTGTCTGGTTTTTAAAATATGTCGTTAGATTATTAATTTGTTTGTAGTGTAAGTGTGTTACATCAATTATACCTCTTCCTCCTCTTGATCTTGGAAGAGTGATTCTTTGTAAACATGCTTTAGGATGATGTGCCCTGATTTTAGTTAGTTTTGTTCTAATTTGTCTGTTTAGATCTTCGAGTTCTGTATTGTTCCATTTAATAATACCAAACAAATATGTTAGTACGGGAATTGCGTATGTATTTATTGCCTTCATTAAATTTTTTGAGTTTAAATTGGTTTTAGTTATAGATTGTAGTCTAGTTTTAAATTTGAGTTTTATCATTTCTTTCATTTCTTTGTTGTTAGTAACTGTGTTTTGCATAATTCCTAAATATTTGTAAATTTCCGTTTCATTCATATTTTGTATTGTTTGGTTATTATCAAGGTTGATCATTTCTGTGTTGCTCCAACTGCCTTTTTCCATTGCTACTATTTTACATTTATCTAAGCCAAATGTCATATGTAGATCTCTACTCATTTTTTCTACTACGTTGATGAGATGTGTGAGTTGATGTTTGTTGGCTCCGTATAGTTTGAGGTCGTCCATGTAAAGTAGATGGTTTATAGTATGATTTGTTATTGTACCTTTTAGTTTATATCCATATTGTGTCCTATTTAGCGCATTTGATATAGGATTTATAGCTAGGCAAAATAATGTAGCGCTAAGTGTGTCACCTTGAAATATTCCTCTTTGTATTTTTATTAATTTAGTTGTTACGGTGGATTTTCCGTTACTAATGTGCATTTCTGTTTTCCATTTTTCCATAATATAATTAAGAAATGTAGTGATTGTATGGTTTATTTTATATATTTCAAAAACTTGTTTGATCCAGGAATGAGGTACAGGATCGTATGCATTTTGATAGTCAATATATCCCATGTATAAATGTCTGTTTTTAGTTCTAGCTTGGTTAGTAATGACCGTATCTATTATAAGTTGTTCTTTGCAGCCGCGTGATCCTTTTTTGCATCCTTTCTGTTCTTCTGTCATTATGTTGTTTCCCTCAAGATGATTAGATATTATAGATGATAGTAATTTATACAAAGTAGGTAAGCATGTGATGGGTCTATATTTTCCAGCGTCTTTGGTATTATTTTGATCTTTAGGTTTTAAATATGTGACTCCTTGCATCATGAAATCTGGAAATTTTTTAGGGTTTTTTATTATGTTGTTATAAAGTCTTGCAAGATGTTTGTGTGTAGATGTTAAGGTTTTAAGCCAATAGTTTTGTATTTTGTTTTTTCCTGGTGCACTCCAGTTAGGACTTTTAGTTAATGCGTTTTTAACATCTAGTTCTGTTATTTCAAATAATTCCATTTGGTCGATATGCATATGGTTTTTGGTTTCTTCTTGAATCCAATGAGCTTCTTCTTTGTGTTTATCTGTGTTACTCCAAATATTTTCCCAAAATGTTTCAATTATTATTATTATTATTATTATTATTATTTTGTTTTCTCGGACAATTCCGGTAGCAGTTACTTATAACGCCGGGTAAATACCAGAGGCTTTATAAGTTTGTTTTAATATATTTTAATTTAAAAATTTCCTAACAGTTCGACATGTATTTAAAATGACTGATTTTTGAATTTTAATGTAGATGTTAGCTGGTAAGTTTAGGGTTTCTATGGATTTATGCAAGCTGTGAGGAATAATGCCAGTACTTGATATAATTAATGGTACTATAATTACTTTATCCATTCCCCAGATCCTGCGTATCTCATCTGCCAGATCAGTGTATTTTTCAACTTTTTCCGTATAAGTTTTCTCAATATTATGTGTATTAGGAACGGCAATGTCTATTACATACGTAGTTTTATGACTTTTGTCAACTAGTGTTAAGTCCGGTCGATTGTGATGTATGGTTTTATCCGTTATTATTGCTCGGTCATAATACAATTTGAACAAGTTGTTTTCAAGTACTGGTTCTGCTATGTACTTATAATACGGTAAATCTACTGATGGCAACTTAGTGTTTTTTATAAGATGTTGATGTATTATATTTGCCACGTGGTTGTGTCTTTGCAGGTAATCGGTCTGTGTCAGTATTTTACAACCAGATGTTACATGCTGTATTGTTTCTGACTGAATATGACATCGTCTGCATTTATCCGTTGTTATAGTATTGTCTTTGATAATATACTTCCTATAATTATATGTATTAATGACTTGATCTTGTATTGAGATCATAAACCCCTCCGTTTCCGGGAATAAATCGCCATAATTTAGCCAGGCGTTCGACGCTTCAGTGTCGACGTATAATTGGTTTAAATCATGGTAATGTCTTCCATGTAGTGTTTTTTGGGCCCATTGATTTTTTATTTCTACATCTGTTGTTATAGAGTGTGTGTCATTAGCTATTGTGTCCTGGAGGTTGAGAGGTGTATGTCTGTTATCAGCCAAAACAACAGCCTTGTGGAGATGGGAACTTTCTTGTTTAGCATAAAAGAATTTTCTTAAACTGTGGATTTGTTTATTATGCAGTCTTAAAATATTTACCAGGCCTCTTCCCCCTTCTTTTCTTGGTAGGGTAAGTCTGTCAGTATTTGCTTTAGGATGATGCGCTCGGTACTGAGTTAGTGTAGTTCGGGTTAGTCTTTGTAGCCGTTCCAAATCAGTTGTTGTCCATTTAATAACTCCAAACGAATACGTCAAAACTGGTGTTGCGTATGTATTTATAGCCTTTATAATGTTTTTGCCATTTAAGTATGATTTCATTATATTATGAACTCTTTGGGTATACTTTTTTGTTAATTCTGTCTTAATATGTGTATGTTCTAACTCCCTATTTTGTTGGAAACCCAAATATTTATAAAATTCCCCTTCTTCCATTGGTTCTACAACTTCTCCGTTCTTCAAAGCATAGTTTGTAGATTCCCTTGTCCCTTGTGAGATGCACTGCACTTTGCATTTATCAATTCCAAATTCCATGCGAATGTCGTTAGAAAAATATTCAGTTATATTAGTTAACTGGATTATTTGAGTTTGTGTGTTTGCGTACAGCTTTATGTCATCCATATACATAAGGTGAGATAGTTTAAAGTGTGTTTTACTGTTTTGTTTTATATTAAATCCGTACCCCGTGTCATTTAATATGTTTGATAGTGGGTTTAACGCAAGACAAAACCAAAGTGGACTCAAAGAATCACCTTGAAATATACCACGATTTATGTCGATTGGACTGGTGGTTATTTGCAAATTGTTGGTATTTAATTTGACAACGGTATTCCAGCTACACATGGCATGTCTGAGAAAAGTTATTATATGTGGGTGTACCTTATATAGTTTTAATGTTTCAATTAGCCAGGAGTGCGGAACGGAATCAAACGCTTTTTTGTAGTCAATAAAGGTGGTGTATATGTTTCTACGAGATGTCTTTGCCTGTCTAAGAACTACCGAATCTATCAAAAGTTGTTCTTTGCATCCTTGAGAACTTTTGCGACAACCTTTTTGCTGTTCAGCTAGTATGTTGTTATTATAAATATGATCTTGTAGCTGATGCGTTATGCACGATGTAATTATTTTATAGATAGTTTGTAAACATGTTATAGGTCTGTATTTGGCTGGATTGCTAAGGTCATTTTTGTCTTTTGGTAACATGTATGTAATGCCTTGTGTTAAAAAATTTGGAAACAGACTTGGGTTTTGAACAAAATTTGAGATATGTTGCGCAATGTGTTTATGCGTACATGTGAATTTTTTGTACCAATAATTATGTAAATTGTCGGTTCCAGGAGCTTTCCAATTATGAGTCTTGTCTATAATTTCTTTTAAACTGTTAGGTGTAATATGTAATGGTGCCATCTCAGGTATATGTTTTGTTCGCTCTTTTTCCTCTTTAATCCAATAAGCATTTTTATTATGTTCAATTTGCGTAGACCAAATAGTTGACCAGAATGTTTCTATTGTTTCTTTTGTGGGAAAATTTTGATTTTTGCGCGTTACAATATTATTGGCATTTAAATTTCTATAAAATAACTTTTCGTTATTTGTATAACATTTATTTTGTTGTTTTCGCTTGGTGCACTGTTTATATCGTTTAAGTCTGCTACTTAGCGCAGCAAGCTTTTGTTGTAGAGTGTCCCTGTAGTGAGTAATATTTTGGTTTTGATTTTCATGAGTCGAGTGGATTTTAAATTTGTTCATAATATTTGTAATATTTTGCTGCAATTTTTTTGATCTTGTTCCATTTATATACTGTGTTATTCGTCCTAGATCTCGGCGAATGTTTTCTATGCGTTTTTCAAGC
Organism: Tachinus rufipes; assembly: GCA_963932245.1. Lineage (NCBI taxonomy): Eukaryota > Metazoa > Arthropoda > Insecta > Coleoptera > Staphylinidae > Tachinus > Tachinus rufipes. The sequence continues at coordinate 39,893,169 of OZ010749.1, forward strand.
CGTCTTTCCCATGCTGGTATTTGATTTGACTTATTAATATTAGAACTTGTTTTGCATATTGTTTTTGAGCCATTACATCGAACCGCAGCTACAGCAGCACAATATATAGCTGTGTGCATGTCAATAAAATCGCTAATGCCTTCAAGATGGTTTGATAAAATTTGAGTATTAATTATATTTGTAATTGTTGCTAATTTACGGGATGTATGTTGTTTAGGTATTGTATGTCTTTGAGTTGGATCTGTTCCAGTAAACTCTGTTTGAGCGGTGTGAAATAATATTTTAATTTCATCAACTAGCGGTGTATTTGCATTAAATTGATTAGGATGATCATCATTTGCAACGTTATATTCCATATTTTCTATACTTGAAACCGGTTCTATTCCACTTGATATTACTGCGTATTCTCGGTTATTGTCGGTATCTTCGGCGCCGCTCGGCATTGTCATGTTATTGTTTAGACTGTTTAGAGCGTCGGCGACTTCTTGTTTTATTTGTTCTAGCCTTGTCAGAGGAATGAGCTTGTTAGTGACAATAGTTCGTCGTTGATCGGCAATTCGTTGTTGGGTTACTTGCATATGAGGATATTCTGTTAAAAATGCTGAGTGCAAAGCTTGTCTGTATTGTGTCATGTCAGTTTCTAAATTTGTTATTTTATAAAATGTTCGCATGATAAACGTATTTACTTCAAGGGTCCATTTCATGCGTACGCGTGATTTTCCCGCCTTTGTGGTCGCAGGGAGCAAATTATTTGTTCCCTGTGAAACAGTGTTGGTGGGTTCCGGGTGCAATCTTGTGGACGGTCTGCCAAACCGTGGGTTTGTGCCACTCGCTTCACTATCCACGGTGAACTGAGTTTCATATTCATTAGGCTCAGTTCGCGCACCTAATGAATTTGTATTAATTACAATGCATTCATTTAGCTCCATTATAACATGGGTATAGCTAAGGCAACCGCGGAGACGCCACCTCCAATGGATAAACCATTCCCTTCGGTATTGTTTTTAAATTAAATTATAGCGAAAATGTAGCAACTGACATTAGTATTTATTGATAAAAATGATCCGTCAAATCTTATAAATGCAGTTTCACGGCAAATAAAATACTTATTTTAGTGATTTAAAATGCATACAACTACCAACCTTAACAGAGCTATCATAGTTATAATTACATTAGTAATACATTCATCTGCTTTTTCGATGTTTGACCGTTACCTCGTTTGGCGCCAAATCAACTGCTCACGAGTCAACCTCTCGGGTGAACAATTGTTTATTATTATTATTATTATTATTATTATTATTATTATTATTATTATTATTATTATTATTATTATTAATATTAATATTATTATTATTATTATTATTACTATTATTATTAGTATTTTATTAATGTATCTTACTTCCAAAACAATTAATTAATTTCAAATAATATGTTTGATAATTTGCAACTTTATCTAAAAATAATATGTTAATGTTTTCTGTGCGTCAATTCTACAATTGATTTGACACATAAAACATTATTAATTTTATTTTTTACAATTTTAATTGAAAATAAAATAAAATTATATCTATAGCAAATATAAATGGTTTTTCAGTCACATTTATTTAAAATTTAATTAATAATAAATTACATCAAAAATATTATTTCACATTCATTCAAAAGTATCAAATTTAATTTTTAAACTTGAGATTTATTTATTTGATTTTATAAAGTATATAGTAGTATACTTATACTCTATAGTAACTGTAAAGCATTAAAATGTTATTAATATTTATATATTTCAGTAATCGTTTATTCTAAATTTATAATAAATTGGAACATAACTTGTTACCAAATGTCATAATTAATAAATGATATACTAATAACTGATCTTAGGTTGACCCAAAATTATTTAAATCTAAGATTGTATTGACAATTGCATAGTTTTCATTTAAGAGTTATCACAATATCTGTAAATTGGTCCAGAACTAAAAACTAACAATTAACGTAAGAAATATTGGATTTATAACTTCAGAATCAATCTAAAATTTAGCTTCATATTACAACAGGTACAAGTATATAAAACTAAACACCTTGTATTTGCTGATTGCGTCACCAAAGCAACAAAGGTAAATAGTAAGTAAAATTGCCTGGATTCAATCTGACTAGTGACGTAACCAGACTACTACTAGTATAATGCAGTAAGTTATATAGACTATGGACCATCCACACTGTACACTTCTTGCCGGCAACCAGAGGACGTAATATCAAAATATTATTATTAACACAATTTTATACAATTTTTAATGCAAAAAATTCAATTATTAAAAATTAAAATAGTTAAAAAATAAGTAAGAAGTAAGTAAAAAAATATATTTATAACTTCTCAAAATAATAAATCATTATCTTTATAAAATTTTCACAATTAAAATATTTTTTCTTTGTTTATCTATTTCTTTCTTTGCTTTGTACTGCTCTTCTGTTTTTTTTCTTTTTTCTTTTAATATTAAAAAAATGTTTTTTATTTGTTGTTTTTTCATTTGGTTACACACTTTTAAATTTTTTTCTATCTAAAATCTTGTCACTTTTTCATTACTACATTTGAATTTTGCAACCATCTTTTTACTATATCTATTGCTTTCTAAGTTTATTTTCTATATTATGTTCATAATTTGCGTTGTACCTATAGTTTTTCACTTGTATTCTCTTGTTTTACTTTTGTATATCTATATCTCTATCTATAACTTGTGTGTGTTTTCTTTCAATTCTCTGTTTTTTTAAATTTTTTGGCTAGTATAACCATTTTTGTTGTAATTTTTTTTAAATTTTTTTTTTGCATTTTTGAAAAATTTTACATTTGTGTGTCATTTTTTCTTCATACTGCATTGCTCTTTTACATGTATTGCTATCATACACTTAATTTTTTCACTTATTCTCCAAACTTGTCTCACTGCTGTATTTGTTTTTTGAGTCATCGTTTTAATGTGCTTTCTTTTGCTAGTATTTGTGCAATAATACCTTGCCCATTCATTTTTTATTAACACTATCAAATGCCGTCCAGAACTAACGCATATTCTTGTGTATTAGGCATACAAGACCTTTTCTTCATTGACTCAAAAACCTTTTTCCACCTTTCTTACTCAATCTTTCAATTAACTTTTTGTACTATACAACCACGCTTTATTTTGTATCCCATTCATATTTTGAGTTTTCCTTTTTTAAGTTAAAAAAAAAATTATATTGTTTTTTTGAATTTTTTTTTGACTTGTTGAATTGACTTTTGTCTGTCTAGTTTTTTTTTTCTTTTTTTTCCAAACAAACTTGTTCTTTTCACGCTTCTATTGGTATTGCTTCAATTTATTCTTGTTTATTATTTTATTTCTTTGTTTATGTATTTCTATGCTTTTGTTTTTGTCTTTATTTTTTAAATTTCTATTTTTTATTTTTATATAAATTGATTTTTAGCTTTTTTACACTGATTCTTGTATGTTGTCTATTCTATTTAATATGTTTTTTTTTATTTTGTTGTTTCTCCAGTGCTTTATCATCTTTTTGGCTTCTAGTTTTTTTAATTACATTTGCTGTTCAAATATTTAAAAAAATGTATTTTTTACTATTGCTTCCTTGATTGTTTTCTCTAATTTTCTTGTTATCTCTTTTAATTTTTTTTTGTTTTCTTTAACTTTTTTTTAAAAAATTTATACGTTAGCACACTTTCTTCTGTCCAATCTACCGTTTTTTCACTTTTTTAAAATTTTCTTGTGTTCTTACATTTTTCCCAATTAAGCTCAGTTTTGATTCTATTCTTATTTCTTATTTGTCTACCTCTTTTCACGTTGCCTTATTTACATGTATATAGTCTATTACTGATTGCTTATTTGTCTTTATAAGTAAATTTTTCCGTTTTAACTCTTGTAGTTTCCATTTAAAATATCCAACCTTTCTCTTTTATCATTTCTTTCAGTTTCTTTTTTTAATTTTTTTGTGGTGGTTTTTGATTTTCTGTTTCTTGTGTGGTTGTCTTGTTTGATTTTTTCTCCCTTTTTGCAATTCTTGCAATAAAATCTCCTTTTATAATCAGTTTTTCTTTTTGACTGTATTTCTTTTGTATACCAGTAATTTTCTCTTTTTTGACTTTTATATATATATTATATATATATTTTCTTTTATAGCTTGATGGCAATTTTAGATTTATTTGGCTGGCATGTTGGGCTTTAACTTTTTCCGTTCTTTTTATCTATCTACAGCTCTACTTTTCTACTATATTAAAAAAAATATATGTTTCCAATACTTATGATCTTTGTTATTGATCTCAGCCACGTTCCAAAACAAAATTTAGCTTGTCCGTTTTTTTTTACTGTTTTTATTTTTTGCTGTTTTTTGTTTATTTCTATCTTGTTTATTTAAGCCATGTACTTGGTTCTTGCACGCGTTGTTTACTCTTTTTGTACTTGAGATACTATTTACTTTTTTGCTTTTTTTAAATTTTTTGTTTTAACTTTCCATACCCATACTCTTTTGCCTCTCAATTTCTGATCCCTTGTTATATTTTTCAATTTCTTTTGAACTTTTTTATCTTTCAAAGTCAAATTATGTTCAATGTATATATTTGCGCTTTTAAGTTTGTTTTTGTTTTTTATAAGATTTTGTTTTTGACCTCATGACTCTGTATTTGCTATTATTCTCTGGTTTTCTTCCTTTCCCACTAAAAACGCAGTAACTATTTAAGTCTCTAGTTTTAAGTTTTTTTGTATCATTTTCTTTAAGGTTTTTTTTTCTTGCCTGTACCGCTTACTATAAACTTGTTTTTTTCTCTTTTCTTTCTTTTTGTTTTAGCTTGTTTTTAATTGCTTTTATTTTACTTTTTAGTTTGTTTTTTAAATTTTTTCTTTTTTTTATCATCTCATTCACATTTCTTGTTTTTATATTTATTATTTTTTTTTGTCATTTCCACTATCTATATCATCATTTTTTTAATTTCTTTAGTGCTTACTTTTTTTTACTTCTATTTTTTTTGCTCCGGTGTTTAGAGGACTTTCTTGCTTTTTAAAATATTTTTTGTTCTTCCGCACTTTCTCTATTTCTTTTTTCTTGTTTGTCTTTTGTTTATTATTTTTTTAGTTATTATTGTCCTTGTGTTAGTCGTGTTAGGGTAATATTTGTGCACTTTGTTACAGTTTGTTTTTGACACAACACTTTTTCTGCGGCTAAACTGCATCTTTTGCACACACACACACCGTACTGTTACTATCTCTTTCAACTGTTTTTTATATTAAAATTTTCTTCGATTGCTAATAGAAAACCTTGGCCGTTGCACTTTTGCCTTTGAAGACTATCTATTAGGGTTAGTGAATCAACAAAAAGTAATAAATAAAATAAAATCTAATACAAGATAAAAATTGAATAAAAATGTTAGTAGATACAAAAAACGAAAAAAACAGACTTTTTAAATTTAAAAAAATATATTCAGCAGTGCCTTTTTGCTTTATATAAAAATTTATAATCAGCCGACCTATAAGCACAAAAATTGATCAACAATTTGATATTTAATTATGTTCCAAATTAGAATGGCAGATACTATAATAATATTAAAATTTTGAGACAATTTTACGTAGCAAACCTAAAAAATATCAATTACTTTTTTTAATTTTTTTAAATGCTTATTGGAACTATATACGGCGTGATTGCATAAATAATTTTTTTTTATGGCTTATGGTTTGAAAAAAACATCTTTTAGGATCGGTATTATCGGCAAGAATAGTCTAATTCAAAACACAATAACAAAAAAACAAAAATATGTGTCAGACTTACAAATCTAAAAGTATAAAAAAATTAATGATTATTATTTTATTTGAGCTCAAGCTTTGGCAGAAAATTTTAAAAAGTTATAACATTTCATAACTCAGAACATGAAAAACTGTGTTTTTTGACGTACTAAACTCGAAAACCGGACACTAAAGTAAAAACCAAATAAAACTTTTTGTTTGATAGTCAATCAATTACCAAATAACTTCTAAACTTAGAGCAAAATAAGATATTTTTTGTCAATTTTGTTCACAAATTTGGATTGCAGGTCCATGCATAATTAAAATACATCCAAAATAGTAGATAAAATAAAAGCGATAGATAATCTTTAAAAAACTAATAAATAAACTATTTTTTGTAAATTGCATCAGTGTGCCTAGCATCTCAAGGGTCGAAGAGACAATTTACATTTTTTTTTTGTTAGGCGTAGGTGGGGGATCTTCTAAAGACTTTGCTCCTAGGACGTGTCGGATTCACTTTTTTAAGGGTGCTTACCGACTAAACCCAACCCATCTGGGAATTGGAGATGTGTATGTAGGAGGTTGTTTAGGAGTCGCCTTATAGGCCAGGTTGGGGTCTTGTTTTTAGATGTAGTTTTACCCACGCTATGTTAGAAGTAACTCGGCTACTATTGAGTTCACCGGTCGTTTGTGGACAAAATCTTCCCGATCTGGTTTGGCAAGTTTTGCCAGATCGGGATAGGAATGAACCGCAAGGTTTTTAAAATACTTTTCGGCCAAAGCTTCAAAATGTTGACGAAGTGGAGGAATCTCTAAGTCTGTTCGAATGTCCAGATTTCGAACGTACTATGTAGCTCCTGCGAGCATCCGGAGAGTTTTGCTATGGAAAGCTTTTAAGCAATTAGATGGCTACTTGCCGCCGTTCCCCAAATGGGGGAAGCGTATATGATCATCGGTCTGATGGTCGAGGTGTAAAGCCGGATTTTATTCCGGAGCAACATGCAGCTGTTCCGTGCAGCATCGGGTAGAAAAAAGATTTAGCCATTTTTGATTTGTCCAGAATGGATTGAATCTGAGGCTTGTAATAGAGACCCTTGTCCAAGATTACCTCGAGATACTTAGCAGTGTCAGAACACGGTATGGGAACGTCGTAGAAGGTGACGTTCTCATGCGGTTTAAGTGACCAACGCCGAGTGAAGAGTACGGCCTTGCTTTTTTCTGGGTTTACTCTAAAGTGCCATTTATCCATCTAATCTTCCAGATCGGAGGTCGCTTTTTAAAGACGTAAGGTAATAATTTCAGTCGACCATGAGAAGTAGATAAGTGTTGTATCGTCAGCGTATTTTGCCATGTTAACCCCGTGCATGCGCCCTGAAGGCATGTCGGCTACATACAAGTTAAAAAGGTGCGGCAAAAGAATAGAGCCTTGAGGAACTTTGGCCTCTAGCTGCCGAGAAGTAGAGATGTGGTTATCAAGTTTGATTGCCAGATTTTTGCGTTTTAGATATAAGGCTAGCAGTCTTATAACACGCAGAGAAAATTGTTGTTTGATTAACTTTAGAAGCAGTCCCTTGTGCCAGACTTTGCCAAAGGCTTTTTCAACGTTGAAAAAGACCATTTCCGTGGCCTTTTTCTGTCTGAAATTTTCGACAATGTAGTCCGCTACTTGGTTGAGTTGATGTACGCTTGAGTGTCCCCATCTGAACCAATGTTGATGGGAGGGGAAAAGATTGTTCATATCCGTGTACTCTTAATTGATATCCAAGATCACCCTCTATATGACCTTGCTTAAGGTGCATAGTAGGCTTATAGGCCGATAATTTTGGGGAAACAACCTGTTTTTCCCAACTTTAGCGATGTTTACCACGTGCGAGCCTTTCCTGACGGGAAATGCCCAGTGCGAAGAATAGCATTTGCAATATTGGTTAGAGCCATAATTGCTTTATGAGAGAACGGTTTAAAAGCTTTGTTAGATATTTTATCCGGGCCTGGAGCAGAACGGGATTTGAATCTTTTAATGATTTGTCTGATTCGAGAAGGTCTAAGTGTAGTGTCATCGTCAGCGGGTTTCAGAAAGTCTTTGACTTCTTTGCGAACCCTTTCAATGTGCTCTAGATCCGTATAATTGGTATACAGATCGGAGCATTGGAGTTCCAAGCTGTCTGCAAATGCTTTGGCCTTTTCCTCAGTAGTGTAATGCATCCCTCTCTCACCGTGAATGGCGGGAATGGAAACTCGTCTGTTCCAACGGGCTTTAGAAATTTTACAGATCGGATTTTTATTCTCCGTGAAAGATTTTAGCGTATCTTTCCAGCATTGGTTTTTATGCTCCTTTAAGGCCGTTCAAAATTCATTGTGAAATCGATTCAAAATCTCTCAATCTCTGGAGTCGCGATGCCTTTGCCATTGATGTTTGGTGGCATTTCTTGTTCGGATCAACGCCTTTGTTTCTCGTGATAATCCTAGAGGATTATCGACGCAAACCTGAAAGGTTTTAGAAGCCTTTTCCGAGGCTTGTTGGACTTGAGTTTGTACAGGGGTCAGGCTACCAATGCTATTTTCCAAGCATCGAAAGAAGAGAGTCCAATCCGTCTGTGTGACGAATTTTCCCCTCACTCCGAACCCCTTTCCAAGTAGCTCCAGTAGTACTGGGCTGTGGTCAGAGCTTAAGCCGCTGAGCGTAGTTACCACTGCGGCCCGCGGAGGTGCAAAAAATGGGTTCGTCCGGACCCAGGACCTGCAAATTTTTTTGCTCAACGTAGTCGAACAGAGCTTGCCTCTTGGCGTTAGTTAATCGACTATTCCACGACCCGTGCTTTGAAATGAAGTCTCCCGCAATTATTGTGGGATGTGGATTATCAAAAACTTTATCAAAATCTGTTTTGATGAGGTTTTGCAGACGGATGTAACCGGAAGCAATCCTGACCGTGCCAAGCTCTAGCACGGTCACTACTATCGCGTTCGATTTGAGGGAGACTAGGTCGGGGGTACCCACTTTAGAATGGTCCAATAATCTCTTTACATAGATCAAAGTTCCACGCTTTGTGGGTACCACCGGCGGCCCTTTATAGGTAAACGTATTTGGAATTTTCAGTGCTTGATTGGGTTTGTAGACCGACTCTGACACCAACAAGATGTCTAAGTTCTGATCAAAGAAAAAATCTTCCACTTCTCCTATTTTTTCTGTAATGTCATTGGCATTCCAGAAGCAGACTCGGAGTAATACTACATCTGGTGTATTATCCATTTTAGTCGATGAGTCAAAAGTTTAGCCATGATCCTCATTTGAGATTTGCCCATCTCTTTTAAGATTTCGGCTATTTTTGCAGCAGTTGATTTCTGTTGCGTTGGAGGAGCAACAGCCGTTGCAAAAGATCAGTCGTTTTCTACAGGATTGCGGAGACTTGTAGGCTGAGACGAAGAAGAAGGGACCTGAGCCGGCGCGGGCTCGGTTGTCGGTCTAGATTTAGCTGTCTTTCCGTGAGCGGCTATCGCTTTTAGGTATTCTTTGCATTCCTTGCAGTTGGCCGGGTGTGGGCCTGAACATAGAGCGCATTTTGGCGCTGATTTGTTAGGACAGGCCACCGATCGGTAGGGCCCCAAACATATTCTGCAGACCTGATCTGTGCTGCACCTGTTGGCAGTATGTCCGTGCCTCTGGCAAAGCTGACATTGTGGGATGCCATTAGATTTCTTTTTGTGTTCTACATCGACTTTTAAGCCAAGTAGATCAGTTAAGTTTAGGATCTCCGCGCTTTTAACTCCCTTTGGGAGTTGAACGGATACCATGGAGAACTGAACCTGATAAATGGGTTCCCCATTCAATGAACGTTTGTGGGTTTGAATCCCAGTTCCACTAACGCTTTGCCGACGTCCTCCTCGGTGATGTAGGTCAGCACCTTGAGGATTACCACCTCCAGGCTGCGTTTATTGGAACGACGATCAGTCCTTTGGTGTAGGCAGGTGCAGCTGGGGCCTCGACGGTGAAGTCCATGGCGGCTGGAAGTGCGGTGGTTGTCTTGGCGGATCGAGTGCAGTTGGTAACGTTTTCATTGTTGCTGCTAACCTCCTCCGTCATTTCCATTTCGTTATCGGTTTTCGCTGGTGGGGCGGGGGCTGGGAGAGGTGCGGTAGTTGTAGCTGTATGGGAAGAAGTTGAATTATTAGTTTTCTTCTTCTTCTTTGATTTGCCCTTCTTTTTAAGGGTTGTCTTGGAGGCGGCGGGCAGATCCAGGTCTTTGTCTTCTGATGGCGGCGGGTCGAAGAGGTAGGGGCCTGGGCGGCTAACAGGGCTTTGATGGTAGCGGCTTGTTCCGCGTTGATTGCGGTTAGCGTTGCAATCGTGTCTTGGAGCGCTTCGAAGTTCTTTTCAAAGTTCATCGCCATGATCTTCAGCTGCTGCTGGAGCTCCGTCAACTGTCCCTCAAACATCTTGACTTCAGCTTTGGAGTTGGCAGTCAAATAACAATTTACATAAAATCACAGTAACTATTAAACAGTTTATGTTTAGTAATGTGTCCAAGGTGGAAACGCAATGTCTTCTATTAGGAGAAACGTTGAACTGTGTAATGTAAGTTTCCAGCATTACAAGCAGAGAAGAGGCTAAGACGCCAAGAGTGGCGTATGAATGGCTGACAAAGAAGAATAATAAGTTGAACTGTGTGTGTCTAAAGGAGAGCTGTAATACAGTTAAATCCTACACGGACAGGCGACTACATTTAAGACTCGTTTTATTTGAATCAGATGACCAAAACAAATTTATCATTTAAAATTAATAAATTATGGCAATAATTATTTATTAAAGACATAGAATAAAAGTTATAAAACATTATAAAAATTGTTGAACGTGTCTGGTGCCAATGCAACTTTTGCATCAAAATATAAAAAAAAATATTCTTTTTAAATTATTATTATATATATTCTAGATATTTTAAACTGCGTTAAAATTATTTTGTGTTAACTGTTCGACGGTATATATTTTAATAGTATACACCAATTTTTTTATAAATTCCCAGAAATTAAAATCTAATGGATTTAAATTAGAAGATTTTAGACTCCATAGTTATGACCATATCTACCATACAAATTTTTATTGAAATAATTGATTTAATAAGTTAATAAAAACGTCATCTAATAAATTTTAATGCTATTTTGTAAAAAGTGCAAATTTGTGTTAGCATTGACACGATTTAAAATTATCTGAACTGAAAGTAGTAGCCGTCAAATATGGCACCCTACACATTAACGTTGAAATCTTCTTTGTCTAATACAATGCGAATTTTCCAATATCCAAACATAATTATTGTGAATATTATTCACGTCATCTCTGAATAATGTTGCTTTATCTGACTATAACATTATACTTGCAATGGCAGCGTTTTGTACATGTTGCTCCAAAACTCATTCACAAAAGGCAAGTCTTATTTGTTTTATTAGGTTGCCTAGTTGCAAATTGTGGACTAATAAATAATTAAAAAGATGGATTTCTTTGCATTGTAATGTTTACCAGACCAAGTTTTGCAAAAATATTAAGCGTCTAGAAATTTGTCTAGTACTTATACCTGGTTTATCTATAACACAATCTACTATTTTTTTTTCAACATCAACATAATGATGATTGGTAATAGAAAATACCATATAAAAAAATTACATCCGCATATTTTTCAAATTTGTTTACTATAAATTGTAAAAGTTGTTATTATGACAGATCGATAACAATGACAATAACGGTTCACAAAAGACAATAATTATTACGTGACTGACAGATTGTAGATGGCAATGAACAAATAACCAAAAAAGTGTATTTTTTAATATTTCTAAAGTTGCATTTGTCACCACGTTGAACATTTTTTATAATTTGATCTAGAAATATTGTATAGTTTTCTCAAAATAATTTTTGTTGGCGTTAGATTTAATTTAAAATAAAATGGTGGCCAATTATCTGCATTAGAAGTATACAAATGATAATCAAAATTTTTAAAGTTTAAACTAATCAGATCAAACTTCTAGATCTCGAAATATTGTGTAACTTAACATAACATAATAAAAAACATCAATCAGGAAAATAACTCCGGTGATGGCACCCAGTCATAAATATTTGACAAATTGGCATTATTTTTGAAAAGGAATGATATGAGTAAGTCGGTAGAACAAAGATATAGTCTGTTTTACATACCAATTTATTTAAATGAACATATTTTTTTAATGTTTGTGGTCAAATTTTGAATAAAGAAAATCCCATCTCTTTTTGACAAAAACCAAGGTAAACAATAATTAAGATTACTTTAATCTAGTAGGTTTTGATTATTATCTCAAACATTTTTTTGCTGACTAACAGGGTTTGTGCATATATCCACAAGAAATAAACATAATATAGACTGACAACTTTTAAAATTAAAGACATGGTTATAATAGCATATTTCTTAATGTTAGAGAATTGCTGGGCTTAGTCGCCGCGTGTTGATGGGGTAGTATTGTTATGAAAAAATAATATTTGCAAACATTACATACTAAAATCTTATCACATCTACGAGAATATCGGTGAACCTTTTTTTCTAAAAAATATTGACACGTACAGCGCCGTTTTTAAATTAATATTGGTTTTTATGGGACAAAATACCAACCAACTTAATAGCCAAACGATAAGATTTCAGTTATCACTTACTTAATATGTTGAACTACATACAATACTCTATGCTTTCATTCTTTGAGCTAAAAAAATTAATAAAAAACTAAATAAAACACTACTTTTTAAAAATTAATTGCGAAAAAACTTATTGCATAATTTTTTTTTTAAATTTTAATATTTAATTATACTCTGGGGTTTTCTTGTTGAGTTTATTTTGTAAACTCTTATAATAGCGCAACTACGTTAAAATATATTTATAGGTGTTTCTCAATAGATACTCTTTCTAGTAAAATTTACTAGTAAATTTATCAAGATAACTTAGTACTATCTATAACTGACAATAAGTATGAAAATTTATATAAGTATGTCTGAGAAACTTACTAATTGAAAATAATGACAATAAGTTATATATAAGTATTTTACTAATACTATAAAATGACAGACTGCTATGTTTGACACTTGATATACTATATACTATTGTTATGTAAACTACTACTATGTATAGTGTATCAAAGCCTAAAAATAAACAGTAGCAGTCAGTCGCTTATAGCAGCACAAACATTTTTTGACTTTAAATTTGGACTAAACAATTTTGAATTGAAAATAATCAATTTCAAATTAAAATAATTGATTTTCAATTAAAAATAATAAACTTTAAGTTAGAATTAATTAATTTTAAGTTGAGATAAATTAAATTCAAATTAAGAACAATCAGTTTCAAGCTGGAAATATGTCTCCCTGGAAATCCCGAACTGGTCGCATGATATGCAAACGCTCTGTCTACTATTAAATTATCTCGCCGTAAAATCAATGTCGAGTTGAAATTTCAAGTTCGGAATCAAACAATTTTAGACTGGAAACAATAATTTTGCGTTTGTAGTTTTTATAGGTTTTTGAGTATTTTTTTTAAGTCGTTAAGGTCAAAATTATGAATTAATTAAATAGTAAACAGGAGTCATTCAGAAAGATCAATAAAAATGAAAGATTATTTGCACAAAACAGTAAAATTTAAATTTTAATATTGCAGCTCGTAAAGAAAATATTATTGAAATGCATGATTAAAACATTAATCCGCCCGCAGGACCTCTTTCGCGAGCACGATAAATCCTTTCCCTTCTGCCCGTAGCACGCACAATTATTAGTTATTTTAACGCGCATTCAATTAATAATACCTTATAAATATGAAAACTCTTTGTTTATATAAATGTATGTCGAGTTAATTGTTTCGGATTAAATCCAAGGGTAAATTAAATTAATAAGCAACCAAACAGTTTGCGTTTTTTTATGGTATCGGGTTTATTGGGATTAATTTATATGCCTCAATGCTCTATTGTCGCCCTGATTATGACATGATAAGGTGCCGGTCATAGAATATTTAACATAGCGAGGCTCAGCCACGCGGTCCTCTGGTTAGGACAACATCATCCCATCACAGATAAACTTAAGCCAACCTATTTTTTAACTCATTTATTAATTTTATTATTTATTTATACTGTAACAATTTAATTAAAATCAGTTATTTGTTTATACAATCAAGACGATTTGCGTTAGGGTTAATAAAGTTTATTCATATTTTTATTTTATCTTATTTAATTTATTTGAATGATTATCTTTTAAGAAATAAATATTTTTGTATGTTTTTCAAAACCGCAAATTATATATATTTATATTTTTAACTATTTTTTTTTTATCCTACCAGCTTTGTTTTAGTTTCTAATTCTAAACTATTTATTATGCATTATCATAAAACACACACATTAATAATGTATACGCCTTACACCGGAAGGTAAAACGGTAATAGAATAAATAAAAATCATAAAACACGTGGCATTATAAAACTAAACTCTACTCAACTGAGGTAACAAGCTGTGCATAAAATTGGTGAAAAAGAAAAACTTACTTAACTGCCATTTGACCAGAAATAAAGCGCCACACGTTCTGATAAGTATGAAACTATGATAACAATATTGTATATAATTAAAACGTGCAATGTATTTTTTTGAATTACATTATTTAATTTTTTTTAGCCATGTTCAAAACTAAGGTTAAGTTACATTTAATTACTTTTAACACCAGCAGAGGAAACTAAAAATTTAAATTAACTTTGCAATTAATGACAATCATAAAATTTGTTTTTGTAAAACACTTGGCAATATGACATTATTACTATTTCCATTATCATTCAAAAAAAATTACAATAATTATACCCAGATTATGTCAAATAACATAAATATTAATAAAACGTGATACCATCAATTAGTAAAAAATACCACAAATGACCTTAAATATAATATAATATAAATGGCATAATAAACAACATTAGATTGTAGTCAATACAGAATACAGGGTGTTTCAAAAAATGTGTCGGAAAATAAAAAAATGGCTAATTATAAGAAAAAAAGTTCCAATTAACATGGTTTCGCAATCGCACCGTTTTCAAGATCTTAGCATTAATATTAGCTACTTTTTAAGCTCTTAATCCATTTTTTTCATGTGCCATTGACGGAGATTTTAAGGTTTTATGGCTCTAATTTCTATGACACTTGCGAAAAAACAGGTACCAAATGAAAAAACATTTATTTGTATTCACAAACGTTTACACTAAACTGGAAGTGTACATAAAAGAGCTGCAGAAAATGGGAGATCTCGCTTGCTACCTCCGCAAATTGAAGAAGATGTTCTTCAAGAAATCGAAGACAATCCATCAACTAGCACTAGAAGAATAGCTTTAAACCTAAACCTTAGTCACGTTACAGCGTGGATGATAATATAAAGCCAGATGTTATATCCTTATCACATACACCGAGTACAAGCTTTTTTACCAGCGGATTTTCTGCAAAGAATTGCGCAAAATCTTCAATTCTTAGAACAAATTTTATTTACGGACAAAGCAAATTTTTCTTGCGATGCCATTATGAACTTCTATAATAATCATGTATGGGCCGACAAAAATTCACATGCCACAATGGAAGGCCATCATTAACAAACATTTTCCGTTAATGTTTGGGCAGGTGTTGTAGGAGACAATTTAATAGGTTCATATTTTTTGCCGTTTAGGCTAAATGGTCAATCATGTCGTAATTTTTTTGAAGAAGAGCTGCCAGGTCTTTTAAAAGACGATCCGGTTCAATTAAGAAACGAAATGGTGGTGGTTCATGCACGATGGTGCTTCTACACATTTTAGTTTAGTTGCGCGTTAATTCTTTAATGAACAGTATAAGAACTGTTAAATAAGTTGAGGAAGCGCACAGGCTTGGTCTGCTTGTTCTCCAGATCTAAATGTTTTGGATTTTTTTTGTGGGATCACTTAAAAAGTTTAGCTTACACTACATCAGTTAATACTGATAAAGAACTATTAAATTGCATTATTGCATCCTTCAATAGGATACAAAGCACTCCAGGCATTTTCAAACGGGTACGTCAGTCACTAAGACGTAGGTTGGAAGCCTGCGTTACCGTGACCTCCATTTTCAACAATTTTTGTGATTTTGTTTTATTATGTTATTGCTTAGTTTTGTAAAATAAAGGTTTTGTGATCATGTTGCTACTTTTTCTTTCCGTTCCTGAGATATCGAAAAAAAAAAAAATAAAACATATTTTTTTACAGTCTGTATATCGAAAACGGTGCGTTTGCGAAACTAAGTTAATAGGAACTTTTTTCCCTATAATTAGCCAAGAAATCCCACCCTTTTTTTTCCGACACATGTTTTAAAACGCACTGCACTGTATACAACATATTGTTAGGTTATTAATTGACTTTGATTAAATTTTTATATTACACTTGTAAAACCATGTTTTAATTAAAAACTTTAATTTTTGTAAAGTGTAGTTTTGTTTGGCCTACAATTAATTAGATAAACTAAATGCAAATACACTCTAATATCCATCAAATATAATTATTAATATAAATTAAGTTACCATCAGAGCAGTATCCAATTTCAATCTAGTTTATTTATTTGTTAAAATTTAATTAGCATTAATTATATTGAGAATTAATTTACTTGTTTAACTGACAAAGTGTTTGTTAATTATAGATGTTTAATTTCGTATTGGTAGTTTATTTTGTGTTGCAATAGTAAGTAAACATTAGAATTACGCAATTAAACAAAATCAATTCAAATTCACTTCATAATAAACATAATTATTTTATAATTTTATTTTAGTAAAAAAAAATAAAAATTATACAGTGTGTCCACGGATAGATATAACTATACTTGTAAACATTTTTATTGAACATAATTAAAAAAAGTCATTTTTTAACATTTTTCCTGTTTGTTATATAAATACGATGCACATTGAGATACTCTAATTTTGTTATACAGAGAGTCCAAAAAATTAAAAAATTTAGTTTTTTTAAATCAAACATTTGTCTAAATTATAAGCATATAATAAAAAATTCAAAATTCAAAAAAATAATTTTTATTTCAGTTATAAATACTATGATAAATTAAAAAAGTTTTTTTTTTTCATTGAATGTCCTGAGAAATAAATCGTATTTATTTAACTTGAATAATAGTGTAATAATGCTTGTAAAAAATAAGACTGTGCTTGCCAACACAGGGAGACAAATAGAGAAAGAAGACCAGAAATGGAAACAGGTGCTATAGCAGTGAGCAAACAAGGTGTCACATATGCAGATTTGCTGAAACAGGCAAAAACCCAGATAAAAGGATCTACGTTCAAGGAGGTAAGAGAAACAAAAAAAGGGAGTTGTTACTAATTACAAAGGATAATGAGACGGAAAAAAAAAGAAAAAATTAAAAATGATATGAAAGGCTGCAATGTAAGAAAAGCCAGCAACAAAGCCACAGAACTGGTGATGATCAAAAATATTAGTCCGGAAATTAAGAGGAAGAAATACTGGAAGAAATTATAAACAAAGTGAACAAAGAAGGAAGTACAATAATTTCCATAAATAAAGGATATAGAAAAAATTGTAACCGCTACAGTCAAATTGGACAAAAAAATAGCGGAACAGATAATAGGAGAAAGAAAAATAAACATAAGACTCATAACATGCAAAGTAGAGAAAGTTAAAGCAAATGAAAGAAAATGTTATAAATGCTAGAGGAAAGAACATGTAGCGGCAGAATGCAATGGAGAAGACAGGTTTTTGCTATGTATAAAATGCGGAAAGGAGAGACACTAGGTTGCCGAATGCAGAAACAAAGAATACTGCATTGAATGCAAAGTATTAGGACACAGAACGGGAGAGAAAAGATGTCCAGCTACAAAAAAAAAAGAAATGAGGAAAACAAAAAAGAATATGGAGGACAACAACCCAGATAACTGGAGAGAACACGAGGAAGAAATAGTATTACATAATGTATAAGTTTATACAAAAAAACTTAGAGAGGGGAAGAGAAGCTCACGATTTACTAACAGCAACATTGGAGAGAGAGGAAATAGACTTAGTGCTAGTGAGTGAACCTAATAAAAACAAACTAAATGGTAAGTGAATAAGATACAAAGAAACAGATGCAGCAATTTTAGCTAGGGGGAAATGTAAGGACAAAGTGGAAAAATAGGGAACACCAAAAGAAGGAATAGTGTGGGCAAAAGTACAAAACATGATAGTATACAGCTGTTATATAAGCCCAAACTGCGATTTGGAATACTATCGAGAGTAGATAGAAAAATTAGAAAAAAGTTTAAGAAAACAAAAAAACAAAAAAAAATGGAGAGGCTACATGAACGATTTAATAGGAAAAATCGTATAGGAGATGATAGCAGGGTTAAATCTTACAATTTGCAACAAAGGAGACAAACTGACGTTTGTAAGAAAAAATTCAAAATTACATATTGACATTACTATAGCAACGTGGGAAAAATGGCAAAAATGGCAAAAATAATAAATGAATGGACCGTGACTGAAAAAGAATTACTGAGTCTACACAAACATATACAATACACTACAAAGAAAAAAGGAAAACAGAAGCACACGAGAGAAGGTAAATGGAACGTAAGAAGAATGGACAAAGAAAAGATAAAGAGAGACAAAGAAACAGAAGAAGTGACAGAAAACAAAAATATTGAGAAAAGATGCGAGGGGTATTCAGAAAAACTAAGAAAAGCGGCGGGGAAAGTAATTCCTAGATACAGGAAAGGCAGACAAAAACAACCATACTGGTAGTGTGAGGAAATAAAAGAAAGCAGAAAAAACACAATACAAAAAAGGAGGAAAGTCAAAAGGCAGAGAAGAAGAGGAGAAAACACAGAGGAAATGGAAGAAAAACTAAAAAACGACAAAAAAATCTTAAAAAAGGCACTTAACGATAGCAGAAAAAGATGCTGGAAAAAAATGATAGAATCTATAGATGGGAATCATTGGGAAAAGCAGTACAAAATAATGATAAACAAATTGGGTGGAAAAGCAAAAGGAATCTGTTTAAAAAAAAGTAGAAGTCATAATTAAAAGACTATTTTCTAAGGGAGAAGCAGTAGAAGGACCAAAAGAAAAGAAGAAACAGTTATGGCAACAGTGGAAAAACTAAAAGAGATCATAAAAGAATTGCTTAACAACAAAGCACCAGGTCCGAATAAAACAACAACAGAGATTGTTTAAGCAGCTCTAGACTGAAACGAGGTAGAAATAACTCAAATAATCAACACGTGCTTAAAAAATGGAACTTCCCAGGATGTTGGAAAAAGGCCACTTTGCTACTGATTGAAAAAAAAAGAAGAAGAAAAAACAACGTCACACTGGCTAAAAAAATGGAGAAAGTTATTGTACGGAGAATAGAACAAGAAATTGAAAAAAAAGAAGATGAAAAAAAAAACAATACGAATTTACCAAAGAAAAACAACCTTAGAAGCTATAGAAAAAGTGAAAGCAATAGCAAAAAAAACAAACAGCGAAACGCAGAGGAAAAAGCAACACTGTGTAATAATAGCGTTGGACATACAAAACGCGTTTAATAGAGTATCATAGGCAGCAATCATAGAGGCGGCAAAGAAGAAAAAACTAAACAAAAAAACAATCAAGATCATTAGGAACTACTTACAGGACAGAAATTTTGTGACCAAAAAGGGAAGATTCAAACTTACCAGAGAAGTACCGCAAGGCTCAGCACTGGGACAAAAACTGTGGAACCTTGTCTATAACGAGTTACTTCGAATGAAGATGCCGGAAGGCGTGTCAATGACAGCATTTGCGGACGACATAGCAGTAGTAAGAAGAGACGTAAAAATAGAAGTACTAAAAGGAAGATTAGATATGATACAAATATGGATGAAAAGTAAAGGTTTAAAGCTAGCAACACAAAAAACTGAGGCGGCATGGCTATTGACTAAGAGGAATAATAAAGAAACAGGTAAGATACAAGTGGGAAATTAAGAGATAACTATAGAAAAAAAAATCACATTGGAGTGACACTTGAAGCAAAGGGATGGCATGAACAGATTAAGGAAGCGGTGATTGGAACAAAGAACATGGAAAAAAAGCTTAGTAAACTTATGCCAAACAACGGAGGTCTAGGAGTAGAAAGCAGAAGGCTAATAGCAACGACAACTAGAAGCAAATTGCCGTATGCAGCTGAAACATGGGGGGAAGCCATAAAAACAAAAAAAGAAAAAAATAAAGTAAGAAGAACCACATGAGCAAGTTTGCTAAGGATCAGTAGAGCTTACAAAACAGTGTCACAAGGGGCAGTAGAGGTAATTGCGGCAACACCTCCCGTAAAGTAAAAAAGAAGCAAAGATAAGAGCAAGAGCGAAGACTATGGAAAGATGGCAGAGAAAATAGGATACAGGAGAAAAGGGGAAATAGACGAGAGAACTAATTCCAGAGATAAAAGAATAGGTAAAAACACAATTATTGACAGGACAATTGGAAAATTCTTGCAAAAAATTTAAAAAATGAAGTAAAAAGAAAGGTGTACATTTTGTCAGGAAAAAACACACAATAACGCAAAACACACTGTAGTAGAATGCAAAGCGTGGGAGGAAGATAGAAAACAACTAGAATATATACTAGAAAGCAAAGTGGATAAAACAATAATCATTAATAAATGCTTAAAAAATAAAAATAAATGGGGGGCACTAAGAAACTTCTCAACAAATGTACTAAAAAAAGAACTAAAGAGTTTGACAATAGAAGAATATAGAAAAACAAATACCAATAAAAAAATTAAACGGGTCTTGGTTCAAAAAACTTAAGTTAGTCAATAAATATTTGATATTATAATGCAGGGTATTGTTCATTTTAAACCGTCTATGCAATGAATACTACTTGACTTATTTATGCATTCAATACTGCTCGATTCATCAACGCAGTCAATACTACTTAGTTTATTGTCATTAGTAAACACCAGATTATAAGCAACTTAAAACGCTGAAATATGCAATAAATAGCCCAAAATATGCATAAAAATAGCATAAATACGCCAATTTTTTTTTTTTTAAATACAAAATATATAACAAACTTTATTTGTTTTAATTTTTAATAATAAGTTACATATGAAAATATGAAATTGCATATAATTTGGTCACTGATTATTAACAAACACATTAATTATTTTAAAATACTCAAAACCGTTTTTAAGTAAATTTTCAGATAACGGGTTATATATTAATAACGGTCGTTTGTGCGGATTTTTGTCTTTTAACACTCTACTATTTAAGGAATCAAAAATGTTATTAACCTTTTCAATAAAAATCTGCCGTATCTAACGCAGTGGTACTATTTGCCTCCTTGTTGCTGCTGATTTAATTAATAGCCGCAAGGACAAAGTGAGGAAATATTATAATCTGTAATTTTTACTTTGATATTTAAAAATTTTAAAAACGGGAACATGGACACCATTTGACAGTGATAAACTAACTACATTAGTAAATAAAAGGCCCAAAATATAAATATAACACTCTTCTACTGACATAGAAATGAGCGGGGAATTTAAATTTGGTGGTCATCAGTGGCTGCAGTGAGACCTTAGTACATTTTGGTGGTTAGTGGCAAACGGTGATAGTTGGTGACGGTGGTGCAGTAAGACTGCAATACTATACTAAAAACATACTTCATAAATATGTCTTAAAAATGACGCTATACAATCTTATTGATATAATTATTTATTTTATTTTGAACAATGACCTTGAAAATAATTTTAATACATGCAAAGATCAGCAAATGTTGTAAAGCATCTAAGTCATTGGTTGGATTTGGATTGGTAATAATTCAAATAACTCAATTTTGAATCAATTGCTCTACTTAAATTTTAAAATTACGTTACAATGATTAGCAATATACATCAAGAAACAAAATAATATGTTTGAATAAACTGTATAATAATTTGTATACTCTAAGGGTACGGCATTTTTTGATAACAGTTTTTTTTTAAGAATAATTAAAATATCCTCTGCAGCAAAATGCTTTTCACATATTTAGAGATTCAACATCCATAATTGTTATATAACATATAATAATAATAATAATAATAATAATAATTGCCAATTTTTTTGCCAAAGGTTAGTTTTTTCTATATTTTTTATAGAAAATTTAAATAGGTTTTTATTCCGTTTGTGGCTATAACAATAAAAGAATGGAAAAGAAATGGCACAAAGCACATATTTCACTAAAATGTGTAATTATTTTGAATAAACAATAAACAGCATAGCATAAACCTGTAACTAGCCTAGAAGCTGAGGAGCTGAGGAGCCAAGGAGTGCCGAGGAAACGCTCTGCTTTGGCAATGCTTTGTGTTGATGTTACTCATTCCGCAATTTTTTTTTTGTGGACACTTACAGTTACATTTCAAACGCACTTCTTCCTAATATTCTCTGACTCATCGATACTATCTTACATGTTTGTAGCATACAGTATAGGCTTAAAATAACCCCATAGAAAATAATCCATTGCGGTTAGATCTGAAAACTGAGCTAGCCAGTGTATTGGTCTATTGCGACCAATTCAATTTAAAACATGTTTATTAAGCCAATTTGCAACAATCAATGCACTATGTGCTGCGCAGCTATCCTGCTGGAATATCGCATTTCTCCAAAATTTCAATTTTTTTATCCAATTAAGGCTAAAAGTATTTCCTGCACTTTAGTTGTTCTCAAAACGTCTTATAATTTTGCTGACTCTATAGCCGCACCAAACAATGTTTTAGCCTAACCTAACACCACGAGTTTAAGCTGAGAATATTACATTAGTCACTTTACCATTTTGAGATTATGTTTACAATGGTTCTGCGAAAAGGTAATTCATATCGACCAAAAATACCACAATCTCTGCAAACTATCTTGCCAAAAATTTTACCGTGTTCATAATAAATTTTTATTATTTCTATATCGCACCATTTTCTTAAATTGTATAGTTTTTAATAACAAATGTCCAGGATTCAAGGCTTGCTATTCAACTGATCAAAAATGGCAAATATTTAAAATAAGACTTATTGGAAAACCTTATATTTCTTTAATAAATAATTATTTTTATTATCTCTATTTAAAATTTTTACAAATTACTTGGAAACAAAACAAAAGTTTGAAAAATGTTATTATTTATTTTGTTTAGAATTTGTAGAATATGACATTTTAATTTTTCTTATTGTTATAGATCACCCTGTATATAATTATTAAATTATTACATTAAAAAAATAATTAAATTTTTTTTTTTGGTTGTCCACTATAAAAAACATTTTTGTTTTAATTTAATATATTATAATTTTTCAGTTTTAATTAAAAAAATGCAAGGTTTTCTTCTTCTGTTTAGTCTCCAGGCTTTTTCCATTTCAATTTATGTTTGTCTGGCTTTTGTAGTCCTCATCTACGGTCTTTTTGCTATGATCTTGATGTCATTAATCTATTTTATTTGAGGCCTTTCCAGGCTCATTTTGGTTTCTATGAGTCGTGCGCATTGTCATTATAGTACTCGTAATTAAACAAAATATTCGCGTATTTTTTTTTCAGTGTAAATATTTGGCATTATTCTAATTAAAATTACTTAAAACACACTTACAATGCACTATAAGAAAGCAAGAATTTTATCAAAATTGTAGTCAAAGAGGTGCATTTTTGAAAATAAATTTATAGACGATCTAAAAAGTATACCCTAAACATTTGCTTTTTTTTAAGTATAAATCAATTTGTATAAACATTGACAGCAAAGTTAGTTGGTTACATTTAATGCAACAATTGTGTAAATATATATTCCAAAACATTTGTTAGTTTACTGCGATCAGACAAAACAATTGACAATTTATCAGAAATAGACCATATACCAAACTATAATAATTATATTCTAATTCTTGATAAAATATAGAAAAAAGTAATAAGGGAATATATTCCGATAATAGAATTTCCAAATATGACTAACAAGAAAAAGTATGATACATTTTTAGAAGTTGTAATCAATCTTCAATAAAAAATTTAGTTTTGTCAAACTTGTCTAAAAATGTAGTTTGTAGTTGGATTGATAAAAATGTTGAGAAGCAGAAAATGTGTCTAAAAAATATAAACTCAGTAGCGGTTTCAAGAGAGGGGGAGGGGGTAATGGTGTAATTACCCCCCCCCTAAGAATTTTTTGTTTATCAATTTTTATTGTTAAAAATTACCGATATTTCATATTTCAAACAAATGACATAACCGGAAAATTTTTGCAACTTTTTAAAACGTTAGAAAAAGTAATTATTTGTTTGTTGTACTTACAAAATAAAATATATATATATTTTTTTTTAATTACACCTCTAGATTAGTTGGCTGGAAACGCCCTTGTATAAACTGTGTTAAAAAAACAATTTAAAGTTGAAACAAATAGAAGCCATATTTAAAAGAACCTTAAAAAGGTAGAAGAAAGAGAATTGGAAACCATTATGTGCTCATTTGAATAAAGATACACTTTGTAACGCCTGTTTTGACCTTTAGGTCAGAAATATTTATAAAACCAAACTCTAAAAAAAAATTGTTATACAACATTAGGATTCCTGGTAGTGTAGACCAATCAAGCAATTTCAACGGATGAGTAGGGTACTATCAATTATAATGGCGCCACGTAATTTAAAAATAAAGTTATTCTTTACCTGTCTGAAAAAGATAAAAACCGTCTGTAAAAAAGGAAAATCTAAAGTGTGCAATAACAATTTAACCACGATTTATTCAAGTTCAAATAATTAATAATTCTATAACACATTAGAGTCGATATTCTTAAAGTGTAAACTACAAACAAAAAAATAAACTCTTTTGCCTATGAAGATGAAAAGAATGAGTTTAAAATTATAATCTTAGTTTAGAAGGTTATGTTTAATCTTTTACCACGAGGTCGTTAATCAAATTAACAGAAAACAAGTTAATAAAAAAGAAAACTATAATTTCCAGAGTATCTGTAGAGTTATGCTTGAATACCATGTACTCAAACATTTAACGCGTTTAATTAGGTATCATTTACGCAGGCGGTTAAATATAGCTATATTTTCATGGCGGGTAGTACTTCTCAGTAAGAGAGATAAAAGATATATCGCAAAATGGAAATTATATTCACATGTATAAAGGATCTTGGCATATAGTATTTGTATCTTTAGGAAATATTTCAGTTTTGGCAAATTGGCACTTAGCCTCTTTGTTACTTGCTCTTCAATTATTAAAAAAAATTATAGCTTAGTGCAGAATAAATACTTAATTATTCAACATTAAAGGATTTAATTGTCCGACTTATGAAGCCACTGTGTGGTAAAACATATTGCAGTTTACTAAATAAATCTTTAAAACGGAGGTTCTTCAATTATTAATCTAATATGGAGTTTCACATGAATCCGCCCCATCAATTCAATATATTAAACACAAAATTGATTTGCTATATACGTGGCCGTAGTGACTTCGCACAAAAGACAAAATATAGTTTATTAGGTCAATGTTATAAGGTCAAATATTTTTGTTACACCTGCATTTTATATTACAATTCACGATACAAATATGTGTAGCAAATATCATTTTATGTATGATGTATACCTATAGAAATATGACTCTTTTATCATTTATGGAATGTTTACAATATTTCTATACTTGATTTTTTTATAAAACTATTGAAATATGCATTGTCACTTTCAAAAATATTTTCAAATGCGACTATAAATTTAACTGAATTTCTCTAGTAGTTGTGAGTTTATTTTACTGATGGGTTGAAGAACGTGGATTATTTGATTTCATTAAAATTTTGTTATGATGAATAAAACATGAATAAAACATTATTTATACGCTATTGTAATATAATGTAAAGAAATAATGTTTATATTTTTATTTTGAATTTTAAATTTTCTTAAAAGTTTTACTTTGTTACGTGTTATTAAATACGCGGAGTTTGATATTGAAATAATAGCTTTTTGTTTTATTAATTAATTAAAATATAGAATAGTATATTAAATTTCATAAAGGTATAAAGAGTGATTGAGTGTGGTTTATTTTTTAAAGAAAGGCAAAAAAAATAAATAACTGTTTAACATGAATCTATTTTCAAATGGCTTTAATATAATTTTTTTACAAAATAAAAATAAAAAAAGAAAATTTCAACTAAATGCAACTTAAAACAAATAACAACATCTTAAAAATAATTCAGAATGTCTAAAAAACTTACATTTTTTAGAGATACTTGAAGCAAATGTACACGTACAATTTCAACGTTAATGTCAATTATAGTATGCCTATAGATATAGTGTCTTTCCGACATGGGCTTGAATTATCTCAGCAGATTACTTCATTATTAATCGCTTTGGGGAGACAATTATGTTTGTATTATATACCATAAATAGCTTATAAAGGTAAAAATATTATAAAAATATACAATATTTTCATCCTTAAATACTACCTCAGATTTCAGGTATATAATACACTCATAATTGGTTGCTAATAAATTAATTTGTTAAGATAATTTAAGCCCATGTCGTAAAGACACTATATATATTAATGGGCATACTATATATAGAGATTTACCAGACCAAAAGTAAGTGTTGCAGGATAGAGATATGTCATAATGGCTTAATTTTTGTAGATATTTGCCAGGCAGAATAAAACATGACGCACAATTTATTAATTTTTTTTATGAAGAGATTATAAATTATTTGCAGAAGAGTCTGGTACTTGAAAAGTGGACATATTTAACTTTTGAGTAGTAGTGTTATAGTGTACCCAAACTTTTGTGTCAAAATACTTCATTTTTATTCACATTAAACGCAAGTGATCTTTTGTGACCAAGGATCATTATACTTTTTTTTTTATAAAATTTACTCCCTTTCTAACTACTAATAATAACCACCACTAATTTTGGAGCCACAATTTAGAAAGTGTTGTTAAAAAGTTTACTATTGCGTATAGAGTGTTATTAGATGCTTAGAGTAAATCTAAAAAATAAGTTTAGTCTACTTTAAAATGTAAAACAAGTGGCTATAATAGGTTGTACATTTTTTTACAAGACCCAACTGGGACATTATTAAACAAATCTATAAGTTTATTTTATAATGTATAATTCTATAAAAATTACATCAAAAGAAACGTAACCAATTTTTCAACAACAAACGAAAAACAATAAATACATTGCAAAATAGTTCAAAACAATTTAGTTAAACTAATCCAAAAAATATTTTGCATGTAATTCTACTATTCTAAATTTTTTTACTGTAGGTCTATTTTACTTTAGACAACGGATTGTCAAAAGATATCTTCTTAAATACAAAAAAAGAATCAGATGTTGATAAAATTCTATCTATTATTCTTAAAACTTTTACAAATAAATTGCTTCTCATATTGACTAAAATATTTGCGTGGTCATATAAAACAAGTTTTTAAATTTTTGTAAAGATGCAACATTTTATAGTATACAAAAAAAAGAAAAATTTTGATTTTCCAAATTATATACTAATTGTATTACTATTCTATCTTTAAGGTTAAGTTATTTCAATAAACTTGTTTATACATTATTGTGCTGAATTTTATTATTTTTTATTTAAAAAATTAGGTAAATAAATACTATTCAATTTGTTTAAAATTATAAAAACAATTAATATCTACATTGTTAACTTCTTAAAAAAAATAACTTTACCTCAAAATAAATTTTAATTAAAATGTATGACAAAAGATTTTCTGACACGTTAGTTACAAATGTAATTTAATTTTAGACAAACATAGAGAAAATCTTGTAGTAGTTTTATTTAAAGCATTTAATAGGGTATCGCATCCTTATCTTATTAACAAGCTCTACTGTATAAGTCTTGATAATAAATATTAAAGTTCTATCAATTGATTTTTGAGACCAGAAAAAAATCATAAATAGAATTAACAGTTTTAACTCTTGTCCTAAAATTATAAACACTAATTCTTTAATGTTCTGGTTCCATACTTTTTTGCTGATTTTATTTTTGATTTACATTAATAAACTTTTTCAAATAACCAAAAATTGTATTCATACTGACAATACGACAGAGCAGCGTTTTGAAATTTATAGGTTAAAATCTCTAGCAAGTATAAATAAAAATCTTAAAACAATATCTGTATTATTTATTCTAAAATTATTCAAAAAATTACACATTTTTGTGTTATCAGTGGTATACGCATTTATTTGATTATATTCTATATATCAGGGTGTTTTCTAATTGGAGGCAAAAAATCAAGTTTTTAGTACATTTTTTGATTTTATACAGAAAATCTAAAAAGCTTTTTTTGTCTATTTTGCTATTTTTTGAGATAATCGATAAATATACATTATTTAGAAAACTTTTTGGTTAGCAAAATTTAAGTAAAAAAAAAACATTTGTAAGAATGGTAACAACAAACAAACCAATATTACTTTCATAAGTTCTCAAAATTGATGCAAGCTTGACAACGCACTAATCGAAAATGATCAACTGCTTCAAAATCTGTTGTTTTTTGAATATGCAATGCAGTTTTTGCAATTCTTTCTTGAAGCTGCTCCGCGTTGTTTATTGACAATACTTATTATAATTTATAATGAATATTTTTTACACTACAAATACTTATTATTGCCATATCTTTCCGGAGTCTTTACAAGTCTGCCACTACTTGTATGAGTGGGTTGAATATATATCTCAGTTGATTCGTTAAACAAAGTTTTTGTATTCTCAACCATCTTATCACCATCGGTGTTGTTGTCAGGCGATTTAGGAATTATTGCTAGATATTGTTGATTGCGATCAATTTTTTTTTTTTTTTTGATCTGTTATTATTTTATATGATCTTGGTCTATAAGCTTTTGTTATAATGGTCCCAGGTATTCATTTATTTTCTACTTGTACTACAACGTTTTGATTGTCCCTAAATATTTGTTTTTCACTTTTTGCATTTCTATCATAATATTCTTTTTGTTTTTGTTGTCGACTTTGTAACGATTTACCAACTTGATTTAAATGCAAATTTTCAAATTTTAATAAAGTATCTTTAACAGGTAACATATTCCTTGTTCTTTGTGACATTAATAATTGACAAGGACTTTTATTTACATTTGGTATTGGCGTATTGCGATAATCTAAGAGTGCTAAATATATATCTCTAAAATTATCCTTACATTTATATAGCATATTTTTAACAGTTTGTATTGCCCTTTCGACCATACCATTAGACTGTGGATAATGTGGACTTGATGTAATATGTAAAAGATCCGAGTTTTTACAAAATTCTTTAAATAATTTAGAAGTAAATTGGGGTCCTTTATCAGAACAAACTTGATTAGGTATACCAAAAAGAGAAAATACTGATTTTAATTGACTTATAACGTTGGTTGTTGAAATATCCTGTTTTAAAGATTGTATTTCTATAAACTTTGAAAAATAATCAACAATCATTAAGTAATTATTACCAAAAATTGTGAATAAATTAATCTCTACTTTGGACCATGGCATAAGTGGAATGTTATGTGGTTGAAGAAGCTCTTTCTGTTTAGTGTAAACATTTATCTATTTTGTTATATATATATTATGATACATTTTTGACCAATATACCGAGTCTTTTGCTAAATTGTATAATAGTCGATTTACTTTGTACAATAAATACATTACACTCAGATAATTTATGTCAAATATTATAATATGGTTTTAAATAATCATTAATTTTTTGAGGCCATTTGTTTTTTATATAATAACTCACTTCTTGCATTATTCGATCTTCTTTCGTTAATTTTTTTATTTCAATAAGTGAATTTTCTGTTATCCCAACTACTGATTCTATTAGCCCAACTTGTGCTTCAATTTTATTATTTAATTTTAAATCAAAATTACTTTCAGTATAATAATAATAATAATTTTTTTTTTTTAATTCATCCAGTCGATCATGTTTGATATAGGATAAGTCACAATAGTTACAGTTAAGATACATATCACAGATATACACAAATAATATAGTAATACAATAATACAGTTAAACAATTTAAAATAATGTAACACTAATATAGCACACACAAATATTACAAATAATAAGTTTTAAAATAAAATACAAATCAAGACTATTACTATTTTACAACAAAATTTGTGTCTGATAAAAATTCATCAACAGAATAGTACGCTTTTTTAAATAAAATATTTTTAATACAGTTTTTAAACGCTTTTTCGTTAAGTTCTTTAATTGAGCTTGGAAGATTGTTGTAAAGTTTTATACCCATATAATGCGGACTTTTTTCAAATATAGATAGTCTATGTTTTGGATATTCCAAGATTGTTGATCCGTGACGTGTGGTGTAATTATTTCTATGATTACTTATAGTTTTAAATTTATATAGATGAGATTTGATATAGATTAAAGTATTTAATATATATATGCTGTATAGTGTTAATATTCTATATTTAGAAAAAAGTTGCTTACAGGAATGATGCCACGGCTCGTTAAACATAATACGTATAACACGTTTTTAAAATTTAAAAACTCTTTCAATATTATTTGAGACTCCCCAAGCTACTATACAGTATGACATCACAGGTTCAAAATGTCCATAATAAAATCTTTTGAGCGAATCTTCTCTTACAACTTTAAATAGTTGACGTGCCACATAACATAGGCGAGCAAGTTTCTTACACATTTGATCAATATGATTGTTCCAGTTACATTTTCCATCAATAATAATACCTAAAAATGTTGTGGTATCTTGATTTGGTATTGACTTGGTATGCAAGTAGGCTTGTGATAAAGCATCTGCTATAAACAAATCTTTACCTGGTTTGTAATAAATAGATAAATCATACTTTTGCAATTTTATAAGCATTCTTTGTAACCGAGCAGGACAATTGTTTAAATTTTTGTTAAAAATGGTTATCAATGGTTTATGATCTGTTTCTACTGTAAAACGTTTTCCATATACATAGTGACTAAAACGTTCACATCCAAAAAGAATGGCCAGAAGTTCCTTCTCTATCTGAGCATAACGTCTCTGAACCTTTGTCATTGTTTTTGATGCATAAGCACATGGTTTTTCATCTTGAATCAGAACCGCCCGTAATCCATTTTGAGAGCTGTCTTTTTTATGTCAAGTATTATTTATGTTAAGTATTGCAAAACAGGATGTTTTGTTATGCAATTTTTTAAATTGTTGATTGCTTTATCATGAATAGGATGCCAATTCCACAATACATTTTTATTTGAACAAATCTCTTAAAGGTTCTGTAATTTCCGAGACGTTAGGGATGAATTTGCTTAAATAATTGACAATACCTAAAAATCTTACTAGCGATTTTTTATCTATTGGAATTGGCATGTCTATTATTGCTTAAATTTTTTTGATGTTGGGAACTATACCTTTATCTGTAATAATATGTCCCATGTGTTTTATTTCTTTTAAACCAACTTTATGTTTCTCTTTATTAAACCTTATATTATTTTCTCTTGCAATTTGCAATACTTTTTGCAGTCTTTTGTCGTGCTCTTGTTTATTGGAACCCTACACAATTACGTCGTCAATAAATAACTCTACACCATCAATACTAAATATTTCTTTAAATTACTTGCATTTAACGTACTAAAATAAATAGCCCCTGCTAATTTATATGTTATTTCTTCAAATATTGGTAACGGGTAATTTTGACGTTTTATATCTTTATTCAGATCTTTGGGATCCAAACATATACGTAAAGTACCGTTTGGTTTTCTTACAATCACCATTGAATTTACCCAATCTGTTGGTTCATCAATTTTTTTAATAATACCTTGATTTTCCATTTCTTTTAATGTTTGTTTTAAATTTGACATTAGCGATAACGGTCCTTTACGGCATGCGTGTACCACAGGATTTATTTTGTCTTTTAATTTAATTTTATAAAACCTCTTGATTGAACCTATTCCATTAAATAAGTCATAATTTGTTGTAATAATTTCATTTTCTATAACATTTATACGTTTAATCATATTAAATTGCAAGCAATACTCCAATCCCAACATGAAAGGTAAATTTGGAGAATCTATTATATAAAATTTTAACCGTTTTTAAATTAACCACTGTACTCACATAAAAGATTTACCTCTCCAACAACCAGCAAATGTTCATTTGTGTAAGTCGTTAATTTCTTTTCAGTTTTGCTTAGCATTTTCACATCAATTCCTAATTTTTTAAATATATCTATAGACATTACATTTGCCATTGCTCCCGTATCTATTTTAAATTTTAATTCTTGATTGTTAATAATTAAGTAAACATACCATTCATTACTATTTTTATTATTAATTGTTCCTATAACCAAATAATTATCTTAATTTTTGTTGTCTTGTTCTCTGCCTTGTCTGTGTTTACCATGTATTAAATTCACTTGTCTTCTGCACATTTTATTAAAGTATCCTTTCACTCCACAAAAATTACAAAACTTATTATACGCCGGACACATCCTTATAGTTGGTGTTTAAATCCACACGCTTGGCACTCTCTGGGTCTTGAAACGGACCGGGATACTTCCTGCGATGAGTACCGTGATTTTTCTTTCGGTCGATCTTGGTGAAACATAGGTCGCGTAAATCGCGATGATTCTGACGTAGAGGGGTACATTTGCGTTTTTTCATATTTTACATTTTGTATCGCGTGAATATAAGTTTGACCTGAAAGTTCATTTGATATGAATTTTGAATTTTCTATCGCACGACACAAACTTATCACCTTTTCCAATGATTTTTCTTCCATCTCTAATAACCTCTGCTTTATTGTTTCACTTGTCACACTGCATGTTAAAATGCTTTTGATAAAACTATCTGTGAGGTCACCAAATTTGCATGATAATGATAAGTTTTTCAAGATGTTGCATATTGTTCTATAGATTCTCCTGGTAATTGTTTTCTTGTAAAGAATTTATGACGTTTAAATTCCAGATTTTTTTGGTATAAAATGTTTTTTAAATTTGTTTAATAAAATAGCAATTTTATTCACCTCATCTGCTTCAAATGTGAATGTGTTATACACTCGGAATGCGTCTTCGCCTATATAATGGAGTAATTGGGCGCACTTTTTTTTTTCCTTTTTTACATATTTCGCAGCTCTCATCTAGTTTTCATATCTCATGCGCCTAAACTTCCAGTTCTCCAATAAGTTGCCATCCATATTCATTGGCTAAATCTCTCTTAACTCACTCATTGTCACAAATATTTTATTAATTGTTCTATTACTGCACTATTACTTCTTTTACCGACTGCGCCATGTGGTGTTATTACGGACATTTCCAATGTCAATAATTGATATAAATAAATAAACATATATACTACAGCTACTTTGCTGGACTTCTTTTACTAATCTACTTATCATTAAAATTATTGTTGAGCCACCAAACTACATATTGCTCAACATAGAGCAATGCTCGTTAGGTAACAGAATGTAGTACCAGCATAATGGTACCACATCTTGTTACGTAAGGCAAGAAGGACAGTGTTATCTCGTACCCTAACGGCCTAAGAATTTTCTAATGACTAGATATGCTCATTGTGTATATTTGTAATGCCATCTCTTGTAAACATAGATTCATCGCTCTACAATATTGAATTAAAATAGTTAGGAACTTGTTGAAATCGTTCAAGAAGCCATTAAGAAAATGCAAGGCGTTGTGTTTTGTTGCCTGGTAGTAGTTGTTGTGATTTGTAATAATAATATGGGTGAACAATTTCCCTATTTAAGGTTTTTCAGGTAAAGCTTTTAGATTGTTGTAAACGGGCGGAAAGTTGCTTAACGCTGACCTCTGGTTCAATAAGAACTGCGTCAACTATTTGTTCCTTTTCTCCTATGATGTGTTGTTGATGTGGACCTTTACTACGGCAATTTCAAATTCGTCCAAAAATACGCGACGAGTTGATTGCTTTCAGTCAAAAAATCTGAATTGATACTCTCGACATGCAGCTAGGGTATTACCATTTGAAAACCCGTAAAAAATAATATCTGCGGATTATCCGTTGTTGAACAGCATTTTTATCAATTTTACTGACTAAACCAAAAAAAAAGATATTGGAAACTTGCATCAACGCACACTTGGAAACAAAGCGAGATAGACAAAAAAGTTATTTTTTTCTGTTTGAAATTTAAAAAAATGACCTAAAGTTTTATTTTTTGTTTTTAGTTAATAAACACTATGCATAATAGAGAGTATTCATCTTTAGAAATTAAAATTATTTTTGTGATTTTAAGTATATCTGGAATTTTTTCTTGGTTAAACAAAGCATTGATTATAGTGCAAAGTAGTTTTACCAATTATTTTAGTTACGTCAAACTAATTTTGTCTGGTCTACTAGAATTTGTGATTTTTAAATCTAAAAAAAAAGAATAATTTGTTGTTGTTAGGAATGTTAATGATTTTATTTATAGTATCTGGTTTTAATGATTTTGCAATTTGATTGTAATATTTATATTTTACTGCCAAGGCCCAGTTTACCATACTAACAATTATCTGGTATTCTCTGAGCTCAAAAACAAACATACTTCAAAATGTTATTCATAAATTGAAATTAGTTGTAATAATTTAAATAAATTTGAGACGTTGGCAGAGTTTGTAATTAGTTCATTATTATAATTTTGCTTTGCTGCTTTGCGATAGTTCACTTAACTTTTTGTATATAGTTATATACTTTTAAATAAATCTGATGTCGACTTTTTTAATCTTCTAGTCATCCATCCATTGTTAACTTCACTTTTTAGATTACTAAAAATTTCAAATTGAAGGAATGAGGTGTCAAAGTAGTACTTAATTATGTTGCTGAAGTTACTATATGTTGAGTTTACATGATCAAATTCATTAAATAGCCCATTCTCTAATGATCCTTTTTTACTAGAAGATCTAATATTGTTTAAATTGTGTAGTTTTATTTATACTAATAAAAATGATCATATTAATTTTAGTTTAAATAATATACAGGGTGTTAGACAAAAAACGTACGGTTGAATAACGCCGTTATTTTTTTACCGATTTATATGATTTAAAAACCATTTTAAATGGTTTTTTGAGTATTATAAAGGTAGGTACACACATATTTGTTTTTATTTCTAATATAGTTGCTAGGGCAATCAACTTAATTTTTTTTAAATAGCAACATACATTTTTTATTTTATTTTTTGAATCTTTATAATATTTTTAATACAACCATGTAAAATAATAATATACTTCTATAACAAAACTTTTTGATAAATTTGAAAAACGTAATATTTGTTTTGAAAATAAGCAATGTTTATTTTTTGGGTGTTTTTACCTTGATATGCAAAATATAGGAACAAAAAATTGACGTATTAAAACATTTAAATTTATTTTTTTTAATTTTTCATAATAACATAAAAACACTCAAAAAAATTAACATTTATTATTTTTAATGCCAATCATTTTAATTACGATCATTTTAAATAAAAAACAAATATTATGTTTTTTAAATTTATCAAAAATTTTTGTTATAAAAGTATACTTTTATTTCACTTGATTCTATTAAGAATACCATAAAGATTTAAAAAATTAAATAAAAAATTTATGTTGGTATTAAAAACAATAAAGTTGGTTGCCATAGCAACTATGCTAAAAATAAAAACAAATATGTGTGTACCTGCTTTTATAATACTCAAAAAAAACATTTAAAATGGTTTTTGAATCATACAAATCGGTTAAAAAATAACGGAGATATTCAGACGTACGTTTTTTGTCTAATTAGTATTACAGACAGTATTATGAGCAAGGTTGCTTGCTCGGATCGTTACATTTGAAAGTTGTGATTTATTCTAAAAAAAAACAAAAAAAAAACATGATTGTAGTTAGTTATTATGTACTTTGTTATTAACAATACTATTATTTTGATGAGATGCAGCTTATGTTTTCTGACATGGATTTTTAATGATTGAAATTGATCTCTGATTTATTTATGTTATTTTTAGTTTGTAATTTTTATTTATTGGCCTAAATTTTATAAATGATTAGTATTTAATCGTATATAACAAGAAGAATATTAAAATTATTCATTTCTAAATCCATGTTTATTATATATTCTGCATAATAAAAAAACATACATAAAACAAATTAATAGATAAACAATATTCATTATATAAAGCAAACAAAAGAAATAAATTAGTTCCGTTTAAAAAATACAACAATATAACCATAAAAAATATTACACAAATTGTTTTTACAAATAAAGACTGGTTATAATTAAATATATCAATACTGTACTGGACACAGGAATAATGTTGTTGAGTTAATAAGCAAATTAAATGATAAGAGGAGTTGCACTTGCACTTGTAATCTACTGGATACAGAATTAATGCGATTAAATTGGGGCCAACAATTCTCTTGTTTACTATCTGGTGCAGATGTTTGATTACAATAACATTCCGCCTTATTCTAAAAGATTTTGTATTAAACATCAGTAACATTTATGTACATCTTAGCAGTTTAATTTACAACAAACAAAAAATAAAATCAAATATCGTTGTAACTTACATTGTTTCAACTTTTTAAAAGGCACAAAAATCGATAAAGTCATTGTAACTTGCATATTTTAATTTTTTTTTGTGGAATAACGTTGTATGGCACATAATACAACCGTGTTGTTTGATCATGTCGGCGATAAAATGTCACCTTCATTGCAAAATACACAATACAGCAAAGCTAGTTAGATCCAAAGGAGAAGAACATATAAGTAAAAATAATAATATTATTTTGGCAATAGCTCTTCTAGAAGAGGTAATTAGAAAATTGTCTAAAAGAGTAGAAGTTATTGCTCAAGCAAGAGATACCAAGCCTTTCAATGTTTTGTGCATGCAAAGTGAAAAATATTTGGTAGATTTATAAAAAGCTATTTACAAATATCTCAAATTTAAACTTACGGATTTACTATGAAACAAAATAAGCTCTGAAGACCCCCAAACACATTGTTTACTAGAAAAAGCTATAACGTGTTAAAACCATGGCAACACTTTCCTATAGTAAAAAATATTGCTAAGTACAATGCAAGCAGTTCAACATTTTCCAGTATTAAAAATTTACTTTTGGCATATGAAGGACCTATTTGGGCTGCTAAAACGTCCAATTTAATAGACATGTCATTTTTCTTAAAAGTTGTGATTTTACATTTCTAAACTTTTTTTTGGTGTTTTAATGATTCACAAAACATATTTGACTTAGTTTTAAAATAAATATTTTCTATAGACTGGTATTAGAAGTATGTAAAGGGTTTTCCAATAAAAAGTTTCAATTTGAATAGCGGGCTATTTGGGCAGTTGTCAATTTTGAAGCTATTATCTTTTCACATTTGACAAGTAAAAACTACGCCATTATTAAAAATGGAACGATACACGCCATGTAGCCCGTAGTGTTGAAGAAAACCCAGGTTTGTCAATTCCTTGTCAATCTTTGGAATTAGACATTCCACAAACGACATTACAACGTATTTTGCATAAAGACATAAATCTTAAGGCTTTTAAAGTTTAGTTAACATAAGAACTTAAGCCGGTCAATCACCATAAACGTCGTATCTTTGCTGATTGGGTCCTTCAAATGCATCAAAATGATCCAGAATTTCATCGAAAAATCATCTTCAGTAATGAGGCCCATTTTCACCTCGGAGGCTACGTTAATAAGCAGAATTGTCGCATTTGGGGCTTAGAAAATTCAAGAATGATTGTTAAAAAGTTTTTGCATCTTCAACGTGTCACTGTTTTGGTGCGGTTTTTGGGCTGGCGGTGTGATTAGACCCTACATTTTCAAAAATGAGGCTGGTGCAACTGTTACGGTGAATGGATGGTGCTACCGAGCTATGATTAATAATTTTTTATGGCCGGATTTAGAAGATATTGATGTAGGCGACGTTTATTTTTAGCAAAATGGCGCTACGTGCCACACAAGCAACAAAACAGTTGCAAAAAAAGTTTTTTGACCGTGTTATTTCTTGAAGAAGTGATCACAATTGGCCACCGAGATTTTGTAGTGGTGTTAACTTTTAGATTTTTTTCTTTGAGACTACGGGAAAGATAAGGTCTATGCCAATGTTCCACAATCGATTCAAGATGGAATTCATAAAGTTATTGAAGACATACAGCCGCAAATTTGCAAATTGGTCATAAAAAATTTCATAAAAAGAATGTGGTACTGCAACCGTAACCGTGGCGGCCATTTGACAGATATTGTTTTCAAATTTTAATAGCATACCTTCCTCTTTACAATGAAATAAACTATTAATGATTTAAAACCTTTTATTGGAAAACCTTATACGAGGAGCACTGCTAAGTTTGCGGAATCATGTAATGCCTGTATTGCCAGCGTTCTGCGTTAGTCATATTTGCTTACGTTATTTACTTATAATTCAGTTGATAGTTTTATTTCAAACTGCTCGGTTTTGTTTTAACAAAATTTAACGATAGTAATAATTGTGTGAAAAATGGAAATTTTGAATTGTGACTTCCGAGTGATGATTTTTTATGATTTTTGATACGGTTTACACCGCAGTAATGTGTGAAAAAACTTAGTTCATTATTTAGAGATAAAGCACTATCCAAAACTATAGTTTACAAATGGTTCGCAGAATTTAAGCGTGGATGACCAACGTTTGATGACGATCTTTGCGTTCATGCATAAAATAATTTTGTCAGATTGGCATGTGACATATAGTGAGATAGAAGCATCCTTAAGCATTGCAGCGAAACAAATACATACAATTTTGCTCGATCATTTGCATGTCAGGAAGCTTTGCAGTCGTTGGATCCCACACAATTTGAAAAGAACAAAAACAGACACAAGTTAAGTAGTGCCAGGAAATGTTAAAAAAATTTGAAAAGGGTCGTTCAAATTCTTTATATAACATCG
This sequence comes from Tachinus rufipes, assembly GCA_963932245.1. NCBI lineage: Eukaryota > Metazoa > Arthropoda > Insecta > Coleoptera > Staphylinidae > Tachinus > Tachinus rufipes. The sequence continues at coordinate 39,931,757 of OZ010749.1, forward strand.
TAACTGGTGACGAATTTTGGATATATTCATATGACCCTGAAACTAAACAGCAATCGACTGTATGGGTTTTTTAAAATAACCTTAAACCCACAAAAGTGTAACGTTCGCGAAGCGTTTCGAAAAGAATGATTGTTTGTTTCTTCGGAAAAAACGGGTTTTGTTGCAACTGTTGCATTAGAGGATTGAAGGACAGTTAATGCTGATTGCTATACTTCAATTTGTTTTTCGGAAGTTACTGCTAAAATCAAAAGAAACAACATAAACCGGCAAATTATTGTTCATCATGACAATGCAAGCGCTCACACAACACAACGAACTGTAGAGTTTTTGACCAATAACAATATCCAATTAATGACTCATTGCTCATATTTGCCTGATTTATTGCCCAAAATTCTATTTAGACATAACAAAAATAAAATGCGTGGCGAGCGTTTTTCATCTCCTGAAGAAGCCGTTGAAGCATTTAAATTTCTTGATTTGGAGGTACCTTGCTCAGAGTGGCAAAAGTTTTGAAGATTGGTTTTATTGGAAGCAAAAGCATCGATTTTAAAGGAGAATATTTTGAGAAGCCAGAAAGCAATTTACATAACGTAATTTGTGTTTTGCTTTACATTTTCCGTAAACTTTGGCAGTGTCCCTTGTATAAACCTAATTGTTTTAATACAGATATTTTATTTTATTGCAAGTACAAATCAAATGTCAACAATATAAAAATTTTTCTAGCTATTAAACTTTACTAAAAATAAACTATAAAACCATAAATGGAATAATTATTACTTTTTTATAGATTGCTTATAAGACATTAATGTTTACGCTAGGTTTTTAATACTACAAACAGCTCTACCTGTTGATGCAGTCCAATGCCCTGTGTATATTTATATTTTACTAGATCAAAGGTAGAACGTTGACCTACTATTTTATCTAGTACTATATTAATTATAGCCGCGGTAAACGTTAGATTGAGTTTGAATTAATAATTCATTCATTGATTATTTTAGAATATTTCTAACGTCGAATGATTTATGTTCATTTATTACACTATGTGTTCTTTTCAAATTATTTTATAAGTAGTAATAACTAAACATATCAATAAATTACAAGTACATTTCTGATAATAAACTGTTTAACATAGATAATTTAATACAAAGTAAAAATAAATAAAATTAATTTGTTTGTACGTAACAGTGTTAGTTCGTTTATCAAGTATAAATACCTAGTACATAGTAGATTTAACACATTTGTATTTATTTATAAAACAATTAAATTTTTTTAACTATTTAATTTGTTAGTTTAAAATATCATCAGATGCTAGTAACAACAATGACCGATTCAACCCAATTGAATGCTGTGAAGATTTTTTTGTCTAACAGATTCCCGAATGCTTGGTTGTTGTTTTTATAGAAGCATCTTGCATGTGTTAACTATTTTCATCTTAGATGAAACCAAAGGTTATGACGAGCTTGTTTCTATTCTTGGGTTGCTGACGTTTTGAAAAATTGTTATTTTACCAAGTACCATATTCCCAGAATAGCATTGATTGTTAGTACAATAGTGGTTATACTGCAAGTCCTTGAAATAATTTGATATACTAAACTCAAAATAAAATGTTTTTACATTTCTAGTATTTCTTCTAGGTACATTAAAATTTACTTCACATAAAAGTTTAGGACAATCAATAATCCCATTTGCTATTTTTAGAGTACAATCAATATCAATTTTTTTTCTTCTACTTATAAAGTGTTTTAAGTTAGATTAGTTCTCTCATTTTAGTACAAGAAAAGTTAAATGAAATATCTTCTCTTTCAAATGACAAATATTTAAGAAATTTGTTTTGTACTCTTTCAGTTTGATCAATGTAAATTCCATAGGATGGAGACCGTAACACAGAACCGTATTCTAAAATAGGACAAACCAGATCACAAAATAGCAATTGAAAAGCTGTTAGCGACGTCAATTCCATAAATATACCAAAATTTAAATAAATCGATTTTTTCTAATATCTGAAAGCTTATACTATAGTTGTATGCAAAATTAGATTTTTATTAAATGTCATTACCTTACATTTTTTTACATTTAAGTCTATACATACCCTTAATAGTACACCATTTTTTAACATCAAATTTTTAATGTCATTTTCATTTAAAGATGCATCTTTAGCTGTTGTTAATGCTTTTTAAAGTTTTAAACCATCGGCAAAGAGAAGGAATTCAAACGATTATATTGGCTGAGAAATATCATTGATAAAAAGTGGAAATAAAAGCAGCCCCAGATGACTACCTTGTGGAACACCTGAGGTAACTGCTATTTCATCAGAAATAAAACTATTAACAGTGACATATTGCGATCTATTATTAAGATTACTTAACAAGTGTACAAGATTTTCTGATACGCTTATATTTTCTAGTTTTCTTATTAACACATTGTGATTGACTCTATCAAATGTTTTTGATAGATCAGTATATATAACATCTACTTACTGCTTATTATTTGCATTCAGAATATATTGTTAAAATATAAGAAAATTAGAAGAAGTAGATCTTCTTTTGCAAAAACCATGCTGTTGATCATTTAAAATATTTTAAAATACCACGTTTATTTTATCATAGACAATATGTTCAAAAAGATTTGTTATAACACTTGGAAATTAACCTGTATTTTGACTAAGATTGAAGATGTAATTTAATGGGGTGGCAATTTCATTTTTACATTGCTTAAGTGTTGGTATACTATCAACACCAAGTCTAACTTCCAATTTAAATCCAGATATTTTGTTTTTAACTTTTTTCAAAGTAATGTTACAGGAGTTATAGTTGATAGCAGAGCTAACTGTAAGTGATTCGGGTTTCAGTAATTTAGTGGAGAAGTATATTGTAGAAAAATATTAAAAAATAAATTAGAAATTTTTTCTTTTGTGGATGCCGTCACATTATCATTATGCATAATGTTAAGAATGTTATGATCAGAATTTTTAGATTTGACATATTTTCAAAAACTTTTTGAGTTAATATAAACTTTTCTTTTCAGTTTACTGATGTACTTTTTATAACATAAATCATTTTTCAATTTGCATTTATTTCGGATGTCTGTAAAATCTAAATAGTTTTTATATTTATATAGACCAGAATTTTTATATTAAGTCTTATGTGCATATTTTGTTTGTTTTTAATTTTTTAAATTTTTTGGAGTACCAAATAGGATAACTAAGAAACAAATTTGTGGTAAATTTAGGAGCACATAAGTCAATGCAAGTATACTGTGAGTTATAAAATACTTGTGTGCAGTCTTTAAGTTTTAAACTCTTAAAAAGAAATTTCCAATCCACAAAATGTAGGTAATTCAGAATGCACAATAAGTTGGCTTTTTTAAAGTTATATGTATAGGCTTTAGAATGATTTAATGCTTTGAATTCTATATTAGATTTAATAATTGTATGTGAAGCCGGATGATATTTATTGCAGGAAAATAAATGATTGTGAGAAGTACTAAGAAGCATGTTCTTGTTAGTAGAAAACGCAAAGTATTGACAAGCTTAAGGTATTGCTTTCTGATTCTATTACACCATTTGCCTAGTTAAATCTTGCAATTTTATTATCTCCAAATATATGAATATTGGCGTCCACGTAATTGTTCACAACATTTTCAACAGCTGAACAGTGATTTATATACTTTAAAATATATCTTGATGGTGGTATATAAACTGCGCCAAAAATGTAGCAGTTAGTTTGGTGCTTAATTCTAACAAAAACATGTTCGTCTGTATTATTAGAAGTAGCTATTTTACTTGAAATCAAATCTAAACGTACAGCAATTAAAACACTACCTCCTCTTTTTAAAACATTTCTTTCTGTACTTTTATCTTTTCTATAAATACAAAATGATGTTAATCCTAGTTCAAAAAATAAAATATCCTCATATACATTAGTTTTACTAAAAATTTAAATATCAAAATCAAAATTTTTTTTGTTATTTGACAAGTGTTCTAACTTAGTTCATAACCCATTGACATTTTGATATAAAAAAAACTGTTTTTGAATTATTTAAGACTTTATTCTCCACCATACTTGGAATTCTTTGAATAAACGGTCAGCTGATGTTCTGCTGACTTTCTAATGCGACAATTTAATTCACTGCAAACTTTCCTAATTTTTGCCTGTTGTTTGGGAGTGTTATCCACACCCACACAAACTTCGCCAAGTTTCTTTCTGTTAAATTTTAGCTTTTGCTGATTCCTCACTATTAAAAATTACTGTCATTGGGCAAGATTATAATTTATTAGGGCCAACACGCACCACTTTTTTAATTGTGTGATTGAATATAATTTCTTTGCCCATTTATTTTATGACATTTGGATTTAATGAACGAGATTTAGGAAAATTAAAAACCATAACGTTTACTGCTCTTTGTTGACGGTCTTGAATTTTATAGCTTTATTCCAAATTTGTGTTTGATTTTTTTTAGTATTACTATCAGCTTTGAGTTTCATGTTTTCTTCCTCGAGACTTTTAACTCTTTCACCAAAATCATTAACAAGTGCGGTACATGTGGCAATAAAATTTTCTCAGAAAAAGCATTAAATTGTTCTAAAAAAAACGCCTTTGAAAGGTAATTTTTGCCTGAATTGTCTACATCTTTAAACAGGCTGCTAGTAGAACTACAATGATCTACTTTCTGTGATTTTATAGATTTTGAGCAAATAGTACATACCCAATCTTTATCATTTATCTTAGTAGAATTGTAAGTTTTTTTGGCAATTTAAACACGTAACCATATTGATTAATCCAAATAGCAGTTAAAATTAAGGAATTAAGAACAAAAATAAAACGGATTTAGGATTAAATGCTAAAAACTGGGACACTTTTTACACTGGTAGGGTCGTTTACCTAGTGCCTTACTAAAACGAACAATAAATGGTAGACCACGGAAATGGTTACAAAAATATAGACAGGAGAAAGATATAAAATATGCTAAATAACAAATAAATAACAGAATAAAACCCAGCTGTTACGCCACTGGTAAAAATATTACCAAGCAGGTACAGTAGGTATAGTTTATGCGTTTATTGGCGGATAAAGTTCATACAGGTTAATTACTTACAAACTCCAATTACTTCACTAAACAAAGACAAAATCACAATCGTAATATACTATATTGAAAACTAGACTATACATAGTATCACAGCACTTTTTATAATAATTAAATACAATGAAATCAATAAAACTTTAATCTTGCAAACGAAAACAATAAAACACGTCACATAGGCGTACGAAATTTTTTTTCTATTTGTTTTGACAGGTTTTTGATTTGCTATTGAAAAGATTATGTCAAAGTTTGCATTATCTGAAATTTCTTGTTTTAAGTATATCCTTAGGTCAATGTTGTCTACATTTAGTGTAATACTGTTAAAATTGTCTTATAATGTTTATTTCTGGAAGTCGTATTCTTGATAAAGCATCGGAATTGGTAGTAAATTTTTTTATATACGTTTTCAAAATTGTATTTTTTTAGTTTGATTTTCTATCTCATAAAATTAGAAGTCAGTAATAACCGTAATTGTAAGTAAATTTGCGCTTAAAAATATAGGAACGGATTTTTTTGACAGGATATTTTACTGCAAGTAGCTTTTTCTGTATAGTAGTATATTTTTGTTATGTGTCTGATAAGGTTCTTGAAGCAAAACATATTGGTTTATCTTGTTTTAATGGTTTATGTGAAAAAAAAAACTGTTTCTAAGGCTATTCCTGAAGTGCTGGTGATAACAACATTTTTGTAAAATCTGAATATTGCAAGATTGGGTCATGGGAAAGGAGTTCTTTGCATTAATTAAATGCTCTAATAAATTTAAGTTTGTTGATATCTATTTTCGAATGTTTTTTAGGCAAGCTGTAAACGGTTTAGTTACTTCTGCAATTTTTTTAATAAACTTTTGGCAGTGTTCAAAATTTTTTATGATCTCTGTTTAAGTGTTAGGCTTTGGCTTAACTTTTTTATCCGTTACAATGTGTCCAAAGTATATTAGCTTTCTTTAAAAAAAAATTAAATTGTTCTTGCTTGTTATTGAATGCAATTTTTTGTTTTTCTGTCATTTTTATTCGATGGTATCTTAAATGCAAATTCGAATGACGTGAAATCTTTGATTGTTCTTGATTATCCAAGATGTTGGTAGTATTTGGGAGAGAATACTTGACTTTGATTAGTTGTTCATTTAAGTTTCTAAAATTATTTATCTTTTTTTGATTGTAGGTTGTAATAATGTGTACTGGAGCATTTCATGGTGATGTGTTTGCTGTAACAATTTTCTGTCGTAGTAAATTAAAAAAAATGTTTTTTGATTATTTTTTTATCTTCGGTGATTGTCAATAGTTACATACATAAAAAGAAGTGCTATTCTTTATAATTAAAGTATTTTTTATTTTATAAGAAACTTTAGATTTTGGACCATCACATAAAAAAAATTATTATGCTTTTTTCCGAATAGTTATTATAAAGGTTTACAGAAACAAACAACAAAAAACGCCTAAATATAATTGAATAAAATGTTCACACAAAAATGATTTAAAGTAGAGTTTTTATTTAGTTTTTTATTTATTTGTTAAATATAACTGCAAGTTTTTAACCCAAAATTGAAGGTATAAAATATTGTATGATGTACATGATGGATAATTTAAGACTAAACTAAACTAGGTTTTTACAATCTGTTTTATAGTAATAAAATGCTTATTGAGCTGTTTATTACAACAATGACGATTGATCTTGCAGATGTGCTTCAAGGAAGGCCACCTGCAGAGTTGCAGAGTTATCAAATCGGAGATTGAGTGTGGGCCGACGGATGTTATAATATATAACACCTCCCTTCATAAATGTGAACTTCCACGTTCACTTAAGTTTACTTTTGACGGATTTAAATCAATCTGAGATTTGTTACATTCATCAGTTTTCTTTTTACAAATTTTTGCAACACAATTACTAATGTTAAACTTCTTAAGTAAAAAATACGTTAGTACTAAAACTAAAATAATTGTTATTTTAATATATAAGGAAATGTCGTGGTTACTAATTGTTACTAATTCTAGATTGGGAGTTGAAAATTGCTTAATAGTTGCAGTGTTATGAACCTCACTTAAATCTAATTCAATTAGGTGTGGCTGTTAGTTTACTGAACAAATTAAATAAAGCTGCCACCTTGAATTCGTTAAGAGGTTGAATCAAACTTATGTTATCAAGTTTTAATGAACAATTATTCCTATGTAAAATTAAAAGAAGATCAACCATATTTTGACTGAGTGAACAATTACTTTGAATGAATAGCTTATTCTTTGGTACAATAATTATTTCCGAACTAGTTGGTATTACAATATCATTAATTAATTTAGTGTTGGCAAAAGTACAATTAGTAAATTTATGATTATTTAAAATTTCTTGAATACATGGTGTTACAGGTTGTAAATTCTTTTGATTAAAAAAATATAAACTTTCTAATTTTAAACACTGTTTTTGAGTGATCCATGGATTTGTTTGCCCTGATAACAAAAATGAGGGGGTATCCAAAAGTATTTTGTTCAATATTGGAATTGATAACAAATTGTAGTATGCATATTGTTCTGAGAATGTTGGAAATAAAATAATAAAAATTATTAAATTCTTTTCAATTTAGACATCACAAATTATTAGTTGATAGATTTCATATAAATTAAGAGAAAGTTCAATGCCCATATTTTTAATGAGATCTTGTTGAGTTAAAATCGTAAGATGTAACGTGTGCAATCTTGCAAAATTCACCGCTGTAATCAGCTGTTCTATAAAGTTTTCTATTTCAATAAATTCGTATTGTAAATTGATTAATTTTAACATTATTTGCACTTCAGAAGAATCAGAAATTTTTTCTAATTGCTGAACAATTTTAGCTTGATTTTGAATAATATTGTTAATTTTTTGATCGTACGTTTGAGTAATGTTTTGCAGTAAAATTTTATCTTTAGTAAATGAATTTTGAATATTTTTTTCATTAGATTGGATTTTCTGAACATACTCTATAATTTCCTTTTTGTCTCTGTCATCAAGAGTTTCAAATAAAAAGTTAGAAGCTTCACCAACAAAATTGAGTAATCCACGTTTACCTCTTAGTGAAATCATTGCCAATAAATTATCTGAAAGAGTATATAAATGTTTTGTTTTTTCACAAATAATAGAAGAATTAGAATTTTTCATTAACAGTTGTAAAGGTAAGTTTCTAATAGCAATTTGAAATTTTGAAAGTTGATTTATGATGTCAGAAAGATTGATGTAATAGAAATAATGAATATTTTCTAAACTTATGTGAGCTTTACCAAAATATACTGGCAATAGAGGGTTGTTGATTGGTTTAGTGTGGAGTTGAAGATGTGCCGGGGTTAGGACCAAAATCGCAATCATCAGCAGGAGGATAATCAGTTTCATTATCTAGAACAAATTTTTTTTTTACTTTGAGTTGTTGTTCATAGTATTTTTTACCATCAGAAAATACAAATTTATTTTCTTGTTTAGTCACATTTATTGGTTGATACTGGGGTTTTGTTTTTTTTGTGGGTGTTTTAATATAGGTAGTTTTTTCGTTAACCGGAATTGGTACACATTCTTTGTTAGAAATGGTATTTTTTAAGACTTCACCTTGAATATCGCGAATTTGATCATATGTTGATCAATTTTATTTTCTTCATCTATTGATTTTAATATCCATAAGTGATTTCAAATGGTTTTTGTTTAACACTGAAATGGTTTGTGTTATTATAATAAATTAAACTTTTAAGAATTAATTCTTTTGTTTTTAAATTTGGATTTTTTGCTTTGAGAATTCGGATGTTTTCTAGTAAAGTAAAGTGAAATCTCTTAATGAGCGCTCTTCCTTGAGGTCTCGTAGCAATGTTACAATGCCAATTAATGTTTGATTTGTTACTAAAATCTCGAATTAATTTGTTATTAAATTCTGAACCGTTGTCGCTCGTAATAGATTTAGGTATATTATGTTGAGCAAAAAGGTTTAGTAAGCTATGTTAAATGTCAACCGGGTATTTACTTTCCATTGTCATGGCTTAACCATAACGTAAAAATGAATCAATTATTGTAAGATAAATGATACTGTCAAGAATGATTGTGTCTATATAAATATGATCAAAAGGGTATTGCCCTACAGGATTGTGAAGTACTGGAGGTCTGGAAATTGGATTTCTTTCATTTTTTGCTTCCAAACAAATTCTACATTCATTAATAAATTTGTTTAAATGTTTTTGAATATTAGGCCAGTAATATCGTTTTTGAATTTCTTTTAAATTTTCTAGAATGCTCTTGTGATTTGAATTTTTGTGATACTTTCTTAATATTTCCTTCTGCTGAAGAGGGTTGGTTACATTAATTAATTTTTCTTTGCAAATGACAAAATCTATTGGTTTTGTTAAATTTGTTTGTGCAAAGACTATAAAAAGATTTTGAAGTATCTCATCTAAGAAATATATTGCAAATTTTAATTTTGGTTTTATGAATTCTTTTGTTAGTGTAGTATTTGTAAGTATTTGCTTATTAAATCTTTTTTGTACACGAGATTCCAGTTTTAATCCATGCATGTCTATAAAAATTTGTCGAGGAAATGAGTTAATAGCTTTATCTGAAATAGGCAGTTTTAAAAGTGTTTCAGAATTTGAGTGAATTGTAGTTTTTCCAGGTTGATTAAATTCTTCAACAAGTTCACTAGCGATAGAATACTTGAATTTATTGTAGCTGCGTTTGATTTTGTTTCATTTAATGTTTCATTTATGTGGCATTCTTGATTTTTAATTTGGCTTAAAGCGTCAGCCACTTGATTACTTTTACCTTTGATATATTCAATTTCATAATCGAATTCTTCTAACTTCAAGCGCCATCAAACAAGTTTTGATTGTGGATCTTTTAAATTAAATAGCCATGATAAAGGTTTATGGTCAGTTTTTAATAAGAACTTATTTCCATATAGGTAAGGTCGGAACATTTTGCAGGACCAAACAATGCCTAATAGTTCTTTTTCAATCGTTAAATAATAAATTTTTGATTGATTTTGGGTACGGGATATAAAACTAATTGGTAAATCGTGTCCTTTGTCATTTATCTGACTTAAAACTGCTCCTATAGCAAATTGGGACGCATCAGTAGTAAGAATAAATTTTTTGAAAGGTCTGGGTACTGGAGTATTGTTTTACATATTAGTCAGGATTTCTTTAATTTTATTGACCGCTTGAATAAATTCTTTTGTATGTTCAATTTTTTATTCTTTTTTTAAACAATTTGTAAGGAGTTTTGTAATTTTGGCAAAATTTTGTATAAATTTTCTATAGTATCCCGCCAAACCGAGAAAGGGTTTAATGTCTTTTTAAAAATAAAATTTCTTTGTGTAAAAATTCACTTTTGTCTAGTTGTATTTTTAACCCTTTTTCAAGAAATCGCTATAATATTAAATCTAAATTTAACATATGTTCCTGGAGACTAGTTGAGAAAATGATTACATCGTCCATATAGACTAAACAAATTTTATTAATGTAATCTCTTAAAACGTGATTTATCATACGCTGAAACGTAGCGGGTGCGTTTTTAAGCCCGAATGGCATTTTTAAGAATTTGTAGTATCCATTCTCAGTACTAAACGCGGTTTTTTCGATAGAGGCAGGACTCATTTAGATTTTATGAAATCCGCTTGCCAAATCTAATGTCGAAAAATAGTTACTTTTGCCCAGCTTATCTAATAAGTCCGTTATGTTTGGGAGAGGATGTCGGTCGTCAATTGTTTTACTATTTAACTTTCTGTAGTCAATTACCATACGCCATTTAGGCATGCCAAAAATGTCTGTTTTTTTGGGGACTATCCATATAGGAGAGGACCAAGGAGAAAATGATTCACGTAAAATTTGTTTATCTAAAAGGTCATTAATTTGTTGCCTTTCTTCCTTGTGATTAAAAGGAAATCTATAAGTTTTAGCATGAACAGGACTTTTGTCTGAAGTTCTAATTTCGTGTTGAATGTCGTTCGTAAAATTTAACGGTCCATCTGGGTTAAATAAAGCATTTCTATTTTTGTCTAAAATTTTGAATAGTTTTTGTTTTTCTTCTAAATTTAAATGACTAATTCTTAATTTTGTCAGGTCAACTTTGGAATTATTTTTTTTTCATTGTGAAAGTGATTTTCTTCAGTTGTTATATATTCGTTCAAACTATTTACTTTTTTATTCATTAGTTTATCTGGATTATTTTTTACATGAAATGGTTTAACGGTAGAGTTTGTTAATTGAATTTCAATAATATTATCTTTTACAGAGGTTACAATTTCATCAATATTACATAATTCAGATAGTTTGCCTTGATTAACTAAATAATCACCGTTAGGCAATTTAGTAGGTATTTTAAATGTTTTTGTAGTATTTTCTGGAATAATTGTTTCAAAAATAATGTTTTTATTAATTGGGGTATATTTTAAAAGTGAAATTTGATAACATTGATTATATAAAATTATGCTGTTAGGGTCTAATATAAGTTGTAAACGTTTTATCGAGGTAAATCCTAAAATTCCGTCAAAATATGAGTGAAAATTATGAAGTAAACAAGGAATATTTTCTGAGATACCGAAATCACATAGTAATTAAATATTAATTTGTTTATTAAGGGGTGTTGATTTATTAAAGGATACAACGTTAGTTTTACAATTAAATATTTTATCGGGAAAGTAATTTTGAGCTATAGTAGGTTTTATTATATTTATCGTACTTCCTGTGTCAATAAGAATGTTTGCATTTAGTGAAGGAATATAAACATAAGAAAGTTCGGTACTTTTGTTATCTATGTTATAGGATTGAAGAATGTACTTTCTTGAAAATTTATGTCAGGTTCATTTTCATCATTCTCATTACCATTTTCAAAATTCAAACAATCATTTTGTTTTTCAAAATTTTGATTAGTTTCAAACATATCATGATAATAATCTTCCGCATTAAAATTTTGAAAGTTTCCAAAATTATTCTCTTCACAAACTAATGTTGTTTCAGTCGACATCGGTTCCGGCTTATATTGCGGTTTAGGTGGTTGAAAAGGCTTAAAAATTAAAATTTGTCTTCATTTGCGATTTATTTTGTGGATTGAACTGGTTGTTTGGTTGAGGTTTATAAGTATAAGTAGGTTGTTGGTTTGATTGATTTTGATTAAAATTTTGAAAAGGTGGATTTATTTGTTGGTTTGTTGTTTGTTTTAAAGAAAAGCTTCTGTTCATAAAATTAATTTCGTCGTTAGCGAAAGTTATTGCTTGATCTAGATTGTCAGGTTTTCTTAGGCGAATTTGACAGGATATATTATACGGAATTGATACGAGAAAGCGATCAAGAGCATTAGACGTGTAAAGCTCCTGCCAAAGTTGTTTATTTGTCTCATTTGATAAATTTATTTTTGCAATGAGTTTAGCAAGACTCGAACGTATTCTACTGCCAAAGGAAATTATATTTTTGTTTCGTTCTGTTTTAATGTTATTTAATTCGACTAACAGTTGTTCTATCGACCTGCTGTCGGAAAAATGTTGTAGTATTGCGGTTTTGATGTCATCTCAAGTGTTAAGATCGTCTCGGGGACATAAAATTTTTCTAGCTTTTCCTCTAAATTTTGAAAAAATTGCGGCTCTTAAAGTAGCCGATGCTTCAGCAAACTGCACGTATCTGTTTTTAATGCTTTCAACTGTTACAATAAAAATATTTATTTGTGTTTCTTTCCCCTCAAACAATGGGATTGTATCAATATCGATCTTAAAAAGTTGATAATTCATTTTGATTACTATCGGTTGTGCTGGATCAGGCATTGAAATTACAAAATTCCTTTTTTGTGGAATAGAATAAGGTTTGAACATAAATTTAATTAATACAATTTGCATTCACAACTTGTTTTTTAATTTGAATTTGATTATTTAAAAATATTTGAGCTTTGTTCGAATTCAACAAAAAGGGCAATCAATGAATCGACTCACCGGATGATTTATTTAAACTGGTTTGTTGACCGCCGATGATTTGTGGAGAAGGCTTGATTCACAGGTGGCGACGTTGAATGATCGGCCCACAGTTCCTGGACGTCTCGATACTCAGGGAAGCGATGCTGGATGATTTTGTCCACGATTCCTAGAGTCGTTTTGATTATCAGAGAAGCGATGCTGAATGATTTGAATCGGCCCGCAATTTCTGAGGTCGGCTGCTTTGCTCCGTGTAATGCGTAAGGGGTCTTGTCGGTTCACGATTTCCTCTTGTTGCGTGGAATTATTTCATAATTTAAAGTAATTTAGAATAATTTCACTATCCTACCAACTGCGCCAATTTTGATTTGTCGTTTATTACCGAAACTATTAATTACATGATGGGGATTCGAGGAAGGCCACCTGCAAAGTTGCAGAGTTATCAAATCGGAGATTGAGTGTGGGCCGACGGATGTTATAATATATAACACATATCAAATAAGTGATAATAAAAGTCTTATTGTTTGAATATTGAGTTTGTTGGCATTTTATTTTATAAGAACCAATTTTAATTTAAAAACTGCAAAGGACGTGTTTTCTAGAGGAAAAGGTTTACCAATATTCTCGTAGATGTGATATGATTTTAGTATGTAATGTTTGCTAATAATATTTTTCTATAACAACTCTACCTTATCAGGACGCGGCGATTAAACTCAACAATTCTCTAGCGTTAATGCTGTTCTAAATTAATTTAATTGTTTTTGAAATTTTTGTTAAAGTTTTTACTTAGTGGAGTTTACAAATTCGGGTGTAATTATTATTGTGTTTTTCTAATTTGCTACTTCTTTGCTGATTATATGCGTCAACTGATTTGAATATTGATTATATTTGGGTAAAAATTGTGTTATATTTAATTTAGCGTTGCATGAGTCGTTGTTGTGGTGTTGCTGAAATAAACGGAAAATGATGGTTTTCAGATTGCATTTGTATTGGTTGGAAAATTGGTACAAATCGTTGTCGCTAACTGTTAAAATATATTATTTCAAGCGCACAAAATTCTGCTGTTTCAATATTATTCAGATTTTGCAATTTTACTTCTAATTCAATAATAAAGACAATAATTTGATTAAATTGATTTTGCTTAAGTTGTTTTAGCCATATCTCAAAGTTGGTTTGGCTGTTAAGCAATTAAGATCGTAAACGAGCAAGTCTTCTGAACGTTTTTTGTCAAATGCATAAACTAAAATATGTTTTAATTTAAGCTGTGATGTCGAGGTTTACTGTTAATATTAACAATAAATGCCATTCATATTTTATTTGTATTATGTGCCCCACTGGCTGTCAAATATTCTTCTATTATAAATTCAAACGCATTTATGTAGCCACGTATGTTTATTTTATCTCCTTTGCTTGCAGGAATTTTGCTATATTTTTAAAATATTTTGTTATATTTTGCTTCTTCTAATGCTAATAATAAGTCTTACATTAACTACGGTGATTTTTTTAAATTAAATTATATTAATCGGTTTTAATCTATAAATTTATAATATTTAATATAAAGTTGTTATGTTAGCAATTAGAGTTGCATTATTGGAGCAATTAGTGTTCTAATAATTAATTTGTATGTTGGGTCAATTTTAGAAACAAATAAAATTAGGCATGCGTTTATTGATCTAACCATCATTTAATAGTTTTTAAATTTATTTATCAAAACAGTTATATTTTATAACTACTTAATTAACTAATTCAGAATACTATTGATGACAACAATGAGGGAGATTCGACCCAACTAAATGTTGGGAATAATTTCTTGTCAGCGGATTCTCGGAATGCATAGTTGTTGTTTCCATCCTGCAGGTGTTAGCTATAGATGAAATAAACTAATAATAACATCTTGTTAAAAAAACTCCTCAAGTATTGTTACTCTAGATAATGTTCTGTTTATTGTTAATTTATTTAGAATATGTATGATAATTTAATTCTGTTTATATATGAAAATTTCTAGTACATGAACTTTTGAAATATGAGTTTGACGTACTATTCATGTGAGGAATTCCTATGAATTTGCTAATAAATGAAAATTTCCATTGGAATGTGGTGTAAATACTGAAATCTGAAATCTGAACGGTTATGAGATATTTTCCAGTTCACTTAATTTAGCACACATATTACTGGAACCGGACTTCATTTTATACATTAATGATTTTTGCACAATATGCTGGTTTATTAATTTTAGGAAAATTCAGTCACTTAAAATTATTGCGCAATCATTATAATTGATATTTTAAAAAAACATTGCTTAATGAATAAAACAAAAATTTATTTAATCTGTATATCTAACAATAAAGATAACAATGTGCTGTGAAAGAAAACTATTTTTATTTAGTTATCGCAACCGTGAGTTTAATTAAAAATTATTACTTATTTTTTTATTTTTGTTTACCTCTATGTGCCAAGTACAACTGAAAACTAACGACTTTAGAAATAACAACATAGTTATGTTTACATCAAACAAAATTTTTGACAATTATGAAATCACAAGTAATTTGTATAATATACCTGTTTAATATGTTCGTATTCAAGCATTTCAAGCAGTTTATTTTATTTATTTTCAAAAATATATTTGGGATTGGGTTGGCCTTCATTAAAGATAATCTCTAAACAAAATAAAAACATTGGTAGAGCAGTTTTCAGAATTTAAAAAATTGCCTAGCGCTTGACCAAGGTAGAATTCTGTAACTAGGTTACTACCAGCCCGCGATAAATGTACGTTTTTATCTAACATTTTTATGGGTATCAAATGGGTGTATAGATTGAGTTCAATGCATTATTTCAAATGTGTCAGATTGGTCGTCATTGGAAACCAAATGAAATGAGGTAGAAGAGGTTTTTTCCTCTATATAGACAATAAGTAGGAATAAGTTATTTTATACCCGGAAGGCTCTCGTTCAGGTACACAAAAAAATAAAAAAACAAGAATCTTGACTTTGTATGTCAGATCGAATTCACCTGCGATAGATCTAGGCTAGGTTAACTTATATTAAATAATCTTTAAAGTTTGTGAGATGTCAAAATTCTAGACAATTTACAGAGGATTGATAGATGGCAGTAGTTTTACAGATGGCTAAACTTTGACAGATGATAAAATCTTGACAAATAAAATTTATTTGACAGATTGTCAGATGTCAAAACAGTAGACTATTTACAGAGACTTGATAGATGATAGTAGTTTGACAAGGCAAATTTTGTAACTGTAAACTTACAGCTTTTTCAAATAACCAGATATTGCAAAACAAACAAAAATTTTTTTTGGATTATAAACTAAATAAGCGTTCTTCAAAAAAATAAAAAGTTATTCTAGCTATATAAAGAAACAAAACATATATACAGAACAAAACACATAGCAATTGACTATTGTTTTATTCCTCAAAAATTTAAATTCTTTTATCTTAAAAAAACTTGTTTATAAGTTTGCAATATGTTTTCCGTAAAATATATAAAAATAAAATAAAAACTGTTGGATGAATATAATCAACACACTTAACATTTTGTTGTAATCACATCTCTAAAACTGCTCTTAAATACTATAATTAATGATATTGTATCAAATACTAACAATTGTAAAATAATATTGTTAGTAGTAATACAATATTTGATAATATTTTATTTTTTATTATTATCTAGCAATACTAAAAAAAAAAAAATTAAAAAAAAAAAATATATATAAATATAAAATCTAGGCGCAGAATTTTTACAAATTTAATCTCTAGTTTCTGCAAAACGGTTTTAAGCAACTGCAAAATTTATTAATTTAAGATTTTAGTTTTGAACATGATTAGTGTTTGTTTAACCATTAATACATTTAATATGATAGTGAGAGTAGAGAGTTACTAGGCCTGGTCGATATTTACGCATCTATTTATCTTTTTAATTATCAGACTTGATAGTACATAGTACCGATTGTATTTTCACCTATAAAAGCTTTTAAATATTTATCTGCAAACACAAATAAATGGTCTTTTTCAACTTACACACAAATTTAGAGAATCGTGCAATAAACATTAATAAAAAAAAATTAATAAACTTAATTAAATGTCAATATTAATATTACTAAAGATGTTAAAAACTTAAATTGCAAATGACAGAAACGGTTTTTAATAAATTGGCAAACTTGTACCAAATCAGTCAAATTGTATATTAAATTGTCAATTGTTTATCAAAAATTTACTAAGACTGTCAAACAAGTTACAGTAATAATTTATGTTAATAGATATATACCAGATATGTCAAATAGTATTCTAATTTGTCAACATCAAAATTTTAAGTTACTGAGACTCAGAAATTGTTTACAGTAGTGTGTAAGAATGCTAAATATACTGCAAGTGTCAAATACTGTATTCTTTACTGTAAAAAAAAATTATTTGTTAATAGATTACTAAATTGTCAAAAATATTACTACATTTATTAAAAAGTTAAAAAACTTGTCAAATAGTTTTTAACAATGTGATAGTATAAAACTGCCAACTTGATTTGAAATTGTCAAAAATGTTACTACATTTGTCAAAAAGTTATTAAAACTGTCAAATAATTTTAGCCATGCAATAAGTTGGCATAAATTTGCGATATCTGCCAAACAAGATTCAAAATATCACTGCAAATGTCTAAATGTTATTGAAACTTTAAAAAGTTGCTAAAACTTTTACATGAATGTAATAAATTGCAAACAATCTGCCAGATATAATTTTTTTAATTTAAATTAAATATATAATAATTAAATAAATACGTAATAATAATAATAAATGATAATTTAAACTTTCAAAAATGGTACTATATTATTTATTTATTTATTTCAAGATAGCGACAGAAGATGACGCAGAAAGTGAAGTGTCTGAGAAATCTTCTAAAAAGTTATGTTTTCTGCAAATTAAGTTTTAAAAAGTGAGTTAAATGCACTATGTGCAATAAAGGAGTTTACCAAAAGTGTTTTGATCTTATTTGTGATTTGATCTCTATCGATAAGGAGAAATAAACTTGTAAGGAATGTGTGTTAATAAATATTGAAGCAGATCAAATAAACAAAAATAAAATTGATGAGTGCAATACTTTAACTTATTATCTTAACTAATCAAAAAACTTTTAACTGTAAATAATTTATTAATAATAAGGTTATGCTATATTAACAAGTACTTTAAGCAATCAGTACTTAACCAGGATGAGTCTCATACATTGAATCCAAACACAACTAGTAAAACACAGATGTCGGCTGGATTAAGTTTCAGCAAAGTAATAAAATCTAATGTCAATAATAATAAAAATAAAATAAATACGGATCATGTTCTTATGGTTAAAGCAAAAAAACAAACCTCACAATATTAATACAATTAAATCAATAAATCTAGCTGAATTGAGCAGAGAAATAACGAAATGCAAAATGAAAGAAGAATCATTTATATTAAACTGTGCCAGAAAAGATTGCATGTCACAGATTGAAAATAAATTAGAAAATCAAATATCTGAAAGTAAAAAATTACAACTTCTGATAAAAACTTTCAAGACAAAGACAACTAGCAATATATATTGCATGTCAAAACACTTTTAATTCTGATTTGATTTTTAAGATAATTAGAAGAATAAATAATAATAAGCAATTTGAAGGTGACTCAAAGTTGATTAAACTAGTTAGTAGAAATCGATGTTAAAACATTTAATAAAGTAATAAAAAATAAATTTTTGTATATCGGTTGGAGAAGATGTTATATAACTCAATTTGAAAACGTAATGAGGTGCTACAAATGCTCAGGATTTATAGACATGGCAATTAAATGCACTAAAAATGTTGCATATCCAAATTTCTTAGACAATTATAAATTAGCCGACTGCAGTAACACGACTAAGTCTTGTATAAATTGCTAAACAAGAAATATATCAATAAGTCTTCATCTCAACGACGCAGTATGATATGTAGCAACCAAAGGATAAAGTAAAATTAAGTCAAGTTGGACAGTTTCAAACTTATAAAACAAAATTGATTAAAGTTATTCACCAGAATATTCAGTGTTTCTCAAACAATGTGCTTTAATTAGAACTGTTTATAAAAAATGTTTAGTGAACATTAGCAAAAACAATACACTATGATAAATATTAACATAAATAATTATTAGTTAGTCACAATGTTTTGTAGAGTATATTTAAAAAATGAGATAGCAGCTATATTTGTAAGAAGCGATAGTGTTGCAGGTACAAATGAGATATCTGAAACTAATAATATGTCAGTTGAAGGTACATTAGTGTTGTAAATGTAAATATCAAAAATTAATTTTGATAGCCAAATTTTGTGTATACAGCGGAAATATTGATGATTTTTGTTGTTTTTGAATTAATTTCAAGATATGCTTGTAACATTAACAAAACCTTAATAGTAAGAAGAGATTTCAATATAGATTTTTCATCTGTTTAATAACACTCAATCTTGTTGTTGTTGTTGAAAGATATGATAACTGGCTACGACATTACTTTTATTATAAATAAAACTACAAGAATACATTATAATAATACAGAAACGTGTATTGATAACTTGTTTAGGGCTGATTTAAAAATTATATCTTAAAGATGTTTATACTCTGCTTTATCTGATCATCTCTGTCATTTAAATTTAATTTAAATATAAATAAAACTTGCAATAGTTATTATAAAAAAACTATCAATGAGTTTACAATAAACAATCTTTGTAATCATTTAAAAAAAGAAAATTGAAAAGATGTATACTCTACAATGACTTGTTTAATATTATGTTACATTAGCATTAATTGTCTTTTCATAAAACATTCAAACAAAACTACACAAAAAATTAACAGTATTGGATAATACCCAAATTATTAGATCTGAAGCAGAAAGTATCACTTTTCCAAAATATTTCTACCCAATCTCCAGTTTTTACAGTTGAATATAAATTTCTTAAAAAAGAGTATGATGGCATGTTCTCTGATCAAAAAATCATATAATGATAATTTAATATTAGCATCCAGAAATAAATCTACAACAATAAAATAAATACTAAACAAATTTAAACATTTAGGGCGTATTTTCAAGAGATTGCGGAACAAATTGCTAGTCTAGATAAAAGTGATTGTAATCTTAATCACATGAAAACTGTTTACAAAACTATTTTTTTGAAACCTGTAATTAAATATGAAATTTAAAGAATAATAAAAAATAAAAAATTAAGCAAATGTCCTGATTCTGATAGTCTTCATTTATTATAAAGAAATATGCATGTTTTTTGATTTTTTATCATATAAAATAATAACAAGACATGTAGGTTACATATATAATTGTTGATAGATGGTTGTCTAGTTGTATTTTTTATCGTGCGTTGAGTATGATAACTAGACAAACATCATTTTTCTCGATTTACTCTTAATACTTACATTGGGCATTATCCACTTATTATTCTAGGGTCTTTAATTATAGACTTATAAGTGTGTTATTAACTTTTCTGCTCTAAATCAAGTTTTAGAAATATTAACAAATAAAAAAAACTCTAATAAATTTTGTCTGACAATTATGGTAGATCTTAAAAATGTGTTTGATTGCGTTTTATACAAAGCACAGGGTTGAATCAAATCTTATTTATCAAACAGAAGTCAATTTGAAAAATTTAATAATAACAAATCCAAAACGGTACAAGTCACATCATGTGTACCGCAAGGGTCCATTCTAGGGCTAGTTTTATATAATATTTTTTTCTTAGAGTGCAAGAGATACACACAACAATAGTCCTGCAGTCCGATGATTTTAATTTCTTTCTGGTAAATGCAAATTTAATTTTTATTAAAATAAAAAAATAAAAAAGATTTGATAATAACCAATTGATGCTTAACGAAGATAAACCGACCTGCATACTTCAAACAAATTTACAAAATTTATTTCTACAATAAATTTGGGTAATAGTATTTTGTCTTTGTCTAACAATGCACGTTTGTTAGAAATCTAAATTGACAATTCATTCAAATGGAATGCAAATGTAGTTCATATAGCAAGTATATTAAATTCAGTTTAGCGGTGGTGCTTTACAATCTATATTTCTCAACCATTTCAACTCAACTTTAAAATATAGGATTTTGCACTAGGAACTATGGAGAAAAAAACTTTTCAGCCACATATGTGTTATTTAGAAGCGCGCAATTACTACATCTGCCTAACAGTTATTAAAACTGTTAAATAGTTTACAATTATATCATAGTTTGGCAGAAACAGATCCGATCAGTTAAATATGATTTTAAACTGTCAAATTGTTTGAAGTAACTTATAAAAACATCATAAGTTTGCAGATGTGAATATGATTTGTAAAGTTTTTTAGACTGTCAAAAAGTTACTAAAACTGTCAAATGTTTACATGTTTAATGTATAACATTTTTTATATTAAAATCAAATATTTAAAAACTATGTTCATAGATATAAACAAAAAAATTAAGTTTGTTTGACACTTATGTCTTGTATTGTCTGTTTTAAAAATGTCCAACCATCTAATAAATGTTATAAGCTCTTTTTTAAAAGCCCAAACTTTTACACTTTGCATAAGGTCTACCTACTCTAAGGTTTACACCAGCACAAAATTCTCTTACTGTCGTATTTTTTATTTAACGTTATATACATAATTTCAATCTATTACATTTTAACTCACGTTTTAATATTCTGCAATAAATCTTAAATTTGTAAACACTTAAGCGTAAGATTTGAATCAAATCCTACACCAACATTAAGCTCAAAGTTAAATGTAAATCTCGAGCAAAATACTTCTGTTTCTTTATTTATCAAAACCATAAATTTGACACGCATTTACAAAACTATTTGTTGCATAGTTCTTGACTATTTTCTAAATTATTTTTAAATTTTAACAATCACCATTATATGGGAAAAAAATATCCATAGCCCTTCAAACAAGCTGTCTTATAAAAAAACCTTATCTTACTCAAAAAACCACATACAAAATTTTTAAGCATTTCAAACAATTTAAAGATTCCAAACAATTTATTAATTTTTAAAGATCTTACAATTATTACAAAATTAAAAAAAAAAACATTTTTGCCATTGTACAAACTTTTATTGACATTTATTAAATTTCATTTAACTTTAAATTAAAAGCCACTAAGTTAAATAATATTAGCATCAAGGTTGCTTCATTATTTGCAAATACTGCAGTCATACGTCTACTTATAACCCTAATTAAACCTTTTTGCAAATCTTATTTTTAAATCATAAGGATAATGACGTTGCTTTTAATATACATAATTTACATATAAATTATTTAGCAAAAATAGTTTAAAATTTAGTAATGTAATGTAAACAGTTGAGTTATTGTCATAAATATACACATTTTATATTAATAATAACTATTAAAATACAGTTACTTAAAAACTCTTAGTAACTTATTTTTATACCAGCAAGATATATTCTCTGCCAGAAATAAGAAAACAATGGTTATATAAATTTTCATATTTGTACACATATTTCTTATATTGAACGAATGCATAAACCTTTTATTAAATTCAAAACTAATTTTATTTGAGAGTCTATTTTGTTTTGGATTTTTCGTTTATATGCTTTACTAATAAATTAAATATTGATTTATTCCTAACTTACGGTTTATACATTTAAAGCTTCTAGATATATATACTTGGATGATGATTTGTTTGTTGAGGACATGTAAAATTGGTTGTATTACTGTTTACAATATTAAGTTGCTTAAGCTTTCAAAACTTTAAATAAAATAAATGACATAAATAAAGTTTTTTACACATTTATTTGTTTAAAATAATGCCTTAAATATATATTTTTTAAATTTGATTGAGTCTAACCTACTATCACAGCTGACAACAAAATTGTAAATGACTTTGATGACCACAGATGATACTAAAGCTGTAACATGCTTTAATACCAAACCCTAAAAACTAACTAATATAACAACCTAACCTAAGTTTGAGCTTGTAAATGTCATGGTTACAAGAGGATATAAACATACAGAGACGATGCCGCCACTCCAAAATGCAAATATTTATTTACACAACCAGTTACGCAGAAAAAATAAAATTGATTAAAATTGTCAAAAACTACATTTTATTTATAAGGTTTTTTTGTAAAAGACGCTAATTTTGACAACTTTTGACTATTCAAATCCTCTTTATAATGCCTGATATACCATTTTTTATAAACATAATTTTTTTTCTTGTAGTCTGTAGAATATTTACAAAATTTTGACTAAAATTAACATAGTGTGACGCTTTTTCGGAAAAATTGCAAGTTTTGAAGATCGCAAAAACATGTGCAACTTCTTGCATTAAAATAGTGCTGTATACGTATTGATTCTATAAATCTTGTTTGATAACTTAAAAAAAAATCAAACACGTGGGCTAAATTTTGTTAAGATTTGACTAAGTTAAAACGGTTTAAGGAAAGCATAATTTTGCAAATTTGCTAAATTTACGTTTTTTTTTGGAATAATGTTCGAAGCTTGGTATATCAAAATGACTGTTCAATCATGGTGTCTTATTAATAACTTGTTGTTTAACGCAAATAAATGTTTTTCGATAAGCTTCAACAGAACTTTAAGTAAAGTATCGTTTGACTATACTATCGATAATAATGTTTTGGAGCATGTTACACAAATAAAAGATTTGGGCGTAATTTTTGATTCAAAACTAACTTTTGTTGAGCATATAAACTATATGTGCAACCGTGCTATGAAAATGTTAGGATTTGTTTACAGAATGTCTACTGACCTATCTTCTAGCACACTCAAATTACTTTATTGCGCTTTATTACGTTCTCATTTAGAGTACGCTCCGTCAGTTTGGTGTCCATACTACAGCGTTCATATATGCAATATAGAACGTATTCAAAACAAATTTTTTCGTTTATTATCGTACAAATTAGGCATTTCATCCGAAAATTACGATTTTAACCTCATTGCATTGCAATATAATCTTCCGCCGCTGAAAATTCGGCGCAAAAGAGCCGATTTATCATTTTTACGTGGACTAATGATGTCTGAGATTGATTGCCAAGAGCTACTTGTAACTCTTCCATTTCAAGTCCCCAACAATAATCGCCGAACCAGACAGTCTCCATTATTTAGAGAATCTATACATTCTACCAATTATGGATTTAATAATCCAATTGGTAGAATGTGTAGAATTGCTAATAGTTTCTCTAATAATATTGATTTATTTTGTGTTTCAAAATGTAGTTTTAAGTGTCAGTTAAAATGTGTTGATGAATAATTTTATATTTTGTTTTTATTTATGTATACTTTTTTCCATGCTTTTATTTTTCAATATTCTTTTATATATTTTTGTGTAATTGTAATATTGTTTGTAATTCATCGTTATTTATGTATATAATGATGTAGATGTAAATGGTTTTTGTATATACCGTGAATAAAGTATTATTATTATTATTATTATTATTATTATTATTATTATTATTATTTTATGACTGCCTCAACATTAAATAAACAAATATGAGTTTTAAAGTACATGTAATAAGGCATAATTTGAACCATCGTAGACTTTCTTATCTTTTTATAAAGAAATTAAGATAAAAAAGATAAAAAATAAACTAAAAATGACGTTTTATTGTGAAATTTCTGACCTTTATATGTGTCATTTTAAACAAGTAATATTCTAAGGAAAAAAAATTGATTTTTTTTTTCATTCATACTTTGATCCCTCAAAATTTGAGCAAAATTCAAGAGGTCAACTTATTCTTATACAAATTATTGATAAAATTGTATTATAGGTACACTTTATAGGTTCAAATTGTGGAAATCAAACAACCATAAAAAAACAGTAATTGGTAGTTTTAACTAATGGACTACTAATTTGGGAACCAAAAAACAAAAACTACTAAATCCATGAACAAAGCAATCCTGTGTGAGCATATTATAAGGCAAAAGTACTGCCAACAAATTATATTTCAGTTAATTGAATTTGAATTTTAAATGATAATTTTAAATTTCTAGGGTTTTTCCAATAAGTACAAAAACTGATTAATAAATATTTGATGTTTTTAGTCTTTTGTGCAGTAAATAGTTAAAAGTTAAATTATTAGTTAATTATTTTTTATTGCTTGCTTTGTAAAAGCAAAATGGAGTTTTGATACAATATACAATTTTATTTTTAACTTTCTAAAGGCAACAAGAAGTTCAACACATCTATTACATACAATGAATTATGAAGTTCTAATACTCCATAAAATTTTATGTTTAGACCTATAAAGGCAACAAAAAGTTTTAATACTTTATAGTTGACAATATTCTAAAAGAACTTAATATCAACTTGCGTTATATAATATTAGTAATACAGAACTGATTAGTTTAAAGCAAGTCAGATCAATATTGATAAAAAAAAACTTATTTTTTTTTTAATTGGCAGGCAAAAATATTAGTAAACATCACTGGCAAGAAAGCATTTGCAACACTTCGTCTGCCGCCATCATTTCACTTATGCGGCCAAACATTGGCGTAATGCAAACATTTATTTTTTGATTTTTATTCTCAACATACTATATACATATACAATAATTTGATTTTATTTATTTATATATACCTAATTTTGTCTTAGATAACATAGTATTGATAGATTAATTTAATTGCTCAATCTTTATGCTGTAATAAGTGTTCTTATAAGTTAAACTATACATAAAATAACTTACCTGCGGCAAGACAATCCAACTGTTACAACTATTTTATACTATTTTTTGTTTTAAAATTTAAAATAGATCTTCAAGTAACATTTAAATTAAATTTATGTAATTAAAATGTTGATCGTGTTTTTCTAGAAAAAAAAAAATTATCTGTTCTTCTAAAGTAGAAAGGTTTAATTATTATTTGATTACGTAAAATAAGTACCAGGTAACTTTAATAATTTATTATAACTCAAAGTACATACAAAACAAATATAATTATATTAATTCATTTGACATGTTAACAAGTTTTAATATGTTTTAGTAGTTACAATATTAAAAATATTAATAAAACTCATTCATAAAATTATTACATAATAAAACAAAGTGCATAACCAAATTGTTTTCCATGCTGGGTAGACATCTATGATAGAATCTTGCTGCAATATTGTAGACCACCATCTTTGGTTACCAAGACTGAGGCTATAAACATACAAAAAAAAACAGTAATCAGATCATTATATTAAATAAAATAAGTATTATAGTTTTATAATAAACAGACCGCCATTAAGAACGTTAACGTGAAAGGATATGAAACAAAAGCTCAACTTTAATATATAGGGTATTTAACACAAAAAAACAAAACATTTGTGTTTAGCATTCTAAGCAAAAAATGCAAAATAACTTTCAATCGATATTTTCTTTTGCCTAAACAAGTTATTTTACGTGGAAGTAAAAAAAATCAGTAGCAACCTAGCAGGCTACTGAACTGGAACGCTATTGCCTATGCACCTTCTATTGTTTAGCAATTCTACAATAACTTTTGCATCATTATGTTCATTCTACATCACATTGCGCAATGCAATTGAAGCATCTACTAAAAAATTGTGTAGTGACTATTAAACCATTCCAAGTAAGACGCAACATTTAAACAATTTGGCAAAATTTGTATGGCAGTAGACAATAATTGAAAATTTGTGTTAAAAACAATGTCTTTTAAATGCGTGCAAAATACTGATTATGAGTATGTCATTGTGACATTTATTGATACAGCTTCTGGTTTTGTCGGACCACAAAATAGAACAAATAAAGTTAAGATATTGCTTGTGCTGTTCAAAAACTCATCGTAAAAATTTCAATTTTTGCATTTCATTTTCTGGTTGTAAGTAATGGACACGCTTACAATAAAACAACAGAAACTTTTGCAAAACTTTACCGAGCATTGAGACAGTGTTTTGTCAATGGCTTAGAATGTTTACTGCATTTTTAAAAAACCGATGAAATTTTTGACAATATACTAACTAGTGCGTTCGGATTGGCGATGAGAAAAATTCTGCGCAAAAATAGTCCCAAAAAACCTTTTGCAAAACCAAAAGAATATCAGAAGGGAAAGGGGTCTTGACTTTTTCGAATTGAATGAAAATGATACGTTCGTGTCATTACTAGTGACGAGTTTTATGTGTTTGAGAAAGTCTTGGAAACCTAGCCCCGTAGCATAGAATCGCACACTTTAACCTTGCCAAGGCCCAAAATGGCAAGAATGATGATCAAATGCATCTTGATTTGATTTTCGAATCATTTACAAAGAGTTTGTGCTTCAAGGCCAAACGGTCAATCAACACCGAAAAGTTTTTGAAAAATGTGGTTCTGAGTGTGAGATCAAACATCAAAAACAACTGGATATTGCGTCTTGTTGTACTGCAATTTTAGTAAAGAGTTTCTGGCTAGTAAAAACATTTCCTTAGCTCCCCCGTACTGTCTTTTTATTTGACTTAAGTTTTTGTTACTTTTTTTTTCTTGAGATTAAAATTTATTTCAAGTGGCGTCATTTTGGCACACTGAAAACACTCAAACGGCTGTGACCAACCAGTCTCTAGCGCTATGTCGTGTCCCATGGAAGTTGTTTTGAAAGAAACAATATTGAATTGCAGTTTTATTTGAATACAAAAATTTGCAAATCAGTCGCATTAACTAATTCACACATTTTGTAGATTAACGCGAAATCTAAACTGTGTTTTGCTGAATCCTGATTATGTGATGCCGTTTTTTTTTTTAATTTTTAGATCATTTGTAACTTCTTAGAGTTGCATTTTAGGAAAAAAAAAGGATTTTTTTTTTCAAAATTGTCCAAAGAACTTTAAAAGGCAGTTTTTCTTAAAAATATATGACGGGTATTTTTTTTTTCAAATAAGCAATAAAACGGGCTTTTATATGTGCAAAAGATAGCCTGAAAATTTCAGCAAGTGAAGTTCCAAGATATCTTACAATGTATTCACAGAAATACCTAAAAATAGTGAAAAAAGGCTTAAATTTTAAATTTACATTTTTTTATTGTTTGTAACTTCTCAGGATAGCACTTTTAGGAAAAAATTATAAAAAACTTTTTTGTTCAAATTTGTCTAAATAATAAGTTTTCACAGATAATTTTTTTTTTGAATTTTTGAAAATTATGCAAAAAAAAATAAAAGCTATTTTCTTTTTTTTTTCAAATATGGTGCTTTTATATGTAAAGCACGTTTTTATCTATATTTGAGAAATAAGAAAATACCTATCATTTTTTTTTTTAAGAAAAACTGTCACTAAGTTTTGCAAAATTTTCAAATTTAAAAGAAAAAAAAATGTTTTCTGAAAACTTATTTTTTAGACAATTTTGAAGAAAAAAAATTGTTATAATTTTTTCTCAAAAATGCAAACCTGAAAAGTTACTAACCATCAAAAAATGTAAATTTAAAGTTTAAGCCTTTTTTGCAATTTTTGAGTATTTTTGTGGACACATTATAAGATATCTCCGAGCGTAGCACACGGCATTACCAGAAATTTTCAGGGTAATTTTTGCACATTTTTATTCATATTTGAGAAAAAAAGAAAATATCCGTCATCTTTTTTTAAGAAAAACTGTCTTTTTAAGTTCTGTAAAGTTTCTAAAACTCAAGAAAAAAAATTGAAGAAAAAAGGTTTTTAATATTTTTTTCTTAAAATTGTAAGCCTTGATTTTTTCAAAATTGATTGATTTTTACTCGGAAATGGCTCACTGAAAAAATCTAAAAAAAAAATCAGGATTCATGTAGAAGAAGGCATTTTCAGTGGTTTGAGCAAAAACAAATTTTTACTCCGCACACTTGACTCATACATGGCCATATATAGGACTATGAATAACTTTGGAAGACATTTATTAATTGTTTATCAGACCAATTGTTTAAAATTGAAGCAGTTCTTTGTATTATTTTTTTTAATTCGGAGGAATTGCTCATTCTTGTGACCTGATTCTGGTACTATAACAACAACGCGGTTCTTAACTACAGCTGTGACTATGATCTATCTGATTCCTTACTTCTTGGTGATGCTTATAAGTATAATCTTAATTTTTTACTTTTTTTATTTTATTTGCTCAGAGTATTTTGGGCCCACGCATCTTGATTTTTGCGTTCATCTTCCAGAATAAGGTGAAATTAGAATTTTAGTCAACAAAATTTATTATCTATCTAATAAAAATAATTTTTATCGTAGAAACAACTTTACGGACTATTATGTAAATCGCCCTTGCAATTTTTAACTTGTTCAACTTGAAAATACTTTCATGTGGAACCTATGATCTAATCAAATGAAATATTTTTTTCTTTTAATTTTACAAAAAAAAATCTACTTTTATTACAATAATTCCATGGTTTTGTTTGATTATTATTTGTCCCTGAATCCAATCTGATGACATGGTTGTGAACATCTTTATTGGCAATACAATTTGAAAACTAATATTGAACAATATCTACGTACACCAGGATAATTAGATAAATATTCTATTTCATTTGTAATAGCAAAATATGTTAATTTTGACGACAATTTTTGATTATTTTTTTTCAAAAATAATGTAAGCATCTTCTTCATTGCCAAACTGCAATCTTAACAAAATTAACATAATATGTGACAACTGTTAACAGCTAGTAAATAAATTAAAGTATTAAAAAAATCAAATAAGTTTAGAAAATTTCATGCCTTATATCTCCAAAACAACGGCCAATTAGAAAAAACTTTTTTCATATTTTTTACTTAAAATCTAATTTGATAATAAATATTATTTTTTTCTTTTTAGTGCTTATATAAATGTTTCTGTTCTGCTCTCAAACTAGCTAGCAACTATCAGCCATCTCCATATATTGGGTATGCTCTACTATTAGTTTTTAGATTGTGTTACTTATGTACAAAAGTTTAGCACAGATATATTTGCTTTGCAATTATAATTTATACTAATAGGTTGATACATAATTATTTACCGTTTTTGGGTTTTGCTCATTTATCTAAAACAAATTAGTAAAAATTTGGACTTAGATAGCCTTGTAGTAGTTTAAAAACTAATTTAAATAAAATATATATAAAATTTTTTTTTTTTAAATTATATCTACTTAGTAAGGTATATAAATATCTTGAGTTTTAAATTGAAAACAAAAAACAATTGTTTTTTTTTAAGATTTAAAGTAGACTATATTAGCAATACTTAAATATTCTGTAACATTTTTATCTATGTTTCAGATTCTAGCAATGTAAAAACATTTTACCAGAGTTAGTGTTTGATAAAACTGTGAACTGTATTTATTATATATTAAAAATTCAACTTGTTACATTTTAATATTTTCTTCAATTTTTAATCCTTTTACGTTAAAATGTTTGTTAAAATTCTTCTTATTTGTTCCGTTTCTTTTTATAAAATGTCCAATTTTTAATAGCAAAGTGATTCCAAGATATCCACCGACAAAAAGATTTTTATATTATATTATTGTTATTACTGGAACCATCATTGAGCAAGATATACGTATGTATGAAAAACATTACAATACATTTCACATTGTATATTTTAAAATAAAATAAGGTTGAGAAAATTAATGTGTGTATAATGAAGTTTTAAAATTGAATATATATTTTTATTACTACAGGTTGAAGACCAAACATACCAAACAGTTTATAGACCACATACTTACTCAACTAAATAACTTTATTAACTCATTTCAATCATATTTAAGAGAGTATTCAAAAACCCAATTTGAAATATTTGCTGGAGATACTAATATAAATACAGAGCTGCAAAATGATTATCTGGTTAACGAATATATTAATACATTATGTGAATTTAATTTGCAACCTTGTATAATCAAAAGCACTCGAATTGATAAAAACCAAAAATCTTGTAGGTATAGATAACTTTTTTGTAAAATGTAATAAGAACAGTAATAACATATTTCTATTAATTGTTCAAAGTAAAATTACGGATCACTGTCCTGTTACATTAAGCATAAATCTGTCTAAATATGAAATAAAAATAATAGATTATAAAAAGTTAAAAACCAATTTACTAAAAAACAGTTGGGAATTTTTAAGAACATTAAGTGTAGCGTGCAATAACCTAATAGACATATTAAAAACATACATATCACAGACAACCTACATAAATAAAATTACCAAACAAAAACATCGTAAGTCATGGATCACAAACAAAGTAATCGGTCAAATAGAAAAAAGACTCTACTTGCTTAAGATATATCTTAAAAATAACAATATTGCAGAACATCACAATAATCATAAGACAACTAGAAATTATGTAACAAAGTTAATTCGTAAAGCTAAGAACATATATTATAAAAACAAATTAAACAACTGTACAAACAACGCTCAAGTTTGGAATGTTATAAAACAATCAACAAACATAAATGAAACAAAAATTGTTTCAAAGTATTTAAAAAACCTAATAAAGCAAGAAATAACAGACAATTTTGAAATAGCTAATGAGTTTAACCATTATTTTTGTAAAATTGGACAAAATATGGCACAAAAAATAACAAATAATCAAATAGATTATCAACACAATATTATTAAAAATCCACATACTTTCTTTTTGAATCCAGTATAAAATAGATATATCCAATGCTATAAAATTTCTAAAAAGAAATAAAAGCTTTGGACCAGATGGTATTAGTGGCAATACTTTTAAAGAAATTGTCGAAGTAATATCAAACCCTTTAACGGTACTATTAAATCAATGTTTTAAGCAAGGTATTTATCCAGATGCATACAAGCAATGTGCCATAAAACCTATACATAAAGGAGGGAATAAAGATGAAACGGAAAATTATAGACCCATAGCACTTCATGTCTATCAAAAATATTTGAAAAAGTTATAAAAATTTAAATTAATTCTTTCATAACAAAACATAACATACTGTCGTACGTTGGCACATTTTGTCAAAAAGATCTACGACTCCATTGATAAAGGAAAGCCTTCAGCTGTCATATCAATAGATTTAGCAAAACCGTTTGATACAGAATGTCATAATATATTATTTGACAAACTTGAACTATATGGAATAAGTGGAAAAACCCTCAATTTAATAAAAAGTTACTTAAAAGATAGAACCCAATTTGTAATTATTAACAACACAAAAAGTAATTCTTTACCAGTCAATATTGGTGTGCCACAGGGTAGTGTTTTGGGTCCGCTCTTCTTTATTTTATATCTAAATGACATACTTAAATGTAACGGATCTAACAAAAGTAATCCTATTTTAACTTCTTATGCTGTTGATACCATAGTATATATTGTAGGAAATAGTTGGACGTATTTGAAAAAAACTAATGAAGAAGTAACTAATTTAAAACTAAAATTTGATTGCAATTTACTCAGTCTTAACTTGAACAAAACTAAATATATTATTTTTACTTCATACAAAACAACCTACCTGACAAAAATGAATTAACAATTCACAAAACACAACGTACAATGTACAACAAATTGCACCTGCACCAAAAAAATTTAACGTGTAAAAACAATTAAATATTTGGGCGTAACAATTGACAAACATCTTAAATGGGATGATCATACAACTCTCATTACTAAGAAAATTAGAAGATTTGTTTATCTATTTAATAAATTAAAATATGTTGCAGATATTAATACATTAAAATTGATTTATTATGGATATATACAATCAATACTATCATATGGTATATTAGTATGGGGCGGTTGCCTAAAAACTTATTACCAACAAGTGATAACAAGTCAAAAATTAATAATAAAAATAATGTACAAAAAGCCATATACGGACTCCAGTACACAAATATTTAAAGACTCAAGTGTAGCTGAATTACATAAATTTTACCTTATTTCCATTGCTAAATATATATTTAAAAATAAAAATAAAACGACCAAATTATATGCACATACTCATACCAGACACAACTACTTAACACGCACCGCGGCCAATAACTTATCATATCCAAAACCAATTAAATAATTAATTGGAAAAACAAGCTTTTTGTATTTTGCTGTAAAAGTATATAGTTTTTTAATAACAAAAATTAATTTTAATCAGGTCAATAACTTCTGGGAATTTAAATACAAACTTAAGAAAGTATTGAAAGATTTTCATGCTGACCAAATACCTACTATTTTGGGAAGTTGCAATTAAAAGTTTTTTTTTTAAATATAACATTTTAATTACACAGTTTTTCTGGGGAATTAAAAAAAGAAATTCAGAGTATTTTGTTCTCTACAAGTATACAGCTTCGAGAACAAAATGCTCTAATTGTATTATTATTATTGACAC
Source organism: Tachinus rufipes (assembly GCA_963932245.1). NCBI lineage: Eukaryota > Metazoa > Arthropoda > Insecta > Coleoptera > Staphylinidae > Tachinus > Tachinus rufipes. The sequence continues at coordinate 39,965,003 of OZ010749.1, forward strand.
GAATTTACGTTTATTTATGTATTTTTTATATTTTCTTTAATGTTAAATTTGTATTATGTTACTTGTACTATGTATAATACTGAATAAATGATTTATTATTATTATTATCCCCCCACCAAAATAAACAATTTAACGTATTTGTAACGTATAAATTTTCTTACCCGGTCTAATGAGTTTGCAACTAAATGATTTGATTTTTATCACTTGTGTTACACCGTCCGCGCCCGAAAACAAATTAATAATCTGTCCCATTGCCCATTCAGAAGGTGACAAACCAGGAAATTATCCCTTTTAAGTGAATATTGATTTGTTTTTTATTTTATTTTTTATATTTTTTCATTTACTACTCCTACGTTTTCAAAAAGATTGCAATCAGTAATTAGACAATTTCTATTGTTTGACCAAATTTATATTAACATCTAATAAGTTTTCTTCTAACCTATACAAAATAGGACCTCCCACTATAAAATGCCCAAGAGTTATGTAATCAAATCTATCTTGAGGATTATTTGAGAGTTTACACAAAGGCCGCAAATTCAAGATAGCTCCAACCTTAAAAATTATGGTGTAAAACTTTTCATAAGATAAAAGCTGTTGTCCAATTACTTTTTGAAAATGTTATTTTAATAATTTTACTACAACCTCCTAAATTCCTCCAAAATTTGAAGATAGACATAATATTATACAATTACTTGAGTTCCTTTGCTGTCTTAAATTACTACCTTAATCTGAAAAGATTTTTAATAGTAAACCTCTTCTGCTTATAAATCTATCCAAAGCTCTTAAACATGCTTCAGATAAAAGACTGGTCACACCTTCTGGATGTATCGCTTTAGTCACCATGCAAACAAACAACGCCAAATAACATTTTACTACCTTATTACTTCTAAGAAGTGATGCTCTAGTAAAAAAAGAACCTGCATAATCGATACCAACATGATTAAAAGTTCTTGCCAGTTCTAATTGATGTGCTTGCAATTCTGCTACGAATGGCTAAATAGGCTTTGCTTTTAAAGAATGACAAGTTAAACATTGAAAAATGCGTTGACAAATTAAACTTTGTGCTCCCGAAGTCCAATAACTAGAAAAAAGTAAAGATTGAATCAATTTTGGACCACCATGTCCTTAAAAGATATGAAAATGGTCTATTAACAAAGTTGCTAAACGACTTTTATTTGTGATCAAGTAAAGATGTTGACTTATATGTGCTAATTGAGATAGGTCAATTTGACCCCTCACTTTGACAAAACCTTCAAAATTGAGATACGTCAAACCTCTATAATATTTTGAAATCTCTACCCTTTTAATCAATTGATCCCTTTCATAATTTAACAATGTCTATTGAGTTAATTTCACTATTATTTTTATTGCATTTTCATATTTTTGATGAACTATTGATTGAACCATCTTTTTCTTTGCAATCTTTATTTGTACAATATCATTGAAACATATATGCAATAATTCATTACAATTTCAATAAAGAAGATATTTTGTTAAACAAATTTATAAATTTAGAATAATCTTGATTTACTACATTAGAGAACAAATGAATTTCTTTCAATTCAGATAAATCCTGTATTATCAAAATTGGTTTTTCCAAAGGCCAAGTTGCCATTAGTTCTCGAATAAAAACTGGACCTTTCCACCAAAGCAAACATTTAATAAGTTCAGAAACAAACAGACCCCGACTAGCTGGATCTGCTGGATTTTGAGCTCCGGGAACGTATCTCCAAATTGCTTTCGGATTTAACTTATGAATCTGTTCAACACGATTTGCTAAATTTCAAAAGTGGCAGAAACCAAAAGAAACGATTTAAACAACAACCAAGCAGCTTCTAATTCTAAACGGGGTATCGTCCAAGTTTTTAAAAGAGCCACACAAGATTTCACCACTACTAGATAAACCTCAACAGAATCAATAGTTTTAATTTGTAGGTAAATTACTGTTCTCATTCCACAAATACTAGCATCCAAAAAACCTATCAAACATAGATAAAAAAAAATGTTTGGAATAATGCATTCTGGTATCTAAATTTCTTTCAAATTAGTTATTTTATTCATGATTTGTGCTCAAACATTTAGAATATCTGCTGGCAACGAATCATCCCAAAAAACTTTCAACAACCAAAGCTGTTGTAATAAAACCTTTAATAAAAAATTAAAAAACTCAAATATTTATTGATGTCAAAAACTCAAGCTAACCGAGACAAAATACCCCTCTTTGAAAGAATTTTGTTATCTAATTTTATTAAATAATTGAATGCATCTCGGAAAGAATCCCAGAAAATAAAGATCTATCAATTGAGCTTTTAATTCTAAAGCTTTATCTTCATTAGAAGCTTTTGCTGCTAAAAGATAAAGATTTCCTTTATATTCAACTAACTGAAGAATAGACCTTTGAGCTAAATAAAGACTAGATGTAGCCTTAAAAATTACTTTAGCTTGTTCGAATTTTTTGATAGGATTGCAAGAATTAAAGAGCTGAAAGATTTGTTAAAATTTTTTTTATGTAAACCTACCTTTTTATGTAAACCTACCTTACAAAACATTTAACAAATATCATAAAACCTGATACGTTGCAATATTTGACCAGTGTCTCATTGAAGTTTTTTTACCAGAGAAAAAGGTATTATTTAAAGAGATACCGTTAGAATTTTTCTCTGCAGGATTAAAAATTACTCTGACAGCCATACCAGAGATCTTTTCTTTTTTGACTTTTTGATGCGTAAAAAGATACAAAACTGGTTGTTTTGTAAGCACCAAATGATCTTGATCAATGAACTTTTGTATATTGTCGGAATATAATTTTTTTAAAAGTTCATTTCGTTTAAATCGAGCTTCCAATTAATAAAAACATTTCAAAGCATGTTTTCTATTATTACCTAAAACAGGACATTTGCTTTAAAAATAACTGAGTAATGTAGCGTCTATTTTTATTTCTAAAAACCGTTTAAAAAAAGTAATTTTCACACAGAATTTTTTCTGGTAATAAAAAAGAAACTGCACAAATCATTTGCTCAAGAGAAGGACAAACAAGTTATGGATTCATGACCTACATCAAAGCCAGCTTGGTTCTAATAACCTGGTCCGGAGGTGAAGTGTTTGAACAATGCTTGTTAGACTTATACGTAAGAAAAGAAGTTGTATTAGAAACTGCATTAACACAAGATAATTTCTTTAAAAACAACAAACCGAGATTGATGTCAAAGGCCTTGTTGAAACAAGACGAGTCCTTATTGACGTCCTCCTCTGCATTTCTAAATATGTTGATGTCAAAGGCTTTATTAAAACAAGACGAGTCCTTAAGAACGTACTCTTTTGTGTCCATAGATGTTGATGTCAGAAGCATTGTTAAAGAATACAAGTCCTTAAAAACGTACTCCTTTGCATTCAAAAACGATGTGTTATTAATGTCAGAGGCGTTATTGAAACAAGACGAGTCCTTATAGACGTACTCCTCTGCATTCGAAAAAGATGTGTTATTGATGTCAGAGGCCTTATTTAAACAAATCGAGTCTTTATGGATGTTTTCTTACGCATCCGAAAAAGATGTAAAATTGATTGAATTTCCGTGATTGACAGAATCAGAGAATTCAACGGTCTGTGCCAGTTTAGGCACACACATAGAATTCGTTATGTTTAGTTTGTTCCCAATTTTATTTTTTACAAAACCCATTGTTGAGTTTGTAAAGTTCTTATTAAAAAATGAAAATTTTATATATATGTGAACATGTCACCAATAGCTTTCCAATAAAAAACAGGCAAAACAGAAAAAAAAACCAGACTTACATGAAAATGTTCTCGGTTTTTATTTATTAAGATTGTTAATGTTGTTGTTATGGTGACGGTTGGGGATATTAATGAATTCATTAAACTACTAGAAAAATTAGCTGCAAATATTGAAAAATCGTCCACATAATTGCTTGTCGGGAATTAATCTGATAGTATATTTGGAATGTTCCATTTTGTAGGTGTCGTTTGCACGCTATTTGACTTCCTTTTCCAATAGAGTAGTGACCACAAGCATAATTATTGGTTGCATTTTCTTTGCCGGCTGTTAACTGCTCTGGATGATAAAGTTGCTTATATTGACCTCTTTTGTTCACAATAATCAAAAAATGATTCATAATAACAAAATTAAAAAATTGTAATGGTTACGCTTACTATCTCTTATTGCAGCCTCTAGATTAAAAGAGAGCTATTGATGACAAGGTCTCAAACACTCATCACTATCCAAACTAAATTAATTAAAATAGCACTCTGATTTCTTTTAATATGTGCTGGACAAAATTTAGTTATATCCAAAACAGTTTCCACTTCCAACAAAATTACTACTGGTGACAATACATAAAAATAAAGATCTGTTAAAGATAAATTTAAAAATTGACTTTTAACTTCATCAAAAATAGAAACAGTAGACAAATCAGCTGTAATTTTAGGTAACACTACAGCAAAATTTAAATAAAAAAATTTATTGAATTTAGTACGTAAATGGCAGCTCACCACTTCTTTGGGTGAACCCACCGAAAACTGACCACTCTATTCAATAAAAAAGAACATCTTCATCTTGAAAGTATTAACCTCTCATCTAACTCATGAGTTATGAAGTTCACTTGAGTACTTGAATCAATTATCAAACGAGAATTTACCCAAAATTTATCAATGTTGCAAATACTCGTTTGAGCAGTTCTTAAGAAAGCTACAGAATTTGTGAATGGTTGAGAAATTCAAAGATACAGAATTTAAAAGAGACTCATTAATTGCCTTAACAGGTTCATTATTCCTTTTTATCACCGGATGTGATATTTTGATAGATGTCCGGTCAAAATGCAACAAGGTGTTGTTATCCTTTTAACCACAACAAGCAAAACAACGTTTATGAGCTTAGGCTATTTCGTATCTGGAACTTGGGGTTCCCGCTAAGAACACAGGACAATTTATTTATCGATAGTTGGTCTTACACAAAGGACACTTAAAGAAAAATGTTTTGGGTTCAATCCTTTTAACCCCCGTGTGAACTTTTTTTGAATGTTTTTTTGGATGAGAATAAAAGAAATTAAATTATGGTAGAATTAAAGAAGTTTTCAAAACCAAGTCAGCAAAAGTTGTCGGATTGGTTAAAAAATCTATAACATTTTTAAAGAAAATAATCTCAGTATCTTAATGTTGAGATTCAAAGTCTTTTCTCAGTTTAGAATCTAATAATCTTAAAGAAAATTCAAACAAAAAGTAATCTGAAAGATCATTCAAGCCTAATGTTTTTAAAAAATGCACGACTCCTTTAGAGTTATCGAATTTTACAGGACTTAATTGCAAAATATTTGAAACGTAATGATTGGCAATAATTCTTTTGTTTGTGTATCGTTTTATCAATAAATCATATGCCAAATTGTAATTATATGGCAAAAAAGCAAGTTTTAATTAATTGTAGAGCATTACCCTCTAAATACCCCAACAGGTAAGAAAACTTTTTAATGTCAGTTAGGTTTGCACCATGGATCATGTTATCATATAATGCTATAAACAAAAAAAACTTTTCACATGATCCTTCTAACTTGGCAAACCTAATTTCCGGTAAATGTAGACGTAATTTTGTATTTGTAAAATTACGAACTGACAAAGAAATCAATAATTCAGACTTTATCAAATAATAACTACTTTCGAATTTAGTTGCCAGTTTGTTAAAATCAACATTAAACTTTTTATGACTAAAAGTCAATATAGATAATTGATCTAGTATATTCTTATAGACTTCTAAACTCGACAACAAATCTTTGGCTCTCACCTTAAATTTATTCTAACCGGCTGGCAGCTCTTCAATCATGTTTATACATGCAATAACTGAAGTTCTAGGTAAAATAGTAAAGAGATTTAAAAATAATAAATACACAAAAGTAAGTTTGTTAAACTTGAGTAAAGCTTTGGAAGTTTCACTTCCATAATTTTCACCCAAATAGTATCAAGTTATTGCTATCTAACCTTAGCAATAGGAAGCAGATTGTTAATTGCAATAATGTAACATCAAAAATGTTGCATATTAAACACGGGGTACCACAAAGACCAGTTCTTGGTCCTTTATTATTTTTTCAGCAACAAATTTTCTCTAAACCGACAATACTCTTATTTTTTATAGATCAGCTTAGGTGAAAATAGTCAATCAGCATTCCCAAGTGTTATTGGAAGAAACTTCAATCTGGTTTTACAATAATAAATTGATGCTAAATGAAGACAAAACAAACAATATGGTTTTTTCAGTAAAAAAAATAAAAAATTAAGGACATTTTTTATGTACATTGCTAGAATGTAAGCAAGATATTTATTGCTAGTTAACAATATGAACTGTCATTTTAACAAAGCTTGCTTGCTAACAAAATGACCTGTCATTTTAATAAATTTTGAATACTAACAATATAAACTGTCAGTTTAACAAAATTAAATTTTAATATATATTAATATTATTTAATCTAAAGATTTGCCACGCCTCCTGATATAATAACCGTTTATATTGTTAGCAAACAAGATTTGTTAACATGACAGTTTATTTTGTTAGCTAGCAAGATTCTTAAAATGACAGCTTATATTGTTAGCTAGCAATACATATCTTGCTTACTTGCTAGCAATATGCATAGAAAATAGCCCCGAATGAATTAAGTTCTATTAAATATAATCCTAAACTCAAGTAGACAATACATGAAGATGATTTATCAAAAACGTGGTCAAAGTCTGTTTTTGATTAGGTTAGGTTAAGTTAAGATAGTTTAGGTTAGGTAAAAAACTTGAGAACGACTAGAGGCGGCAATTAAATTGCCACTTTTGTTATTGCCAAATAAACTTCCGCCGCACTCATGAAGGCGGAAAAACTCAAGTGCACCGTGAGGAAGAAAATCCATATAGCAAGGTGCCCCAACTGCTTACAACTAGGCTACGTCAGAGATGCCTGTGCTGAACCGCAAACAGATAATCCGGGGTGCCTAAAATGCTGTAAACCGGGTTATTAGGCAAAGGATTGCAAAGACGCCGCACTATGCATGCATTGCAAAAACAAACACAGGTCGGACTCGACTATCTTTTTTCGTTTTTAAAAGATTAAAGGCACAGAGCAGGGGGGAGCACGACAAAGCGCTTCAAAAGTTTTTGCAGATCAACGTTGGCACTGCAAGGGTAGCGCACAACGCTGCAATTGCACAGGCCAGGCAAGATAAAATAGATGTGATAATGTTCTAAAAGCCAAACAAGGCCATTGCAAAAAGGCAGAAACTTTTTACTGACAAAAGAGCAGTCGTTGCTGTACAAAACAAACAACTTTATAATACGTGGTCACCAGGCCGAAAACGGTTATCAAATTATCTAGACAAGTGATTTGGTCATAGTAAACGCTTATATATCGCCAAACATCACATTGGCGTTATACAAAGGTAAAGTAAACGCGATTAAAGATTCTTTAGCAGCAAATAACAACATGAATTTTATACTATTAGAAGATTTCAACGGTGAATCTACGGCATGGGGGTTCTGCAGTAAAGATAAAAGAGAAGCATACCTTACAAACTTTATATCTAGTGTTGATGGAGTCGTTCAAAACGATGGAAAAATACCCACCATTGCTAGGAAACACCCAGTATTCTTTATTGAACCTCACAATTGCTTCAAACGGTCTTAAAGATTTTGCCGATTGAAAAGTCTTAAAAAAAAAGAATGTTTCAGCCTACACAGATATGTCTTGTTTAGTATAGGCAAAACTAAAACAAGAACAAGTGATGCAAAAGTGATGTGGATTGTTGATAAAAGAAAAGTCGATGAACTACTAAGGAATTTTGTTAATGAGCGTCATGACATGTCAAATTTTTTGATTAGGGCTCAAAAACTGGCCAGTGAAAAATTAAATGCAGGAAAATAAAAAAAAAAAAATTTATTGGTGAAACGACAAAACTGAGGAAAAGAAGTCAGGTTGTAACTCCATTAGGAGAAAGCTTAATAAGCCAAGACAAATGACATATTATGCAATCGACTTAAGGAAATACTTAAGTGCAAAAAAAAAGACATACAGGAATAAAATGTAGAGGGCAAAAGATATGTGCTGGAAGAAGCTTTTGGACGACCTAGACACAGACCCTTTTGGACAGGGTTATTAAATCATGTAAAAGGGTTTAAACCTACGCCATAAAAAAATTGTTTCTTAATCAAAATAAAATAAAAAAAAACTGTAGAAGAGCTCGTTCCTGATAGTGATAACACAAACAAAAAGTTCACATCGTGACGGAAGTCCCAAATTTTAACATGGAAAAGCTAAAATGTGCCATATTGTCCCTAAAAAGAAAAAAAAAAAAAACGCCGGGCCCCGACTATATTACTGCAGAATTTGTAAAGCTCGCGTAGAAAATGTTGTTAATTTATCCGTTAAAGGTATATGTATTTTTAAATATTGTTATTGTATCTGTTTATCGTACACCTCTATCTGATTTTAATGAATTTTATGTTAAACTTGATAATACTCTGTGTTATCTAGACAAGAAATATGAAAATATTATAATTGGTGGTGACATTAATGTAGATCTTATCAAAACCAATAAACATCAAAAAATGTTTATTGATTTGGTACAAAGTTGCAATTTTGAAATCACTAATTTTGAAATAACTAGGAGAACACCTATCCTAGAAACATGTATAGACAATTTCTTAATTAATATGGACGTACCAAATAAAAACATCAGTTATTGAACCCAATCTTTCAGATAATTTTGGCTTAATAATTAATACAATAGATGTTAACAATGCAAAAGCGTATACGCAGTATAAAGAAAAGTTATTGTCTTTAAAACATCTAGATCAATTTTATGTTGTGCTATCTGAAGTAGATTGGTCTTTTGTTTATAAATGTTCAAATTCACAGGACAAATTTACAAGTTTTTTTAATATTTTTTTAAATATTTTTAATTATTGTATTCCAGATGAAATTATAAATATCAACAATAATAAGAAACAAGTTTGGTATACATCAGAACTAAGGAATCAAAAAAATTATCTTAATTTACTATATGCTATTAGGAAACAAACAAATTTAACTGAACTGAGTGCATTAATAAAAAAAGAAAAAAGCAAAGATAAAAACAAAATCAAAAAAATAAAAATTGATTTTAACATTAAACTGATAATGGAATCATTAGACAAACCAAAACAAGTTTGGGAAATAATTAATAAAAGCACCAATAGAAAACAAGTAAATAAAATCTCATCAACTATATCTGCTAACAAACATCAAACTTTTTTTGTTAATTCAGTTGAACATGTTTTGTCTTGTTTTAATCATAATGATAACAGCTATCAATTTTTATTAAACAATTACACAAGTAATACAAACGCTTCCTGATTTCTTGAACCAGTTTTGACAATGGAAATCAAATCTGTGATAGGATTGTTAAAATATTATAATTGTATAGATCTGTATAATCTAAATTCTAAAGTACTTAAATATGTGTAAGAGGGAATTTTTCCTTCTGAACTAAAATTATCAAAAGTCATACCAATATTTAAAAAAAGGAGTATAAACCAATCTGAAAATCATCGGCCTATATCAATAACACCTATTTTTTCAAAGATATTTGAAATGTTATTAAAAAAGCGCTTGTTCTCTTTTTTAGAAAAATTTATTTGTCGGGCACACTATGGATATATTCCTTCTAGATCTACAATAAAAGCTGTAAAACGACTTGTTCTTGACATTGAACAGGCCTTTGAATGCAAAAGTGTGATGTCTGCTTTTTTTTAGATCTAAGCAAGGCATTCGACTCAGTCAACCCAGAAAAGTCTCGAATTCTATGGCATAAGAGGTGTAGCATTAAATATTGTTAACAGCTACTTAACTGGCAGAGAACAGATTGTCTTTGCTAGTAGTACTTTTTTGGATAGAAATAAAATGTACTACGGTGTGCCGCAGGGGTCTATTTTAGGTCCCCTGCTGTTTCTGTTGTACATAAATGATCTTGAATGTAATGTAACACTAACAAGGATATATCTTTATGCCAATGACACAACTCTCATTCAAAGTGTAACAGCTTCTGTGGTGGATGGGTTGAGTCCTTTAGAAGAAGCAAAACAACGGTTTCATGCAAATAATTTAAAGTTAAATGAAGCAAAAACAGAACATATGTTTTTTTTATTACTTAATGCAAATGAAGGTGTTAATAAATCAATAAAATTTATGGGTATTCATTTAGACAATAAATTATCTTGGCAACAGCATGTGGAATCGTTGTCCACAACATTAAGCAGAAATATTTATTTAATAAAAAAAATAGCCGAGAACACGGATTTAACGGTTACACGAAATGGAGTTTTGCTGTGGGGTAGTTCTCATTGTGCTAATTAAATCTTTGTTTTGCAGAAGAAAGTTGTTCGTGCAGTTGCGGGACTTGGTTTCAGAGATACGTGTAGGTCTCGGTTAAAAAAAAACTGGGTTTTATGACTGTTGCAAGTTTATATGTATTGGCATGTTTGGTGCATGTGAGAGAAGGTATAGATGCTGGAAATTACAAGTTTCAAAATGAATTGCATAATTATTGTACCAAATCAAGTAAAAACATCTGCTTGCCATACTGCAGACTAACAAAAACATTAAATTCGTTTCATTATATGTCAGTCAAAATGTATAATATTTTACCCTATACAATCCAAAAATTACCAGCTAAGGAATTTAAGTTATCTCTAAAAAAAATATTATTAAATAATGAATTATATCATGTTAATAATTATTTTAATTTGAGTTTTTAAATTGTTTTGTTAATGTTTATAAGTGTGCATGTAAAAATGTTTTCTCTGAATATTAACTTACAACTTGTACCTGACTTTTTTGTACTACATTATTTTACCATGTTTATGCAAATAAAGTTTATCTTAGCTTACCTTATCTTTGCAAAAATTATTCAAAAAATGCTTCGATGTTTCAACAAGACAATATCGGAGCTCACCTTCTTCTACTAAGTACAATGAAAAAAGTCTATAAAATACTCATAAAAAGAAAGCTGGAGAGTGAACTGGATAATAGAAAAGGCATATCGGATGCCCAATTTGGCATTGGAAAAGGTCTGTCAACAATAGATGCCGCGGTTGAGGTAAAAACTATTATCTAAAACAGACAAAGCAAATTAACGGCTTTGATATTGATTGACGTTAAAAATGCATTCATTACAGCCAAATAGACCTACGTACTGAGAAACTTGAGACGGATAGGCATTTCTCCGTATATATGCAAAGAAATAGATCAATTCTTCAAAAACAAAACCATTTGCATAAAGGATTGTGATAATAAACTAACACAAGGGGTTCCCCAAGGCTTAGTTTTAGGGCCCACTTTGTGAAATGTGTTAAATGACCTTGTTTTAACTCTAGACTTCTCAAAAATGGATGCTCTATTCTATAGCCTATGTTAATGATGTAGCGCTACTGAGCACGGCTGATGCTGATGCCTGCGTGAGTTTTACTACAAGAACTAACAAGGTCCAAAAGCAAATAGATAAATAAACCAACAAAAACGGATTGGAAATTGCCCCTGAAAAAACCAAGAAAATGATCTACAAAGGACCGCGGTTAAAAAAAAATTTTGTCATCAAGTTTGGCAACGTTACCATCAAGCCAAAAATAGCAGTTAAGTACTTGAGTATTGAGTTCAATTAACTAAGTATCTTTGGAAATCACGTCAAAAACTAAAAAAAAAAAACTTGAAAAAAGAATTTCATACATGACAAAAATACTACCAAACATCAGAATTCACTAGCGGCTTACTACTCGGTAGTGAGATCGATTCAAAGTTATGGTGCCCCCATATAGCTTAATGCTTTTGGCTGTGCAAACCACTGCATAAAGCTGATAGCCACACAAAGAAAAATTCATATAAGAGTAGTCAGCGCGTACAGCACTTTCAGCGCTCAGGCGGTGTTTGTAATTGCCGGCAAGCTGCCCATTGATTTGTACGTCAAAAAAGGGGCCATCTGTATACCAACCGCAAGAGGGGTGGCAAAGAAGATTTTTGCGCCATCCAAAAATGGAACAAGACGTGGAAAAATAGCTGCAAGGAAAAATGGACCAAAAAGCTAGTTTACGATTTAAAAAAATAGATCAAGAGCAAACACAAAAAAACAAAATATTCTCAGTTTCTCTCTGGTTACGGCAGTTTTAGCATTTATACACTGAGAATTGGCAAAACCGCAAATGACAAGTGCGCGTACTCCAATCAAGTAAATTCTCTGAAACACACTTTTTTAAAATGTGATCGATGATCTGAGGAAAGAAGAGTTGTCAAAACAAAAATTGGTTGGAAGATAGACGTGAAAAACTTTATAGACGTGATGCTATCAAACAAGATAAATTGAAACCTGCTACACAAGTTTGTCAAAACTGTTATGAGGCCAAAAGATGCAGAAGAGAAAGCAAGACAGAGATCATGCCGCCTGTTGCGCGGCTTAAATGATTGAGGTCCAGGCCCCAGCTGCTAGACAATGCTAAACCTTTTTAATAAGGTATTCCGTCTAGTAGTTAGAAAATTTAAAGTATTTTGGTGGGTAAGAGTCCTACACTGTCGGGCACGTTGAACATTGTTACGGCAAGCATTAGCGTTTTCTTAAAAAAAAAGTTAGGTTTGGTTAAGTTAGGTTAGGTTTATTTCTTATATTTTGAATGACATATGTCATATGCCATAGACAAGCAATTAGAATTTTAGGAGGTATTAGATATAGACTGTTTTAAAAGTAGTTTTCAAATTTTTAAAATTTTTAACTTTTACAAGTTGTTATATTCTGCGTTGCTTCTGTTATATTTTAGAAAATTTAAGTTGAGAGCATCGATTTGACAGGTATTAAATTAGACCATTGCGAAAAAAGTATCCAATTATAGTTGTAACGCACAAAATTAGTAATAGACTGTTAAAAATGTCTTGTTTTAGAAAAAAAAAAAATTGTGTTTAAAATAAAATTAAAATAAAATTTATGTGCCGTTTAAAAAAAATAATATCTGTTTGAAGCATATAAGTTAATGTCATGTTGACAAATATGACAAAACAAATTTTTAAGCATTTCTCAATTCAAATAATATTTTGAACCAGTTTAGATTTTGCACTTAACCACAGCTCAATTTTGCTTTAACTAAAGATGTACTAACAGCGTAACCAAGAGCCACAAAAAGACATGCATATGTATGTTTGGATGCTTATATATAAAGTAACAGATACATTTGCAAAAACTTCTTACCGTTCCAGCCGTTGATTAACTTTTGTTAACGCTATTAATTATACATGTCTTCTCTGCCGTATTGCAGACGTAATTTTTTTGTTATCTTGGTAAATACAGCAATGCGTTGCTGACAATAGATCTATCTCCAAACTACTTGATATAAACTTGTGTGCAAATATATATATATATATGTCATAACTACTTCTAGGCTCAGAAGATGTATAAATTTAATATACGAAACGTCAGCGAATAAATATTGTCAACATAAACATAACTTGTTTTATTGCTGGTTAATTATACAGCAAATATTGAATTGGACTTTTCCCCATTATTTTAATATACTATATATATATATATATATATATATATATATATATATATATATATACATCAAACAAACTGTGTTTGCAAACAATACAACATTTAAAAATAAATTATATAGATTAGAAGAAGCTATTAGTCAAAACATTTTGCAATTTCATATTGACTGTCAGCAAACTCTCTTTGCATAAAAAATATTGATATTGTTTTCTCACTGTGTAATAAACATAACTGCAATTTCCATAAAATGCCTTAAAGTTTATATCGACTCTAAACGTTCACGAAAAAAAGAAGTTACCTAAAAATATAGTCAAAAACTTTTATTTAATACGCCATCTAACACATGCTTTACTAACGTATGCATTGGGATTAGCATACTTTTTAATATGTTTAGCTTCTTATTTAATGCTATTGTTTGTTAGTTTAGGAACGTTTTTTTTGATATTTTAGAGATACAAGTCGTAGCAAATGTAGTGTACCACAAAGACTTCAAAAAAATCTTTTAAACTATTTTAAATGTAACATAGATTGTAGTCCTACTTACAAGAATGATTTTTCTTATGATACAAAAATGATAATGCATCTACACAAAACAAGATTATATAAATTGCAAATTACCATTATTATTTTTTAATATTGTATCAAATAATAAAAAAAAAAAAAAAATAATCTGCGTATTAAATTTAAAAACACAATTTTTAATACTAATCGCTTTGTATACTATATAGAATATAAAGTTACTAATTTTATTGTTAATAAATATTTATACTTTTATGATTGTATTATTCTAATATTGTATTTTTGTATATCTTTTATTTGACATTTAAAAATTAGATGATAGTAATGTGGTCTTGTCACTCTTGCGGTAATCTCCCACGCAGGTTAATAGCGGTTTTTCATTCGCATATAAAGTCTAACATATTTAAATATAAAGAATTGCATAATGAAAAAATACTATCTAAAATATTAAATTACACTTGTGGATATACTTCGGCAGCATTTTCCCCGACTTGCATATTTTCAGCAAACATCTTAAATTTCTCTTCGAAACAAATTTAGGTCTTCTTGAACTTTTACCGCAATCGACAATGTTTGCGGTTTCATCATGTTTTTTTATGTTAAAACTATTGACTTCCTTACTCAATTTGCTCGAAATATTACGCATTGTCTTGCGTTTATGGTATTTCTGACAACATTTTTGTACTATTTCTATTATGAATTGTTAGTACATTTAATTGTCCGCATATTTCAACAGAATTTTTTTAATTAGTTCGTAAGAAAACCTAAAAAAAATAATTATGTCACAAATACATTTTAAAATGTAATGGAATTTGTCAAAATAGATAACAAATATTTAAATACTTTTACGGAGGTGTAGCATTATACAAAAAATAGCACCGTGGCCCATTATTAGGCATTGTATGCAGATGATAATAATATATGCATTACAATAAGCACAGACTGAAATGAATGATTAGATACAAAGGTTAAAAAAAAACACTTTCAAAATTAACAAATGAGGCATAGCGAATAAATAAATTATTAACATTTTTAAGCTTAAACAACAAGATATTTAGTCAGTCAGAAATCACTAATTTATTCATTTATATTTTGATTCAATTTTATAATAATATTTAAAGGAAAATTACTTCATTAAAATACTATTGTTGCAAAAAAATATTATTTATACATACATAAAGCACAACTTGCAACGCGTCATGACAAAAAAATAGAACAATAAAAAAAGCTATCCGTATTATTAAGAAATCTGCAAATGCAATATTAACTAATCGGTGTCAAATGTTGGATTGTAACAAAATTCTGCTTAAAAATCATGCCAACGCCAGTTGCAATGATTAGTAAAACGTGTTAGTTTTTACAATTTGGATAGAAATGAACGGTAGAAAAAAATGGCTTGGATCATTAAGAATTGTTTAAGCTATGTTATGTTCTATGTTTGGTATAAAAATAAAAAAGAGATTTTTCAACGTCAACACCCCTCTAACGATTTAGATTTTTAAAAATGTCTTTATCTTAATGGCAATTTTTAAAATAATGATTATTTTGTAAATAAATGTATTATAGTATTTACAGAATATCAAGCTAGCATTCTTAACGCATTCAACATAACGTTAGTTAAATAATCTAGTTTGTTTAATTAATTAATATGTTGTCATAATTATTTGTTTAGAATATTTAATAACAAAAGAAGGTATTTATGATAAGTGAAGACACTACTGAAGAAGAACAGTACAAAGAAGTTATGGAAGAAATTTATTATAATAATTGTGCTGTTGGCAATTACATGTTGCAAGACTTAAAAAAACAAATTTGAAGTCAACTTGTCATTAGTACAATCAAGTCAAACGGTTGGCAATCTGAGAAATGAATATAATAAAATATCAAGCAAAAACCAAACACGTGTAAGTACCAAAGGGAGTGACTATAATAGTTCTAGAAAACCGCTTTCTATAGTAAGTACAACTCAAATTTGCAAGTTACAACCAGTAGAACATACAAAATTTAATGGCAATGTTGAACAATGGTTTAAATTCAAGGAATCTTTTAAATCACTAAACCACGCAAACCACAGCATTGCAGATGTGAATATACTGCAATATATAAAGTCATTGAATGAAGAAGCAAGTCTCTGAAAAATGTTGCAAAATAGTTATTCAAATCAAATAATCATAATACAAAAACATGTGCATAGAATCTTGAACCTTCCAAAAATGGTTATAAAAATGTCTAAGATGTTACATGAAATAAGTAACTAATAAACAATGTAAATGCAATAACAACATTAGAATGCAAGACAAGTGAATAGAGCAAGTTGTTAGTTAATCTAGTTTTGAGAAAGCTAGATTCACAAACAATCAGAGAGTGAAAATTATCATTACTTGATTATTCTCAACCAAGTTTTGACAACATTTATAAAGGGTTTTTCAATAAGAAGTTTTATTTTGAATAGCAGGCTATTTAAGCAGCTGTCAACTTTGAAGCTATTATCTTTTGAAATTTGACAAGTAAAAACTACGCCATTATTAAAAATGAAACAATACACGCTTCAACAACGCATTGAAATTATTAAAATTCACTACAAAAATAGTGAAAGATTTTCAGTCACAGTTTGCAAAACTAAAGCACTTTTTGGTTGTCGTAAAGCACCATCTCGGCCGGCAATAGTAAACCTGGTAGAAAAATTTGAGCTGTTGCAACAAGTTTGTGATGTAAAGAATCAAAACCCTATTCATCTTTCAAGAACACCTGAAAATATTGTTAATGTAGCCCGTAGTGTTGAAGAAAACCTTGGTTTGTTGATTCCTTATCGATCTTTGAAATTAGACATTCCACAAACGACATTACACCGTATTTTGCATAAAGACTTAAGTTTTAAGGCTTTTAAAGTTCAGTTAACACAAGAACTCAAGCCGGTTGATCACCATAAACGTATCTTCGCTGATTGGGTCCTTCAAATTCATCAAAATAATCTGGAATTTGATCGAAAAATGATCTTGAGTGATGAGGCTCATTTTCACCTTGAAGGCTACGTTAATAAGCAGAATTGTTGCATTTGGGGCTCAGAAAATTCAAGAATGATAGTTGAGAAGTCTTTGCATCTTCAACGTGTCACTGTTTGGTGCGGTTTTTGGGCTGGCAGTGTGATTGGACCCTACTTTTTCAAAAATGAGGTTGGTGCAACTGTTACTGTAAATAGATGGCGCTACCGAGCTATGATTATAATTTTTTTATGGCAGGAAGATAATGATGTGGACGACGTTTATTTTCAGCAAGACGGCGCTACGTGCCACAGAACAAACAAAACAATCGCAATTTTGCAAGAAAAGTTTTCTGACCGTGTTATTTCTCAAAGAGGTAATCACAATTGGCCACCGAGATATTGTAATTTAACACCTTTAGATATTTTTTTTTAGAGCTACGTAAAAGATAAGGTCTATGCCAGTGCTCTACAATCGATTCAAGGCCTTAAAGATAGAATTTGTGAAGTTATCAAAGACTTACAGCCGCAAATGTGCAAATTGGTCATAAAAAAATTTATGAAAAGAATGTGGTACTGCAACCGTAACCGTGGCAGCCATTTGACTGATATTGTTTTCAAATGTTAATAGCATACCTTCCTCTTTACAATAAAATAAACATTTATTGGTTTCTCTTAAAAAATACCCTTTTTTTAAAATATCAATATGAAACCTTTTATTGGAAAACCCTATAGAACATAAATGCAATGCATTAGAGGCAGTTAATTGTTCAGGTATGAAGATTAAACAACGACAACATAAACATGGGTCCAACAAAAAACAACCACTAATGACGTTTGTATCTATAAAAAAATATAAATGTTATTTTTGTGACTGGGATCATAGTTTTTATGCGTGTAATAAATTTAAAAAACTTCCAATTCTTCAAACACGGATTAATACAGTGCAAGAAAAAGTTATGTTGCAATTGTTTTTCTCAAACACATCTGGTAAAGAAATGAAAAGCTCGCGGATATTTTAAGTGCAATGGAAAACATCACACACTTATACACCTTAATGACACTATATTAACACACGCAAGGATATTCGGTGACCAAACACTTTTTAATGATTTTTCAATATCAACAGCATGTTTAGTGTTGTCACAGTGCACAAACAACTTGCTTTCTAATAGTTTATTTGAAAAAACCTGTTCTTCAAAAAACAAAACTTGGATAGATAATTTAGGTAACATTGGCTGACAAAAAAAAGTTCAGTGCAAGGCAGAACCAATGAATCTACAAAATG
The DNA here is from genome assembly GCA_963932245.1 of Tachinus rufipes. NCBI lineage: Eukaryota > Metazoa > Arthropoda > Insecta > Coleoptera > Staphylinidae > Tachinus > Tachinus rufipes. Next base: position 39,983,331 of record OZ010749.1, read on the forward strand.
CTATAAAAAAGTTTTGGAAGATTGAAGAGGTAGAAAAAGTCAAGTATTTGATTAATGAAGAAAAAAAATGTGAAATGTGTTATAAATTCATCATCAAACGTCTCTACTTGATAAAACAAAAGTTAACAAAAAATAACAATTTGCGTCAACAATATTATTTGTTCATGAAAGAGTATGAAGATCTGGAACACATGAAGTAGGTCCAAAGCTTAGGAGATAGTCAGTTTTATTTACTACACCATGCAGTCTTGAAAAATAGCACAACGACAAGCTTATGAGTAGTTTTTGGTGCAGTAAAGTGTCTTTTAATAATATTTTACGGATTGGACCAGTATAACAACAATCTTTATTCGAGATTTTTGTAAGATTCAGATTTCACAAATATGTGTTAGTGACATTTCAAAAATGTATCGACAAATTCTGCTGCACGAAGATTAGAAAAACTTACATCAAATACTATAGAGGTACGACACAAGCAAACCAATTCAAGAGTATAAATTTCAAAAGCTAGCATACGGCACAGCCTCTGCATCATACATAGCAACAAAATGTTTTTAACAAATAGCAGAAGAAGCACAATAGATGTTTCCTGACGCAAATTAAATCATAAAGAAAAAAATGTACTTGGATAATTTGCTAACTAAGGCTAACAATAAAAGAACAGCTAATCGTATGCGAGATGAAATTACGTCAATTTCGGCAAAAAGAGGATTTGAATTAAGAAAATAAGCAAGTAATGACAAAACGTTATTATTATCACTACATGCAAAAGAAAATAAAATATTAAAACTAGATAAAGAGGGCACAACAAAAACTCTGGCCATTGAATAGAATGCTCAACAAGACACACTTCAGTTTAATATAAAATAGACCCAGTAGTAATAACAGCAAAAATTATAATGCAAAAACTATGGACATTAAAACTAGGATGAGATGAAATTATACCACATGAAATTATTGTTAACTGAACAAAATATTTAAATGACAACCATGGATTTTGTAACGCAAGTGAAAAAGCTTATGCAACAAGTATATATGTTGTTACTACGGACATAGATACAAGTGAAGTCAACACCAGATTAAGGCTGGAGAAAAGTTACGCTATTATAAGGGTTTACAGGAGAAAACACAGCAAGAAAACGCCTAAATATAATTGAATAATTTTTTTACACAATATAGAAGAAAGTCCAACCTGTGACCTCAAACTTTTTAAAATATAATCCGATAAGTTGTTTCTTCTCAATTAATTTTTAAAAAGGGAAGTTATTATTTAATGCATCATTATTTTTTTACTCGTTAAATATAACTGCAAATCTTTAAGTCAAAGCATAAAGACATAGAATATTGTATGTAGTTCAACATATAAAATATGTGATGACAGAAATCGTATCGTTTGGATATTGAGTTGGATGGCGTTTTGTTCCATAAGAACCAATGTTAGTTTAAAAATGGGGCCGCGATGTAGTTTATTTTTCTTGACTAAGAAGTTCAACGTTATTGTAGTAGATGTCGCACCCCTAGAAACGGTATGATAGATAGACATTCATTAATACAATTACGCACACATTATTTCATTCGGGTCGTGAAGTGACCCCTGTACGAGATAGCTAGCGTTCCAACAAGGACAGGTGCTGTCTAAATTTAATATCCCGTATCTGCACATATATCAAAATGATTTTTACGATTGGCTGTTTCGCGCGCCTCGCAGCGGGTCGGGGCGCTGAAAGTGATAGGAATTCTCAAGAGGGGAATCTTTGGCAAACTATAATCGAGGGCCTAAACTTTAAAAGTTTTAAAAAATGTTTTAAATATTTAAAAAACATAATCTATCAAAGTTGATAACAACATTTTTTAATAAGGTAGATAAATAACAAAAGGAAATTTAAAAGCCAAAATCTTTATTTTGTTTTATTTCATAATTTAAAAACATTTATATTAAAAAATGTTGATTAAATTAGTATTAAATACGTTATTGCATTTATAAGATAATAAAATCGTCTGTATTTAATTTATAAATTTTTCCTTTTACTCTAAATCTGATCGCCGTATTGCAATATAGTATTTTTTTTAATATAATTGATAGTTGTGTTCTACGTGATAATTCATGTTTATGAAAACAATAAAACAATTTACGATATTTTTTACCACAAATTTAATTTTACGAATTATAATAGTAATTTGTTTTATTATTTTTATGCTTTATGCTTTATGCTAATTGAATTCTAGATTCAGTTGAGGCAAATACAGATCAAATAAAAAAACAATAATTGTCGCAGCATTTTAGTGTCTTGAGACGGGTCATCAAAATAAAGAGGTATAAATAATAAGATTATGTACACCAAAAAAATTATGTTTTATATATTAATTTGTATATTCACTATTTATTATTCTTTTTTTTTCTTGGTTGTTATTTTAATACATTTTTTGATTCATTGATAAATATTACAAAATAACACATTTTTTTATTTGCAATGTGCAGTTGACCTTGTATCCAAAAATATCAAAAGAAAAATATAATTTAATTACTATTAACTTATTTTTTGACAAATCATTAAAATAAAAGTGAAATAATTACAAAGTCTTTATCATGCTTATATTTCATTCAAAAACATTGCTAATATATTAAAAACTCTAGCAAAGTCAGAATTAGTAACGTAACAAAAATAATAAACGTGATAAATAGTTTTGTTATTAAGTAATTGTTTCAATTAGTTATAAGATTTTAATTAAAAAATTCAGTGTACTTGAAAGTAATTATGACGTTTCTACAAGTGAAGAGTACCATTTGTTTCGTCTAAGCATACTGTACTATTCTTCAAACTACTGAAAATGTCTTCCTCTACATGAATCCTGATTATGTGAATTTTTTCAGTTTCAAAGTCAATTCCGAGTAATAATAAAATTTGAAAAAATTGAGATTTTTAAGTTTTTACATTTTTTGATCGTTTGTAACTTTTTAATGATTTCATTTTTAGGAAATAATTATAAGAAACTTTTTTCTTACCGAAAAAAACTGAAAAAATTTAGATAATCAGGATAAAGAAAGGCATTTTTAGTGGTTCAAACAAAAACAAATTTTCATTCCGTACACTTGACTCATGGCCATAAAACTTCAAGAAACCCATAATTAATGCCTATGAATGCCTTGAACACACTTTCAACTCAGTTTCATTTCTTTCAATTCCATTACTTTTCCATATTGCACAGCATCGGAATAATAATTTTGAAGATTCAAAATTGGTTTTATTAATGGACGTCAGTCCATTCTCGGCTATTACAGACTAAACCAAAATTTGAAGCCGTTTACCTAAACATTCTTTGGGACCAATATATAAGGTTATCAAATTGTCCTTCAGTATCAGCGCTGATCAAATGTTAAACATTCGGTGTAATTTGCAAGCTATCCAATATTTGATAACATTCTGTGTTTATTTCAGCTTGAGCTATTAATGGTTGTTCAGCCATTGGTCTATTTATTTATTGCTTTACGCGTTTTTGGTTTTTTTACCAACATGAGGTTATGGCAAATTTTTTTGTATTTAGTTTGTCTTTCCTTATATAATATAAAATATTTTTCTAGACTAGGTGCATAAAACTTTTATTGTAACGTAAAGCTGCTAAATAAGTTCTAGTATAATATGATCCTCTACTTGTTATGTTGATCGTTTTTTCTATATTAAATTGTGCCACAATATTTATGAACAATTATGCTTGATAATTTGTTATAGAATCTGAAGAAGCCACTTGTTTTGGCTTGATTTAATTTTTATGTTGGAGATATCAGCAAAAGTGATATTTCCAACATAGTTCCTTACAGTTGTTACGGTAATTAAATATGTGGTATAGCCCATGTTCCAAATCAGTTATAAGACTACTAACTTCTGCACAGCTTTATATTACACTTTTTGTGCATTACGTATCAGATGATGTTTTCTGCGAGAAGATGAGCAAAGCGCTGGAGGTAAAAGGATATGATGTAAATGCAATCTCCAAGTTGCATAACCAAACAAGAACCTACAATAAATTGTACATACAATTAAATAAAAACGTCAGAAGCAACAAAATTTTGAATTTAACAAAAATTTTTGGCCTCAAAGTTAAGGTTAAGTTTAAGTCTGGCAAACCGGATCATTGCCATTGCTGTCAAGCCTGTGGACACTCTGCATCAATGTGCACCAACGATTGGGTGTGTGTTAGATGCGCCAAGAACCATTCATCAGCACAATGCCATCTTCCCTCTGCAGATAGGAAGAAAACTCTCTGTGCCAACTGCAGTGGTAACCACCCCGCGACCTAGAAAAGATGTCTGGTTTACCAGAAAATAAAAATAAAAGCAAAACCTAAAGGGCAACTTTTTGAAAAAGGTAATTATGTAACCACGCTCACAATTTACGTCATACGCAAAAGCTGTGCAGCCGCAACAACAATCAGCACCGTCCATCAAAGTGAAATTCAATCTCAAATCGGAACTCACAAATGCCATCAATAGTAGCAGCAACAACAAGGATTTACTAAAACTGATCTTGGTCGTTCTTCTCAAAAATCAACACCAATAATGGAAGCACAAAATAATATTATATCAATAGAACACTGAATACCAACTGCAATGCTAAATATCCCAAACAACTTAAATTATTTATTTCGGAACACGACATTGATAGAATTATCAGAAACCGGGTTAAAACCCAGTGACCACCCAAAATTTCCCAACTTCAATATATATATATATATATATATATATATATATATAGAAACGACAGAATAAACCAAGACTGTGGCACAGCTATAATTATCAAGAGAACAATAGACCATTCAGAAATTGAAATTCCAAACTTTACCAACTTGGAAGCGACCAGGGTAATCAACAACCTTTCCCGTATCGGAAAAATCAAAATTCTTTCGGTGTATCAAAACTACTAATAGTAAATGATTTAAAAATGACTTTTGAAAATAATATTCCTACTCTTATCGGAGGTGACCTCAACTCCAAACACTTAGCATAGAACTTCCGCGCCACAAATACCAAAGGCAAGATTCTAAGTAAATTTATAGATCAAAACAACCTATCCATGCACATGGATTCAGACCACCTTTCTGTCCTATTAACAATACTTGAAACTTTTGTAAGAAAACTGAACACAACTAAAAAGGAAACAAACTGGAAACAGTTTCATCTGTTTGTTGAAAATAATCTTGGCCCGTTTAGAAAAATCTCTTTCACACTGGATATAAACGCAATTGTCAAAAACCTAATTTCCTCTATTCAAACTGCTTAAGATAAAGCTACTAGCAATACCATCATAAAAGATAACAACCCACTTGGACTTCCCTCATACTTAAAACAGATTGGAAAACAAAGTAAAAGAGGAAATAAAATTATTCAAGAACCAACAGTGGCACAACCTATTTTCAGCAAACAGAAGACAAAATGCTCAAAACCTAAAACATATCTAAATGAAAGAAGAAAAAAGCACAAGACCATTATCCACGGTCAAAATAGCTTAGCTCACACCATATTAGAAAAAACCGAAACTATTGCTTTGTCTCCAGAAGACCAATTTAGTCCGGCATACAACATCTTAGATGTTGACATAATGGAAGATGTGGAAAGAGAGCTAGAGTATTATGAAAACAACACCAAAGACAAAACAATACCTTTTACAAACCCTTTGGAAGTGGCTAAGGCAATTAAATACACTAATTTTAAAAAAGCTCCCGAATATGATAATATCTCAAATGCGGCACTGAAAAACTAACCAAGGAAAACCATAGTAGATTTCACTAACATCATAAATGACGTTTTAAGACAAGGATATTTCCCACAAAAATAAAAACATGCCATAATTGTTGTATTTTCAAAGCCAAACTAGCCAAAATCGTTTCCCCAGAATTACCGTTCAATAAGCTTGCTACCAACTCTGAGCAAAATAGCAGACAAAATTATACTTATTCACTTAAACAACTACAGTGAAATTAAACAAGTAATTTCAAACCATCAGCACGGCTTTAGAAAACAACACTCTTCCGTTCACCAACTGGCAAAAGTGGCAGATCACATTTCCAAAAGATTTAACAACAAAAAGTCAACCGGAGCCGTTTTCTTCTACATAGAGAAAGCGTTCGACAAGGTATGGCACGATGGCCTGATAGCCAAACTATATCGAGCAAAATACCCTCGTCTCAACACTTTTTTTTCAGTTAAACCTATGACAGCCGGTGTTTCTCAAGACTCGATACTATCACCTGTTCTATATAATATATATGTTGGAGATATCCCGGCAATCACTAATGGAACCATTCTTGCTCAGTTTGCGGACGGTAGGGCAATAATTCATTCATCACACTTAAAAATTCTTTTGTATGTTTAAATGTACTACCAATTGACATAGTGGCCTAGACAGCAGAAGTGTCAATAAGTGCTTTATTGATATTTTGTTGGTCTGGGAACCATTCTTCTGTTTGAGTTTTGTATGTGTTTTCTCAAGCAGCACATTTTAATATTACAACGCTATGAAGACCAAGTCTAATTTCTGAGTCAATTTTCAAATTTCCACCTGTACAAATTTGGGAATGCTAGCTAGTTTTGCATCAAGGCATCTTTTCAGGCATGATTGTTTCATATTATGTATGATGCATGCGTCAGCATTAACTGTTGACGAATTTAAAATTGTCTCTTGCCAAAACAGGATTGCAAATCACCTAAATAATTTTCTAACCGTAAAAATGTTTAAAAAAAAGTTGTTTGGTTTTAAAGAAACTATTGAATAAAAATATTATTAATATACATTCATTTTTTTGTAGAACTTTGGTAAACTTTTTTTTTTCAAATAAAACACCTTGTATATTTTTACATTTATGGATTTTAAGATTTTTTTTTTATACATATAATGCACCATTTTTGAGTTATGTATAAGCAAACTCCTAAACTTCAAATAAAGAACATTTTTCCACAAACATACACATTTATTTTAACCTAACAAATAAAAAAAAAACAACATCAAAAAGAAATAACAATCCAATAATTAAATCATTAAAAGAAGTAAAAGTATATATGGTGTTCTATTTAAAAAATAAATAAAAAATCCAAATTTCTATAACAAAATAAACAATGTATATTTTTACATTTTTTAGTTCTAAGATTAATTTTAAGTAAGTAAGGATGTAAACTAAAAAATGGTGTATTATATATAAAAAAAAATTGCGAAAAATACAGGTATTAGAATCAAAAAATGTATAAATATATGGGGTGATCTATTTGAAGAAAAAAATTTACAAATTTCCCCGATAAAAAGAACACCCAGTATATTGAAAATATTTTAAGTTAAAATTAAACAACTTTTGTTCAAAAACTTTTTTGAAATATTTTACGGTTGAAGAATTAATTAGGTGTTCCAGTAATTTTGACTAATGACCCAGTATAATAAATTAAAATACAAATTATAATCAACATGAAAGAATTTAGTAATCAGTAATCAAAGTTGTTTATTTATATATTATATATATATAAGTTGACCGATTTTGCACCGAGTTTGGTATTCTTGCAAAAGCAAACCTATTACATATAAGTTTTATATCACCTCTCAACTATATGTTCTGTTAGTAAACACAAACTTTCAAAAATAAAGTCATCAACTGAATTATTGTGTTGCCTGTTGATATCATCATCTTGAGAATTACTTTGTAATTTAACACAAGATTCCTGCTTTATTGTCATTTTATACAGTCTAGTTTTATTACTTCTAGAACCGACTTTTTCTTGCCACTATTTTTTACCACAAAACTCACAGCTTACACAAAAGCACTAATAAATAGTATAATATAAATAATATAAATATATTATCAAATATATTTATAAATAAAAATTTGTTTACTTTCTTACCCGTGAGTGAGTCTTGGTACGATTCTATCTTGTTTTTTTTTTTTAAACGGTGTGGTAGACCGAATATTTTTGTTACGTCTAGCGCACGTAGTCAGGCGCACATTTATAGTGTTTTTTGCAATTATTATTATGTATAAAATGGCAAAGTTCTGTTGTGCTTACGAATGTAAGAACATATGAACTTTTAAAAGGTCTATAATACTTCATAGATAACGTACGCATTGTAGACGAATATCTCACGAATATTGTCGAATGCCCACCCGAGGCAACGTTTGGCTCGTCTCCGTTGTCTCAATCAAGTGTTTCTTCTATATTATATTATTTGTTACTGCTAGCGCCATTTTAGCGGCTTCTGATGGCCCAACAAAGAAATTCTCCAGCGTTAATATGTAGAAAATTACAAGTAGCCTTAATAAAATTTACAACAATACTTTGGTTAGAACTTTGCGCAGCCGTTTTGTCATGCAATCTTCTAGAAAAAACTACCAAAGCGCTACGGATGCCAATAAAGGACATTTACTGTTCGAAGGATTTTTGCATAATTTTAAATTGGTTGTCGACAGAACCCTCAACATAAAAAACTTAAGTAAAAAATAAGGTCCATAAAATTCAACATCAGGAATTTATTTGGCAACATGTTTCCTCGGCAAATAATCCAGCTGACTTAGCCTCAGAAGGCACATTGGTTTGTAATACAGAAGAACAAATCACTTAAAAAGAGGATCAAATCAATACTAAGATTTGCAATACAAATAAAAAACAAATTTGGCAAAAAACTCTTCGTTAAATTGACTTGTACGTGTTATTGGTTGGATTTAACAATTTGCTATTAATTCAAATTGTAGCAACCAAAGAACCAAAGGAATATTAATAAAGAAGAATTTATTGCTGCTAAAAAAACCACTCTTAGACTAGTTCAAGAAAAAAAAAATACAAAAAAAGAACAAAAGAAGTTTGTAGCATTTCGTCCATTTCTTAACAAGATTAGTATTCTGAGAATAAGAGGACGTTTATAAACCGCAAAACTAATCGAGAATCATAAACAACCGGCAGTAGATCCAAAGAAACATCCATTTACCAATTTGACAATTTACGCAGAGCACCTCTGAGTTTGTCATAGAGGAATTATACTAACCTTATTGGCTATACGCAGAAAATACTTAATCCAATAGTTTCCAACCCATTAATGGGCAATCTTTCTCAAAACGGAGTTACTTCAAGCAAACCTTTTTTTCGAATAAAGAAAAAAACAAAAAAAAAACAGAAACAAATAAAAAAAACTTATATTTGTTTTTTTGTGTGCTCTGTTACCAAAGCCGTACATATAGTTGTTAGTAATTTGACTATTATATGTTTTTTGGCAACATTAAACTGTTTTGTAGCAAAACGTAAAATAGCAAAACATATTTATTCTGATAATAGAACCAACTTTGTTTCAGCTAACAACAAATTAAAAAGATTTTTTTAACAATATTGAGCTTACTAAAACAGAGCTAATCAAAAATAATTTTACTTGGCATTTTATTTCTCTACGTGCCCCACATTTTGAAAGATTTTGGGAAACAACAGTCAAACTTATGAAGAGACTTTTGACACAAGTAATTGGAGATGCACTTTTAAAATATAAAGAATTAACCACAATATTAACCCAAGTTAAAGTTGTCATGAATTTAAGGCCAATTCACGTGGTTTGATAGAAGGGTTCTATCAAACCACGTGAATGACTTGGAATGCCTTACTCAAGGACATTTTCAAATAGGAGATGCACTATACCAAATTCAAATCTACGCAAGACTAGAAGTAAACAATTACACGCGTTTGTTACGTGCACAGCTAAATAAATAAAATCTCATTTAATGGGGTCTGGATTGAGCAGCCAAGCCTAATGCTGACGACCAATCGCATGCAGGCGTGTGTTTACGTGTTTATCACGCGGTTTTGTTTACATACTATTAGTCCAGCGTAGATTTGAATTTAGTATAGTAGCAATTTCACAAAACAAAAATCAAAAGAATCTTCTAACCAAAAAATTGGACAATTAGTATTGGTCAAGAAAGATACACCTCCACTAACCTGGAAGATGGGCAGAGTAGTGAAAACAACAAGCGGCAAAGATGGAATGACACAAGCAGTTCAAATCATGACAAACAGACAAATTATTTTTAGACCTGCAGTAAAATTATGTCTTAATACTTCCAGTTTAAGTATGAATAAACCAACGCAACGTTTCAATGAGGAGCGGTATGCTTTGTAAATAAATGTATTATAATATTTACAGAGGATCAAGCAAGCAATCTGAACGCATTCAAAATATCGTTAGATATAATGAATCACAATCCAACAAGCCGCTACAATGATAATGACATGATAAATTAAAAAAAAAAACAAATTTAAACAAGACAATGTTGTGCCCTGCAATTTAAACAGAGACTGGGCATTTTTTAAGATTTTTAAATCATATCTGTCGGATAAGACACAATTTGTAAAAGTATTTTTGGATGGAAAAAGTTATATTTCTAATACTATAACTATAACATACAGGGTTCATTATGAAAGTAATGCGCATATATTTATTGAGACGCTACTGTTCATCCCAGCCCAGTAAAACCGGTTGAAAAATGTGGTGGAGGATCTTTCCAACGCAGCCGGTCTGCCAATTTGCTCCAACTGCCTGAGCAAAAAAACTTGTCTACGCGTAAAGTATGTTTTTGTTATTGTAACACAACGCAATTTTGCGTTGTCAAAAACTTTTGAATTTGATTCAAAATAATCCAAATTTTCTTAATTCTGTCGTAACCGGGCAATTTCTGGATATTTGAGTTCGGCCCAGAAACAAAATGGCAGAGCAGCGCGTGGCACACAAAATCATCCCCCAGCCCAAAAAAACGCGAATGAGCAAATCTCGCATCAAAATAATGCTCATTAACTTCTTTGACGTCCGAGGAAATGTCCATATTAAGTTTCTACCGCAAAGAGAAATTGTCAACTCAGGTTTTTACCAAGCGTGGCAGACACGTCTCCAAAAGTGTATTGATGCAGAGAGAGAGTATTTTGAAAAATTTTAAGCATTTGTAACAGTACAATAAATAAATCTCTTTTTCACAGAAAATGCGCATTACTTCCTACACCTCAAGGATCTATTTTGGGTCCCTTACTTTTGTTAGTTTATGTTAATGATTTAACGGAATATAAAACATCTTTTAACAATTTAAGGAGACAACATCAGTGTTTGTATAACCAGTAACTCTCTAAATGACTTTTTTAATAAAATTAATAGTTGCATAAACAAAATTAATAAAAGGTGTGTTTGTAATAAACTAAAATTAAGTACTGGCAAAACTCAGATAATTTAGTTTGATAATTACTGTGTTATTCCTAACTCCTGTGAGCATGGTAATATTTTGGGTATCTATATTGATTCTAATCTAAACTGGACAGCATATATATTCAGTTAACACAAAAACTTTTGAAAACAGTTTATTTGTCTTATTATAAATCTATTATAAAATATGTTCTGAGTGGTTTTTGTTAGCATTATTTATATTAGTTAATGTTCTATAAACATTGTTACTTGCATACAAATAGAGCGTTTGAGGCTGAATTACGGATAGATAAACAATGGACTTTGCAAGTTTTTAAGAGAAAAAGATGAAATTACACAATAGCTAGGGAAACTTTTAAGGGTGTAATAGAGACTTAATTACACAATGGCTAGAGGAGCTTTAAGGGATGTAATTTAGCTATTAGATGTTATTCAAACATAAACCGGTTTTAAAGGTGTGTAATACAAAGTACATTGGCAGTAAAGTTATGGTACTGATAGCTATAGCATGCTTAAAAATTAGAAAGATTTTTTATTTTACACACTAGCAGCCAAGGGTCGTGTGGTTAACACAGTAAAACCTTATATGTAACAGCAAAAAGTATGTTGTGCAATAGCACTTAAAGCCTTGGCGTAGCACAATATATAAATATATACAATTGCAAGCGATTGTCAAGCTTACACATGCCGGTTAGACTTAGTGGTTGTATGCAGAGCACATTACAGCGGTAAGGAGCAGTTATAAACCTACTGGTATTATAGTATAGTTTGGGAATGTGATACTATACTACTATACTATGTGTTTAGTCATCAAACCGTAAGCAGGCCAACTTTTGTATCTTATTTTTAAATTAAAAAAAAATTGTAACTATAGTAGTATATCAATAACTCATATTATTAAAAAAAATGTTATGGGGAGCTCTTAATGAAAATAAAGTTTGGAATTAAAAGCTCAATTGATAGGTCTTTTGCGTTGCGAAAGGTTTAAATTGGCAATATGGTCCAGTTTGCATCGTTTTATTATAGAATCTGAGATTCAAAAGTTCTTAAATTTTGTTTTTTATTAAAGGTTTTATTATTATTATATCAAGATAACTGGAATGATCACAATGCATTATTCCAAAAGGTTTTTTTAATCTTTGCTTAATAGGTTTTTTGGATGCTAATATTTGTGAAATAAGAGCAGTAATTTACCTGCAAATTAAAATTATTAATTCTGTTGAGGTTAATCTAGCGGTGGCTAAATCCCGTGTGACTTTTCTTAAAACTTGGACGGTACCCCGTTTGGAATTAGGAGCTGCGTGGTTGTTATCTAAATTGTTTCGTTTGGTGGATTGCATAGATTTATGCTCCTTCTTATCTGTTGAAAACTTTTGTAGCAAATCATGTTGCACAGATTTATGAGTTGAATCCAAAAGCAATTTGGAGACACGTTCCAGGAGCTCAAAATTTATCTGACTTAGCTAATCGGAATTTGTTTGTTTTTAAACTTATTAAATGTTTGCTTTAGTATAAAGGTCTAGATTTTATACGGGAACCAATGGTGAATTGGCTGTTGGAAAAACCAAATTTGATAACACAGGATTTACATAAATTGAAAGTAAATCATTTGTTCTCTAATGTAGTGAATCAATATTTTTGAATTTATAAATTTGTTTAACAAAATATCTTCCTTAAATTGCAAAGAATAAAGTTGTTTGATGGTTCATCATGAATATAAAAATGCCATAAAAATAATAGAGAAATTAACTCAAAAGATATTGTTAAATATAAAAATGTATCAGTTGATTAAAGATGTATAGATTTCAAAATACTATAGAGGTTTGATTATGCTCTAATGGAATTTACACATCAGGCACGTTCTTTATTAAACATTTAGATGGGTATTGTAGACAACAAGTTTCTACGTCCTGTTTTATTAACAGGCGCTGCTTACTTAAACTTTCTGCAAAACACTATATACAATCTTTTTGCCAACATTACTATTGACCAAAGGCAATAAATGTGGTTCCAGCATGATGATGCTCATTTTTTTATTGCTGTTAGAGAGCATTTACTTAAAACTTGTTTAAATAGATTGGTAAAAAAAAACGGACCTATTTTATGACCTGCAAGATTGCCTGATTTAAACTTTCTACATTTTTTTTTTTTGGGAATATTTGAAAACATTGGTCTATGGTACTCTTGTAAATAGCCTCAAGAAGCTGCTGCTACAAATTAATCAAAATGCTAACAAATACAAAATTTTAAGTGTGTGGAAACTTTGAAAGTAAAAGCAATAGTATAGAAACATAGAAAACTAATAAATAACTTGTATATGAGACAACATGTAGCAATGAGGTAGACAAAAAGACCGAGTGGTTTGAAATTAGAAAAAATATGAGGTAAGGCTGTTGTTCATCATCAACAAAATAGTGGAGTGCTGGAAAGAAAACAAGAAAGTGAGCATACGCAAAACAAAACTAAAGATGGTAGTACCAATGTATGTACCGAGTATAAACAAAAACAAGACAAACGTTTTGAGAATTAAAAAAGCAAAAAAAAATGGACTGGACGAAGTAAAAAGGTAAGTACATTGGTACTAAAGTTACAGAAATATGGAAAAGCAAAAAAGAAATAAGACTACGCATAAAATGGCAAAAAAACTTTTAGAAAGAACAGCAAATTTTAAGTTGGATATAAACCTGCAAAAAAAAATTGTTAAATGTTTTGTATGAAGTGTGTTCCTATACAGATGTGAAAGTCAAAGTTTTATAAGAACGGTTCTCTAACGGAGAACGGACGTATTTGCAAAAGTGCTTAACGGTGATTTAAATAGTTATTAGCAGATAATTATCTAAAAAAATTAAAAAGTAGAAAACTGTGAATTAATACAAACAGTGATAAGAAGTGCAAGTAAAGTTTTGTGAGAATGCAAAAGATGTAAAAACTGTGATAAGGACACATTCAAAAAGGTGCGGTCGTGTTTTAAAAACACGACACGTTTAGTGTTTACGCAATAGAACATTTACCGCAAAAACAGCAAATTAAGCGCAAAACTAGGCCAAGACAGGACGGTCAAAAAACGCGCTATGGATGCATTTAAAAAAAGCGGGAAGTTACAAAAAACATTGCCGGAGATAAAAAAAACTATAAATCCGAGTCAAACCACAAAAAAGAAAAGAGATGTAAACTCCCCAGGCAATAACAATGAAACAAAAAGAGTAAATAACCCTACAACAAATGAAATAATGGGGGAATTAATTAAGGAGCTTAGACCATGGAGTGTTCAAACACTAAAATGGAATAAAAAAGGTGGCAAATCTCGTAGAAATGAATATGGAATAACTGGAGTACGAAGAAATACTGAAATAACAAAAAATAAAAAATAAAATAAAGAAAGAAATGTCGACACAAACAGAGGAGACTGGAGATAATAAGGAAGAAAATATCCAAAACCATTTCATCTTGGACCAAGAGATAATAGAAATGGTTAATGAAAACAACATAAGAAAAACATTAACAAAGAATAAAGAAAAAACGGACTACAAATTTGTAATAGTGAAAAAAGATAATCCAATAATGGGAAAAAAAGAGTAATACTGGAGTATTAATAAATGATGATGAAATAGAAAACACTCCACAAGTAGAAGTTTTAAGAAATTTAAGCGGGAAAAATGTGGGAAAAGTACACAATATTAAACAGAGAATCAAAACAACAGGGAAAGGAAGATAAATATTCTGGCTATAGTATTCAATATCAATAAAATAAGTATACCAATACTAACTGAAATAGAGCCAAAAGAGGCAAACAAAAAATGAAGATGCCAGGAAGAAAAACTCATACAAAAGTAAGACTGAGCGTGCCAACACAGCTACAAATATTTGTGACAAATGGAGAAAGAAAACTAAGAACAAAAGCAGGAGCTATAATAGTGAGCAAACAAAGCGTAACATATGCAGATTTAATGAAACAGGCAAAACTACAGATATCTACATTCAAGGAGATAAGAAAAACAAAAACAAAAGAGTTGTTACTAATAACAAAAGGAAATGAAACTAAAAAAGAGATGGAAAAAATAAGAAATGAAACGTACTCACAGAACTGGGGATTATTAAAGATATTAATCCAGAAATTACCAGAGGAAAAATATTAGAAGAAAATATGAACAATGCAAACAAAGAAAAAACTACGAGAATATTCATAGAGAAAGGGTATAGAGAAAATCAAACAGCTTTAGTCAAGATGGACAAAAAAGCAGCAGAACAGATAATAAGAAAAGGAAGAATAAACATAAGACTCATAAGATGCAGAGTAGAGAAAGTAACAGCAAACAAGAGAAAATGTTACAAATGCTATGCATAAAATGCGGAAAGAAAAGACACCAAGTTGCCGAATGCAAAAACAGAAAATATTGCATAGAATGCAAAACGATAGGACACAGAACGGGAGATAGAAGATGTCCGGCTACAAACAAAAAAAAAACAAAAAAAACAAAGAAAAATATAAATGACAACAACCCCAGTAACTGAAGACAATTCGAGGAACAAATAATAAACCAAAATGTATAAATTTATACAAACAAACATAGGGAGGGGAAGAGATGCGCACGATATACTGATAGCAACAGCAGAGAGAGAGGAAATAGACCTAGTGATAGTGAGTAAACCAAATAAAAACAAACTAAATGGTAAGTGGATAAGAGATATTAAAACAGATGGCTATTTTAGCTAGAGAAAAGTCTACGGACACATTGGAAAGATGGGAAACATCAAAGGAGAGAATAGTGTGGCCGGGCTGAAGTAGACAGTATGATAGTATACAGTTGTTATGTCAGTCTAAACTGCAAAGTGGATAAAACAGAAAAGCAAGAAAATCATAGTAAGAGAAGATTTTAATGCAAAATCACCGAGATGGGGAGAAGGATTTAAAAAAAAAATCTTAAAGGAGATGATAGCTGGGTTAAACCTTACCATTTGCAACAAAGAAGACAAACCTGCGTTTGTAAGGAAAAGTTCAAAATCAAATATTGACATTACCATAGCAACATGGAAAATGGCAAATAAAGTGAATGAATGGACCGTGAAAGAAAAAGAATAATTGAGTTTACACAAACATATACAAAATAATACAAAAGAGAAAGAAAAACAGGAGTACACGAGAGAAGGTAGATGGAACGTAAAAAAACTGGACAAAAGAAGATAAAGAGAGTCATGAAAACAGAAGAAGTTACAGAAAACAAAAACATAAAAAAAAAAAAATGCAAAAGATACTTAAAAAGCTTAGAAAAGGCGGATGAAGCAATTCCCAAGTACAAAGAAAGGGGACAGAAAAGACCATACTGGTAGAGCAAAGAAATAGAAAAATAAAAAAAATAAAAACAATACAAACAGGGATAAAAGTCAAAAGCAGACAAAAAAAATACAAGAAAAACAAAATGGGAACTAAAAAACGACATAAAAATCGTAAAAAAGGCAATTAGGGATAGCAGAAGAAATGCTGGAAAGAAATGATGAAATTTATAAACGGCGATCCTTGGAGAAAACCGTACAAAATAGTAATGAACAAACTGGGAGGAGAGCAAAAGAAATCTACCTAAAAGAACACAAAGCAGAAAAAGTCATAATTGATTTCCACGGAATAACCGGTAAAGAATCCAGAAAAAAACAGAAGAAACAGTTATAGCAACAGTAAAAGAGACAAAGAAGATCATAAAAGAATTGTCTAACAACAAAACACCAGGTCCGGACAAAACAACAACAGAGATTGTTAAAACAACTCTGGACGGAAACAAGGTAGAAATAACTCAAATAATCAACAGATGCCTGAAAGTCGGAATGTTTCTAGAATGTTGGAAAGAAGCCACCCTAGTATTGACTGATTGAGAAAATGAAAGAAATAGGAAAAGCAACGTCATACAGGCTATTATGTTTAATAAAAACTTTAGCTAAAATTTTGGAAAAGTCATTTTACGGAGAATAAAACAAGAAATAGAAGAAAAAAAAGGACAAAAAAGGAACAATACGGATTTACCAAGGAATGATCAACCTTAGGAGCTATAGACAAAGTGAAAGCAATAGCAAAACAAGCAAACAGCGGAACGCTGAAAAAAAGGCAACACTGTGTAATGATAGCGTTGGTCATACAGAACGCGTTTAACAGCGTGTTATGGATAGCAATTATAGAAGCGGCAAAAAAAAAGAACTAAACAGAAAAATAATCAAGATCATATAGAGCTACTTACAGGGTAGAAACTTAGTAATCAAAAAAGGAAGATTCAAACTTACAAGGCTCAGCACTAGAACCAAAACTATGAAACCGTGTTTATAATAAGTTACTTTAAATTGGTTGCCAGAAGGCGTGACATTAACTAGTAGGTAGAGACGTAGAAATGGAAGTACTAAAAGGGAAGACTAAAGTTGGCAATAGATATGATACAGTTTTAGATGAAAAATATCTATCAATTTAGAGGACTAATAGAGGAACAGGCAAGGTATAGATAGAAGACCAAAGGAAAAATCAAATACTTTGAGATGACACTTGAAGCAAAGGGATGGAATAAACAGGTTAAGGAAGCGGTCATGAGAACAAAAAAAATAAAGAGAAAGCTTTGTAGACTCATGCCAAACAACAGAGGTCCAGGAGAAGAAGCCAGAAGGACGAATTTGTTAAAGATCAGCAGGGCTTACAGAACGGTGTCACAAGAGGCAGTAGAAGTGGTTGCAGCAACACCTCCCGCGGATATGATGGTAAAAAAAGGTTAGAAATAAAAAAAAAACAATAAAAAAATGAACCAGTAAGAAGTTAAGTTAAGAGCAAGAGAAAAAACACTGGAAAGATAACAGAGACAGTGGAATAGAGGAGAAAAAAAAGAATGGACAAGAGAACTAATCCCGGAGATAAAAGAGTGAGTAGAGAACAAACCCGAGACGTGCTATTATACAACACAAATACTGACCGGACATAAAACTTTTGGAAAGTTCTTGCAAAAAATTTAAAAAATCAAGGAAGACAAAATGTATATTCTGTCAGGAAAAAACACACAATGATGCAGAACATACTCTAGTAGAATGCAAAGCGTAAGAGGAAGATAGAAAAGAACTAAAAAAAATACTAGAATGCAAAGTGGATAGAACAACAATCATTAAGAAATGCCTAACTTTGCAACAAAAGTACTAAAACAAAAAAATGAAAAGTTTGACTATGGAAAAATATAGAAAATAAAACAAACAAAGGAAACAAACACACAAAATAAAATCCAAAGAAAAGAAAGGAAAGAAACAAAAGAAGCAAAATGAAAACAACAAAACAAAGAAAAAGATCAAAAAGAAAGAAATAAGGAAAAACAGAACAATTATGCATACTAAAAAATAAAAGAAAATAATAAAACATTTACAAAAACTACGATACCAAACAAAATTGCAGGAATAAGAAAAAGGAGAATAGAAAGGTTGAAGGAATGCAGAGTAACAGAAATAACAAGGCAAATACCAAATGGTAGTTACGCTATCTCGAGGTTGACGGATAACGCAACTTTTGAGATGGTCAGAATATACCTTGCTACGAGAGGACACAAAAAAGTAATCCCAGATAGAGATACAAAGATATCACTGGATGTAAAACATTATAACAACAGAATTTACACAGAAAAGAAAACCAAAAAATATTGCCATGCGTAAGTAATTCTTAAGGGCCATTTGTTGAGACTAACACCTAAAACGTCCAAACAAAAAAGAATGCGTAATGTCAACATATAAATCTATTACTAATTTTTTGTATTGTTGGAGTAAACGTTTTCAGTGTAAGTTAGTGTAAAATTAAAAATAAAAACAGTTCAATTTATGTTTTTTTATCTTCCTTAACAAAGTTTTACTAATTTAAATTAGTAAATCTTAAAATTGATTGCTTTGGCTTGGTATAAGCCTAAAATTTAATAATTGACAGCGTTTTTTATACATTTATTACTTCTAACTAATATCTCTTAGGATTAAAATGTCAATAAACTATTTTTATGTTTTATATTATTTAGCTCTATTCTGTATGCATATTGCTAGTTAACAATATCATTATCGGAGAAGGTTGCTAAACAATGTTGTGTATTAAGTACGTTTTTTTACTAAATTGCTAAGCAACCTTGCTCGATAACGATATTGTTAGCTAGCAATATGCATACAGAATAGGGCTAATTGTCTATTAATATGATTTATGTATCTAACGCATTAGATGACATTAGCATGAATTGCAGCTGTCATTTTGACTATAATAATGTTTGATAAGACCATACATTTTACGTTATTCTTAATTTACTGTTCCAGTAACTTATGTTTCGACTTATGCTTGAATAAAATTGTTTGATAGTTATTATACTAGCAATCAGCTTTGATATTTTTTACATTTGTTAAAAATAACCTTGTGCAATATATATGTTAACCACAAGCTCGAATAAAACATTTATACCTTTTATGTTTTTTTAAGTGAGGTGCGTATTATATATCGCAAAACAGTAGATACAAAATCAGAAAAGAAACATGGATGTAGTAATACAACTGTTGCTTATAAATAATAAATAAATAACAATGTGCGCAAAATAAAATAACAAAAAACCTATGCAAACTATAAGACAATGATTTTTAAGAATATCGCAATTGATATTGGTACGCGCATGCTGTGACAATTTTATTATATGCGTGATGTTTGAATCAGCTTGAAAATATTTGAAGTTTTCTTCATAGCCATTGCTTTTTGGAGTTTTTAGTTTCAGCAAAAATCATCTACTTATATATTATTATTTAATTATTATACTAAAATATTCTAGTAATTTTTGTTTATAAATAATATATTATAAACGTTTTGTTCTTATTTTCCTAAAATTTAATTTCTGTTTTCATTAAAAAATATTTATTGTAATATCTAGAATTGATATGTGTCATCGACGCAAATTTAAACTATTTATCTATGCTTGTAACTATATTAAACTGTTCGTCCATGAGATTGAAACTCCAATTGCATATTTGACTGTTAAATGAAATTTTGTTACATCCCGCGTTATGGTAGTATTTCGTCACTTGGAATCAATCAATATGTAATATTGTCCGGTTCAGTTATTAACATTTTAAAACCGATCACATGACAAGAATCAACCTTCAGTTTTAAATAGTTAGACCAGTGATTCCCAACCAGAGTGCCAGTCAGTTAAAATCAGATTTCTTAAATTAAAAGTTTTGTAGGATGTGAATAAGTAAGTTGTAGATGTTAAATTCTTTGCAAAAATTACAAAGAGTTTAAGTTTCATATGAATAATATCATAAAAAAATTATGTACTTGTGTCCATGTTAGCATGTTCAAACGCTATAAGGAATTTTCTAATGATCAATCTACATCATTTGACCTACTTATCAATTTAGAAACAAGTAAAATTTTTCTTCCAGCATAGATTAATTAATTGAAAGATTTTCTTTGCTTTGATGATAATTTTAAATTAATCATTTAAATGTTTTAAGGTCAGTTCTGTTCTTCATCCATTTTAAAGAATTTTTTTTTAAAGTATTAAAAAATACTGATCCATCAGGCAATCTTTTTAAAATGTACAACAACTTAATTCAGAGAAATGTCAAAGTTTGACACTCACAAAAAAATAAAAATAAAATCATGCATTTTATGCAAAATTATAGTCAACGAGACGCATTTAGGCCTAAACGTTTGACGGTTTAACTATGGATCATCATGGATAATGATATTAAAGAAATCTTCATTTATGATAAATCAAATATTGTTTAAACAATGCGCCGAAAAGCTTTAGTTTTAAAACTGGATTTTTATGTTATTATTTTTTTCTAATTTTAAAATGTTAAAAATCTAAAGTTTTAACGCCTGATATATAGTTTAAAACTTCTTTAGTTGTCAATTTAGCCAACATAGTAGACACCTTAATATACTCTCAAAAATATTGTTTACATCATGCCCTCTAGCGCTTAAGTTTTTGTTGCGCTTACTTTTCCTTGTTTCATTGATTTTATGATTTGTTTTTCAATCAATAAAAAAAAGTAGATATGTAAGAACTTAAATAAAATGTTTATTTAAAAATTGCAACCTCTACTTTTTGAATAAAAAAACTGATCAACAACAATAATGTCCGCAAAATAACATTTACATGATTGCCGATTAAATGTAATAAAAAACAATTTTGTTTATATAAAGATGGGGTGCGGCTAATTTTTTTATATTTTGTACTAGTCAGCCACACAAAAAAAGGTTGAGAACTACTGGGTTGGACTATTAAATTTTATTGTGGAATGTATTAACTATTGTGATTTACTACATTTCTGAAAAAGGGCTGACGTACATTATTTTAATATTTAATTATATCCCACTGAAAATGCATTTTATGTTACGGTTTGATTTCTTTTATTATCATATGGCGTTGTTGTATGCGACTAAACGTACTCGCAGATTATTATTGATGCCGTTTTGTTGATCTTTGAGAAATATTTCTTATTGTTAAATTATTCTAAACATTAGTAGCAAATATAAATAATATTCTGTTTATTTCTGGGATATTGAAAAAAGTGGCAACATCTCCTGATAATAATTGTACGCATGCGTTCATATTTTATATATCAAATCGCAAACGCAGAGACCTTTTTTAGTCCAAGTCGAGCGTGGTAGTTATTAGTTTTTGATTTATGTATCGGTGCATTACCAAGCGGAAACAATTTTACTAGCAAAAGATTTTGTAGTTATTCTTTTAAAGAGCATACCGACCGCTACCTTGATTTATAATATTTTAGTGAAATTAGCTAGTTTGGCGTCATTATTTTCACATATAATTTGATTGTTTGGTATTAGAAAAAAGTTAGCAGACCAGTTTATGTGTGACAAAAAAAATAATTCCATTACTGAGGAGATGATAAACAGTTACAGTTTTGGGTTGACTCTGAACAGTTTATTTTATCCTTTTTGAAATTTCATAAACATTTTATTTGTACTTTGTACATTTGTTAAGTTTTTGATGCTGTTTTTTTATAACAATATAATCGACAAAGTATACTAGAAGAAATTAAAAAGAGTTAAAGAATTTCTATACGAAGACGAAACAATGTTCATCCAGCAAACACCGGATATGTTTATAGGTAAATTTAAAAATTACATTTGTTAGTTTGTTGGATAAAATATTTAAATGTTATTTTGACATTTAATATAATTTGATTGAATTATTATTTCTTTAATTATTATTGTATCGTGTGTGGCGAAAATACGGTTTTTTCTATTTTTTCTATCAATATAAATCTAACCTTTTCTGATGGCCGAACCGACAATCTCCAAAAGGAAAAAGTTTTCGGCTCTTATTAATAAGAGAGACCGACTGCAGGCAAAACTCCAATCATGTATAAACACGATTGGAGAGCTGCCAGCCGGTTGGAATATCTTTAAGGTCCATGAGAATTTGTTGCAACAATTATCTATATTGACCTTTAATCATAAAAAAGTTTAATGTTGATCTTAATAAACTGGCAACTAAATTTTAATCTGGTATTTGATAAAGTCAAAATTCAGATTTCTTCAAATACAAGTGTAGTAGTTAAAACAAAATCACGTTTACCGGAAGTTAAGTTGGCCAAATTTGACAAATCTTATGAAAAGTTTTCTTTGTTTATAGTTTTATATGATAACATGATTCATAGTGCAGAACTTACTGGCATTGAAAAGTCTTCTTACTTGTTGGGATATTTGGAAGGTAAGGCTCTACAATTAATTGAAACTGTTGTCTTTATGCTAGATAATTAGCATTTGGCATATGATCTGTTGATAAAACAATAAACAAATAAAAGAATTATTGCAAATCATTACCTTTCAAATATATTCCAATTAAGTTCTGTAAAATTTGATAATCCTAAAGGGGTCATGCATCTTTTAGATGTGATACAAGTCAATGTAAATTCTTTGTAAACATTAGTTTTAAATAATCTTTCAGATTATATATTTTGTTATAACTTTCTTTAAGATTATTAGATTTTAAAATGACAAAAGATTTTTAATCTAAACATTTAAATTAAGAGATTCCTTCTTTTAAAAATTTTATAAATTTTTTAACTGTTGCTGACTTGATTTTGAAAACTTTTTCAGTTCAAACAAAATCTAATTTATCTTAATCTCTTTTAAAAAAGTTTTTAAAAAGAATTCACATGGAGGTCAAAAAGATTTAACTCAAAACATTTTCCTTTGAGTGTCCGACCATCGATTAATAAACTGTCCTGTGTTCTAAGCGGAAACCTCAAGTTCCAGATATAAAATAGCTAAAGCTCATAAACGTTGTTTTGCTTGATCGGGTCCTCATCATTCTTCAAGATGTATTTCAAAGTTTTTGTGCAAAACTTGTGGTCGAACGGATCACAACATTTTGTTGCATTTTTAACGGACATCAACAAAAATTTCACATGCAATGATAAATAGGAAAGAAAAACAAGCAATTAATGAATCTTTTTTAAATTCTGTGTCTTTAAATTCTGTAAGTCCTCAATCATTCACAAATTCTGTAGCTCTTTTAGAAATTGCACAAGCTAGAATCTGCACCATTGATGGATTTTGGGAAAACAGCCGTGTGATAATTGATTCAGGAAGTCAAGTAAATTTTATAACTCAGGAATTAACTGACAGGTTGCAACTTTAAAGAAAAAGATGTTCTTTTTTTATCATTTACGTCCTAAATTTAATAAAGATTTTTATTTTTATTTTGAAGTTGTAGTGTTACCTAAAATTACAGCTGATTTGCCCACTGTTCCTATTTCTGATGAAGTTAAAAGTTGGTTTTTAAATTTATTTTTGGCAGATCTTTATTTTTATGTAATGTCACCAGTAGATATTTTGTTGGGAGTAGAAACTGTTTTGGATATTACTTTACTTCGCCTAGCACATATTAAAGGAAACGCAAGTTCTTCTTAAACAATAGGATTGTAAATGAGCTAATTATGACAAATTCTATGTGTGTTCATTTAGATTTGATGTCGCTTAAACTGGCATCAACTGTTAAATTGCCTGATTATTTCAAACACGGGAATGCAATTAATTTTACATCTTTTTCGGATGCAAAAGAGTACGTCGTAAGTGACTCGTTTTGTTTCAACAAGGTTTCTTACATCAACCTTCCTTCTTTTTCGGATGCAAAGGAGTACGACGTTAGTAACTTGTCTTGTATTAACAAGGCCTCTGACATCAACATTCCATCTTTTTTAGGTGCAGAAAAGTACGTCTGTAGTGATTCGTCTTGTTTTAACAAAACCTCTGACATCAACTTTCCATCTTTTCTGAATGCAGTGAAATACGTCCATAGAGACTCGTCGTTTTTCAACATGGCCTCTGACATCAATCTCAGTTTGCTGCTTTTGGAGAAACCTTGTTAAAGCAATTCACCTTCGGACGAGGTTATTAAAACTAGTTTGGCCTTAAATTTTTTGGTCTTGAATCCGAAATTTGTTTGTCCTTTTCTTAAGCAATTGATTTGTGCTTTTTGAGAGATGGAGGAACCTCCTTCAATTTCTTTTTTATTACCAGAAAAAATTCTGTTTAAACATTACTTTATAAAAACTGTTTTTAGATACAAAAATAGACGTACATTACTCGGTTACCTTTCAAAGCTTTTTATTAATTGAAGGCTCGTTTTGAACGAGATCAAACTTTTAAGAAAATATATTCCAAAAACATACAAAATTACATTGATCAAAGTCATTTAACTCTAATGATCCAATTAAAGAATTTGAACATACAAGAGTAATTTTTGAGGTTACCTCTAATCCTTAGTTATTTCAAAGGATGATTTTTTAGTTGAAGTTGAAGAAAATATTTTTCCTTTAGAGGTGGGAGCTTCTGATGAGAATGCAGCTTCAGAATTAATAGATCAATTGATAAATCTTCTGCGTTGCAAAAGTTTTAAATTGGCAAAGTTTACATTAGTCTGTTATAGAATTTGAGAACTAGGTAGATCTTAAATCTAGAAATGTCTCTGATTTGATTGGGAATTTCTTGCGGTTCTTTTCGACATGTTTTTTATTATATAATAAAATCAGATAACAAAATTCTTTCAAAACGAGGTATTTAGTCTCAAGTAGATCAAATTTTTGCCATCAATAGATATTTAAGTCATTTTGTTTTTTTGTTAAAGGTGTTAATAAAACAACTTTAGTTGTTGAAAGTTAATTGGGATAATCAATTGCCAGTAGATATTTTAAATATTTGGACACGAATCATAAATAAAATAAATGGATTGGAAAAAAAATGGATACCGCAATGCATTATTCCAAAAGGTTTTGTTAAATTTTATTTGTGGAATAGGAGCAGTAATTGATCTGCGTATTGAAACTTTTGATTTTGTTGATATTAATTTGGTAGTCGTTAAATTTTGTGTTTGCTTTTTTTTATTTATATATTTATTTATTTAATTGCTTTTCTACCTTTCGGTGTAAGGCGTACATTTTATTAATTTGTGAAATAATATTTGCGTCGTTTCTTCCTATCCTTGGCTATCTCTTTTATTTTTTCCCAAGTGTTTCCTTTTCTTGTAGCCTCTTCCTTTATTGCGCTGTTTAATTCTTTTCTGAGTCTTCCTTTTTTTGTTTTCTTGTTACTCTTGTTTCATATATTTTCTTGGAGTTCCTTTCTTCACTCATTCTTCTGATATGTTCATACCTTCTCGTTTGTTCTTCCGTATTTTTTTCTTGTATTGGTTTAATTTGTCGATTTATCCTGTGTTTTGTTCTTTATTTTATCTTTTCTTGTTTTGTTTTCAATCTTCCGAAGAAATCTCATCTCCATTGCATTTATTCTTTCTATTTGTTTTCTTGTCATTGTCTATGTTTTGCTACTATATGTTAATGTTAGTCTTATTACTTTTTTAACTATTTCTGTTTTTGTGGTTTTTAATATTTCTTTTCTGTTGAAAAATGTGTTTTTAACATGTTATATAATTTTGTTGTTTTTCCTATTTTGTCATCTATCTCTTTGTCTAATTTTCCGTTGTTTTGTATTATTGTACCAAGTATCTGTATTGTTCAACCTGTTCTATTATTCTTTCTTTTATTCTTATTTCGTGATTCAATTTTTCTCTCGCAATTATCATGGTCTTTGTTTTTTTATAGTTTATTTTCATGTTTATGTTCTTTAGTTGCTCTTCTATTATTTCCATGTTGTGTTGAAGCTCTTCTTCTGTCTCTGCAATCACTGCCATATCGTCTGCAAATAGCAATTCTGCTATTTTCGTTATTTCCATCTTCCAATATCTTATTTTTAACATTTTAATTTTTTTCTTTGCTTGTTTTATTGCTTTATCTAGCACAAGCATTGCGCTTAGCACACATCCTTGCTTAACCCCTTTCTTTGTTTGGAATTCTTTTGATTCCTCGTTGTTCATTTTTATTATGTTTCTGTTTTCTGTGTACATGTTTTTAATTACGTTTATTATTTCTTTCTCAATTCCTCTATCTTCTAGTTCTTTCCATATATTATCTCTCTTGATCCTATCAAATGCTTTTTTGAGGTCAACGAAGCATACGTGCATTACTCGATTCTTTTTTGTCATCTTTTCATTAAGTTGTTTTATTATAAAATATTAGGCCATGTGTGCTTCTTCCTCTACTAAATCCACATTGGCTGTCCTCTATTTTCGATTCTAATTTGTCCCTGATCCATTTTTTTTTAGAATTGTTGTAAATATCTTGCTCGGTATGCTTGTCAGCGTAAGCGTAATTCTTCTAGAGTTTTCACATTTCCTTTTATCTCCCTTTTTATGTATTGGTAGGATTATTCCTTTATTCCATTCCCTTGGCGTTTTCCAATTTCTTATTATGTCATTTATTAGTTTCATTACTATTGCAATTCCCTCTTATCCATCATTTCCGTCGTTATTTTATCTGTTCCTGGTACTTTTCCGTTTTTTAACTTCTTAATTGCTTATGCAACTTGTTTTGTTTTCTTCTATTTCGTGTTCTGTTAGTTCTTGAAAGTATTGCCTCCATCTTTCTTGTATTTGCATATATTTTGTCTTCTCGGTGTGTTGCATACTTGGTTTTTTTAATTTAATTTTCTTATTTCGGTTAATTCTGCACACTCTGGCAACGTACAAAAGTGTGATTTTCATTTATGCCTATCTTAAATTATGTTTTTATTTGATTATTTTTATTTATTTTATTTTATTTTTATCTATTGTTAATTTTATTATTTTCTATTTATTATTTTAATTTATTTTGTTGTTTTTTTCAATTTGTTATAATATATACTATTTATTACAATAGTATGAATAATAATGTTTTGTTTTATTTGTATTGAAGATGGTTTTTCTCCGTTGCTGTTAGAGAGCGATTTTGATAGTGCAGACAGCTGCTGTTGTCGATGGCACTCCTGTCTTTTTCTAACGCGCGTCGCTCGCTGTATACTCGTCTTCCTTCCACACTGACATTCACTTTTATATGTTGAGATTGTTTATTCGTCTATCAATTTAACACTTTTACACTTTTTATTATATTATATTTGTATGCACTATGTTACTTCATATTTTATTTTATTCAATAGCTTAATTCTTGTTATGGTTTGGCGATAAGCCTCGTATAAAGCGAGATTCTTTGTCGGCCGCACTAAAACACGTCTACTCAATTTAACTTAAACTTCAAACCAATCATTCTTCACTTAAAAAGGGTGATTTGGTGTTTAGGTTCAATCCTAGTCTGCCACCTTTGGAATGGTAAAAAACACGGATTATTGATTTGTTTCCGGGCGCAGACGGTGTAACATGAGTGGTAAAAATCAAATCTACTACTTGTGAACTTATTAGACCGGTTAACAAAATTTATACGTTACTTTTGCTAGACGGGATACGTTAATTTCAAAATTGTTTATTTTGATAAAGGGTATGTTTGGTATTAGAAAAAAGTTAGCAGGCCAGTTTGTTTTGTGTGACAAATAAAAATAATTCCGTTACTGGGAAGATGATAAACAGTTACAATTTTGGGTTGACTCTGAACAGTTCATTTTATCCTTTTTTGGAATTTTGTAAACATTTTATTTTTACTTTATACATTTGTTAAGTTTTTTATGCTGTTTTTTATAACATTATAATCAACGGAGTATATTAGAAGATAAAATAAAAAAGAGTTAAAGAATCTCCATACAAAAATAGAATAATAAAAAGACTAAATGAAACGACTTCAAGAAGCGGTCAACATGAATAATAATTTTTGGATTGAAACATGAGATGATTAACCGAAAATAATTAATTAAAGTGCATAAATTCTAATTAACAATAAATGAAAAAGCACAGTCTACAATCATACAAAACGTTGATAATTAATTTAGTATTTACCAGTACAAAATATAATTTAATCTTTTCATTCAGAAAGGATTAAACTATATTTTGCCAGAGTGTTTTAATCAAATTATACTTGAAAAAGCTTTTATTTTCTATACGTGAATTTTTTGTTCCATTATTAATATTTTTTATTGCGTTACACAGAATTTATTTATTTATTTGAATATTATTTTTATAATATTGTTTTAAAGCTAACATTGGGTATTATGGTGTGCAGAGAACACTTTAAAAAATAAAAGATATACATTTTTTATCAATAGAGAGCACAAATAATTACTAAAATAGTATTTATAAGAAAATTAGCAAAACAAACTTTTTTTAATAGTTTAAAGGAAGTAACATGTTGCAACACTTGTAGAGTTCATAACTGCGTACAATAGACCATATTAGTTTACATATGCTTTAGTTTTAACATTTAGGATATCCACTTCCAAATTTCGTAGTAATGAAAATCGATATTAACGTTCTACGTTAATTATAAAGTTTGCATTAAACGGTCTTCTCTTACTGCAATTTACAATTTTAGTTATAGCCACCGCTTACATCAATCTTATTATTTGTAAAAAAATGTTTTTGTATTATTATTAATATTTACATTTTATTGCATCATTTAGACAATCAATAATTACTAGAATAAATTGTATGTTAATTGCAATAAAAGATTCAAATTAAAATTGGTGTATTTATTATTATAAACTCTATTGAAATGGAGCAAAATAATAGATAAATAAACTTTTTTTAAATGACTTACAACGCGGTTATAACGATCTACAAAACAATTTACGATTAATTAAAGAATCTAAACCAAAACTACTGACGTAAAAAAAAACGTTTCTAACAAACCACACAGATTACTCTCATAGAAGGCAATTTAATTAAGTAAGACAATCATTTTTTCAGTTGTGTAAGTTAACAACAACCTGAAAAAATGAGTAAATTGTAATTTGTAATTTTTTTATTGCTAAAATTGTTCATACTTTATACATAGTATAGCGAGTATCATAAAGTGTGCAATGTAAATATTATTTATGAATAGTTAATGTAGTTATAGTTGGTAGTCCTAATCCTAATTTTTTAGTCAAAATCTATATTGAGTATTTGAGACAAAGTTATTTTGTTTTAAAAACTTAACAATGTGGAAATTAATATAATTACAATAATTCAATTGGTCTATAATTTGAAAAAATTAACTTGTTTTTCTATTTAGGTGTAGGTTGAACAATTGCAATTTAAGTCAAAATGGGAGTCAATTTATTTGCAAATGTTTTTATCTATACTTGATGTCTTTGTGGTATTTAATTTAAAAAGGTATCGTTTGACAATCTGTTGTCTAAAACAAATTGGATTCATTATTTTACTACTAACCGGTATTGTAAGTACAGTAATGTTTATAATAGTAGAGTTAGAAGCAAATTGGTTTGCAAAAACATTTGCTTTTTCTTTTGGATTAGTAATTAGATTGCTTTAATCATTTAAAGAGAATGTTTTAAGAATTGTGAACTATCTTACAATTGCAATTATTGTTTTATAAATTTTTTTGATGTTTATGTAAAAATGAGAAATACGATTAGCTTTGTTTCTGTTAACCCTATCTTTTTCAGTTTGTATTAGATTGTCACAATGTTTACGAACTTTCTTGTCCTGTTTAGTCTGTTCAGACTATCAACAAAGGTTTTTTATTTTTCAAGAATTTAATCCGCAACTATTCAATGTATATGTTTATTGTAAAATGGCCTTAAAATTAAATCACCTGGCCCTCCTGGTTGGAGGTTAAGGCATTAGGTTAGTTTCCTAATACTTATAAAAAACGACAACAGCAACAAAAAAGGACTTTGAATTTTGCTACTTGGAACGTACAAGAAATTAAACTGAAAACAGACAAAATTAAAAAGAAAATAAAAACACTGAAGATTGATGTAATAACTCTAACAGAGAAAAAAAGAAAAGGATCTAGGATTGAGCAAGTCAAAACAACGAGCTCAAAGAGAAATCTCTATAATGATCTACAAAAATATAAAAAGGGCATAACAAACTGGGAAGCAATTGACAAAAACATCTTTAAAATAAATTTAAACATTTTACAAAAGCACATTACTTGCCTTGCTTCATATGCACAATCCAACATTGAAACAGTAGCAAATAAGAATATTTTCAATAAATTCAATAAATAGCAACAGACATTGGAATACCAAAGAAATAATCATAGCAAGAAATTTTAATAGTAGGACAGCTATACATAACAACAGTAAAATAATAGGACTTTTTGGAGAGCAAGATACAAATGATAATGGTGAACGACTAATCGAGATGTGCAAACAAAACGACTTGAAAATAACAAACGGATTCTACAAACAGAAAACTATTCATAAATATACATAAATCCAGGATTAAAAAAATCTTAGATCTATCATTGATTATATCATAGTCCAACAAACTACACACTTAATAATAAATAATGTAAGAACATACAGAAAAGTGACATGTGACTCCAATCACTATCAATTAAATATCAAAATTATTATTTCATATTAATGAAGCGACAACCAGAAAATATCTTTATTGAAAAAAAAAGTTATACATCATCCTAAATATAACTTAAAAAGTCTTATAAATAATTGTGTTCAACATTTATACCAATAAATATTAGTCAGAAAACTTTCTCTCAATCTAACCTAGCCAATAAACATCATCTACAGCAATATGATTACAAGTATTCACCAAGCTTTACATAAAGCACTTGTACAAAAAAAGGAGTTATATTTAAAATGGTCAAATACAAAGAACCATAACGATAAAGATAGATTTAACTATATAAAAAAAAACAATTAACATCAACCTTGCACAAACAAAAATTAATATATGAATACAAGTGCCAAGAAATAAACACTTACATTGAAAGCAGAAAATGATCAGAGATTTAAAAATTTATAAAGAATGTCAAAACCTCAAAAAAAAAAAAAAGTACACAATGTATACCAATGAGCACGAAGAGAACGCATTATAATAACATATTAACAGAAAATAGACTAGAATATAATAATGTAATAAGCAGAGATAAAAACAAAACAAAACAAAAAAAACAGGTCAGAAAAAATAAATGCAGAACTTATAAAGTGTAAACTCTGGCACACTTATTTATTCTTTGCCTAAATGGACATGAAATGCCAAATGACTGGAAAATAGCATATACAGGGTGTCAGGGTAACTTTGTTATTTGTTACAGAGATGGTTAAATTAGCAAAATTAAGCAGAATTTCCAGAAAAACGTAATGCCACTTTTAAATTTGTCATAGGTTTTCAATTTTTTTAAATTTTCAAAAAAAAAAACTAAAAACGGCTGTTTTTTTCAAATTTAAATAACTTTTTGTCTATTTAATCTAAAGCAAAAATAAAAAAATGTATTTTGTAGATATTTTTTTTTTGTAGAATTCAAATAAATTAACAAAAAAATGGCAATTTTTATTTTTGAGGTATAAATCAAACTTGCTTTTTTTTTAAATGGCAACTTTAGTTGGCTATGAGTTCATTAAAAGGCTTTTTTTTTTTATTTCAAAAATATATAATTTGTTATATCTCATTTAATAAATTTTTTTCAAAACTTGCAAAAACAAGAATTAATCAATAAAACAATTATTACTACATATTATAAAAGTTCCTTGGAATTAAAAACAAAATAATAATAATATATTTTTCATTTATTCATATAGTTGTCAAATTTAATTGTTTACAGTTATTCAAAGAGAACGCATTTATTTAAACAACATTTAAAATTGAGACTATTGTGTTTATAAATAATAATAAAATTATCATTATCCTGGATAATATGGCTTATTCGAAGAAAGAAAAAATTATTTGTTGTTTTGTTACTACAACTGTAATTGTGATACAAACGCAGCATCTGAATTGTATCTACAAACATACATGGAAAGAAGGCAGCCAACAAAATGCTTTTTTGCAAAACTTTAAAAAAAAAAAATTATGGAATATTTTGTAAACCAAACTAAAGCAAAATTTTTTTTAATAAAAATTCAGAGATACGTGTTTTGGCATACTACAATACTTTTAAACTAACCGCATCTGTGCAAGAAAAATATTTAAATAAAATAATGTTAAGCCTTATCATTATCATATAGGAAACACTTTGTATCCAACAGATTTTAAAAGAAAATTAAATTATGATTTATGATTTATTGAAAAATGTCAAAGACACAAACTATTTTCTTTATCAATTCTATTTACTGACAAGGCAAAATTTACAAATAATGGAATATTCAACCAAAAAAAACTCATATTTACTAGTCGAAAGAAAATCCACACTCAACAATTGATAAACGAGATAAGCATGTATTCTCTAATAATGTCTGGTGTGGCATTCTTGAAACAAAAATATTGGGTCCGTATTTTTATGAAGAAAATCTGAATTCCAAACACTATCTGTCATTTTTACAAAATGAATTAGAAGAATTGCTGGATTATCTTTCATTGAACTTGATCCAAAATTTCAAGTATTTTTAACATGATATCGCGCCTGCTCACAATGCACACATTATATCATTAAATAATAACAAATAATTGTTAGAAAAATTTCTTATATGAATAGATAATAGAAGTTTATTGGCTTTAATTTTTGTTAAAAATTACAATTTTAACTCATATTGTAAGTTTATACTCTCTATGGTTTAAGCCTTAAAATCAATTTTTTGTTTTTAGTGAGCTAGGCAAAAAAGGGCATTTTTTTGGCTAAAGTTAACGTATTTTGATGTAAATTAGTTGAAAAATATTAATGTTTTGTGTGACTGGGTTTAAAAGGTCTCAAATTCAAAAAAATTGCAAAAATATAGTAAAAATCACCTATTTTTTAACTTAGCTTTTACAAATATACGTTCTTGGCACTATAAAAGTCTATCTAGAAAAAAATGTAAAACTAGATGAAAAAATTATGTACATTTTTTTCCTTTTTCCTTCACACCTTGATTTTCTTTTTTAAGCTTATTTCAGAAGTTTGACAAAGATATCTTTTGTCGTTTAAAACAATTTTGGTCTTTGTTTGATAGTTTTTGCGCTTGTGCCACCATTTAGACTCAATCTATTGCCGTCACAATTTGAGAATATTATTATTTTTAGCATTCGAACATAAATCCATCCGGCGCTCATCAAAATTTGAAAAAAATAAGTTTAAGCTCCACCCTAGTTTGTATATAATATTTTTTCTGAATATGAATTTGTAAGTTTTTTTCTTAGATAAACTTTTTTACGGCCAACAAGCATAGCACTAACTATTTTCTATGTAGAATTCTCCGCAAAATTTGAATTTTTATTAATATTTGGTATATAAATAGTTTTTCTAAGCGTTGTTAAACGTGTATTGGTAAGAGATAATGCTAAAATAGGCATTTTTATAATATTTTTGCAGTTTTTTTTTTTTTTTTTTTGAGTTTTAGCCCCTTAAAACCAAAATACACAAAACAAATTTATATTTTCTAATTAATTTACATGACAATAGATCAAATTCGGCGGTTAAAGAAAATTAAAAATAGCTCTTTTTTGCCCAACCCATTAAAAACAAAAAAAAACTGATTTTATGACTTTCCAGGTTTATAAACAGAGTATAGACTTAAAATGGCGCCTGAATTGAATTGTACAAACAACTTCTAATTGATTTCACTAACAATTTAATTTTTCAATTAAGGTTTTTATACAAAATATGCTATTATTTAAAGTCAAAGTTAAAAAACAAAAAAAAATTGGATTTATACCCTTTATACCCATGAACCAACCAAAAAATTACTAATAAGTTATAGAAACAGAAAAAGAAAGTACTAACTCAAATTTCTCGATGCACCCCTACCTGCTCTGGTCTGTTTAAATTGGAATTGCCCACGTATAGTAAATATGTTTTATTTATTTTAATTGCTTACTTACTGCTTACTGCTGATTAATGTCTTCCGAGTTTCTAAAGGCGTCCTAATCAGCTTGCGGCACAGCAACTTGGCGGATGGTTAGTTGACGGTCCAAAACGTTAATGTAAAGCTAGAATATAAATAAAAATAATCTTATTCAAAAAGAAATGAAATCTTATACTTATCAAACTAAACAGACAAAATATATAACAAAATATATTAAATTGACGTAAAATAAATACATACAGTGTGTCCGCGGATGGGGGTACCCATTAGAAAATAAATCTTTACTATTTGATTTACAACCAAAAGTTATTCTTTATAAAAAGTTCTGCTTGTTGAGAAAATAAATTGACAATAAGAACATTTTAGATCACATGTACAGGATGTTAATTAGAAATGTATAAAAATGCTTCAAAAGATAAGTATCATTATTTATTATTTTTTACGAAAAAAATATAAAATAAAAATTAACGTAAAGTTGCATTACAAAAATTTAAATAAAAATTTGATTTTTTAAACATTATACTACATAGCTGCCTCCCAACTCGACACACTTTTCCTGTAACTTAATAAATCTACTGTACACTTTACAAATGGTTCGGGGCACTTTCAGATCATGCTGATTGCTTCTTCTATGCGTTGTTTTAATATGTCAGTATCATGTGAAAGTTTATCTAAATAAACCTATTGTTTTGTAACCATTGTCTGATCAAGATTGTGGGCAGCCGTCTTGTAGCCAAAACAAATTATTACTTCTGGCTCTAACGTATTAAGAAATGGTGAGACAAAATTTTTCAAAATGTTCAAATACACGTGCTTGTTTAAATTTCCCTTTATAAAAAAGTGCCAACGATCCGATCATAAAAAATTCCACACCATAGATTAACTTTTTTGTAACGTTGATTTTGTTTGTTTATTATGTAACTACATTTTTTGTAAATCCAATGACGACTATTTTGTGAAGATACGTACCTGTACAAAATGTACATTAATCGGTAAAAAAAAATGTAGTTTTTGATTTTCAAGAAAACTTTCACCTATTTATAAACAAAACTCTAAACGTCTCTCTTTATCACCAGGTTTAAGTGTATGCCGCATTTTTGGTTTTCTTCTTCTTTTTTACGTGCCTTGTCCTCTACGAACGTTGGCGATCATCAACATTATTTGGGTTTTGTTGACAGCTCTACAAAAAAGAGTTGTAGTGCTGACCCCAAACCACTGTCGTAGGTTTTTCAACCAGGAGGTCTTGCTGCGACCTGGCTTTTGACTAATAGCTATCTTTCCCTGCATTAAATTTTGCAGTAATCTATACTTTGAGCCTCGCAAGATATGGCCAAGATACTCAAGCTTGCGTTTTTTCAGAAGATATAGAATTTCTGTGTCCTTATTGAGACGTGCAAGAACTTGGGCATTAGATATTCTATCTGTCCACACTATACGTAGCATCCTTTTGTATAACCACATCTCGAATGCTTCTAACTTGTTGCACATAGCATCAGTGAACGTCCAGGTCTTTGCGCCATACATTAATATGGAGAAAACATAACAACGTAACAACCAAATTTGCAGATTGAGATTAAGATCCTTGTGGCACATAACTTGCTTCATGTTATTGAAGGCCATGCGAGCTTGTTCTATTCTGGATCTAATTTCTTTCGATTGGTCTCATTGCTGATTTAGGAAGTATCTTAGATATTTGAATTGGGCGACTTGTTCAATTTGCTGATTTCTTACTTTTATGTTTGTCACCACATTGCGCTCCT
Organism: Tachinus rufipes; assembly: GCA_963932245.1. Lineage (NCBI taxonomy): Eukaryota > Metazoa > Arthropoda > Insecta > Coleoptera > Staphylinidae > Tachinus > Tachinus rufipes. Next base: position 40,019,528 of record OZ010749.1, read on the forward strand.
TACTGACTACGATCTTGTTTATGTTTAGTTCTAAGCTTGCTTGTTCACTATTAGCCACGACACAATTTAGCAATTCTTGAAGATCTTTCTCCGTATTTGCTAGCAGGACCGTATCATCTACGTACCGCAAGTTATTCACCACCTCCCCGTTTAGTAAGATACTTTCAGATTTTCTATCCAAGGTTTCGGCAAATATTCGTTCGGAGTATATGTTGAATAAAAGTGGTGATAACACGCACCCTTGTCTAACCCCTCTTTAGATTTCTACTTTATCTGTATTGTTGTTAGCTACTCTCACGGATGCGGATTGCTGCCAGTAAAGTTTTTCAATGATACAAATGTTTCTGCCATCTAAACTTAGTTCTTGCAGGATCACTATGAGCTTGCTATGTTTTACACGGTCAAATGCTTTTTGATAGTGTATATAGCACGCGTACACGTCTACAGACACGTCTTAGCAACGCTGAATTAGTACCTGGATACTGAACAACGTTTCACGTGTACCCATCCCATCGCGAAACCCAAATTGAGTATCACTTAGGCAAGCTTCACATTTACTATATCTTTGGCTTAAACGGTTTAATTTTGTTTTTATTAATAATTGTGTGTAATACACTTTTGCTTAAATCTAGTGTTTCTGCACGCTTTCTTAAATCAAATATATATCAAAAAGTGACCCTATTACTAATAATGTAGCTGCATCATTTTGATTGTATTTTTTCTTTGATTTTTGTACATTCATCACCGACCCAGTTTCATTAAAAAAATTTAATAATCTTTGCAATGTTTTTTTTACACCGGCGTATTAAGAAATTTTTCATTAAAAACATCAATACCGTATTGATACATTTCCAATACATTGTATTAAATAAATACGCTTTTCTGTTGTTAACATTTTCAAAAATGCCTTAACAAAATCAGAATATTGACACATGTAAATAAGATTCTGACGTATTCTAAACGTATACAAAATGGCTATTTTGTTTTTTTGTAAAATGTAAATAAATAAAAACTACTCTCATTATATTATTTTTAAAAATTCAAATATTTATTTCAAAATTTTTATTTAAACTTTACGTTAATTTATAAACAACTTTGTTTTATAAAAATTTTGTAAAAAAAAATAAATAATGGTACTTATCTCTTAAAGCATTTTCATACTTTCCTAATTTATTAACACTTTGTATATGTGATCTAAAATTTTCTTATCGTTTCTCAACAAGCAGAACTTTTTATAAAGAATAACTTTTGGTCGTAAAATAAATAATAAAAAATTTTCCTAATGGGTACCCTCATTCGCGGACACACTGTATACATGTATTATTAGGTGTAAGGCTAATAAAATAAACAATTAAAAAAATAGTAAATAATAAAACTACAAAAAAAATTTGGATTTTTTTTCTTGACAAAATGTATGTATGTATGGGACAATGCGATAAATGAAAAGAAAAGAAAAATAATAAAAATCGAATTTTAAAATTAAATTAAGAGATTGAGTCCTGCTAACTGTAAAAATAAAGAATACCAAAAATAAACTAATTTGGCTTGTTGTGTGGCATGTTTAATAAGCATCGTTGTGGAATTAATTAAAAATAAAGTACTTTTACAATACAAAACACAAAACAATAATTACCTTAAAAAGTTGATTAGAATGCAAGTTTATAGTCCCATGCCAAGTTTTAAGACTATCAACAACAACATAAACATTAAAATTATATAAATTGAAACCATAAATAATAAATCTTGCATAACAAATGCAGAAACAAATGATTTTACAAAGTGTTTTATAAACAAGATAATTAGTTTTATTTTTATGATAATGTTTTTGATATTATTAAAATATAGTCATAAAATTGCATTCTGGACCATTTTAATTACTGAAGTTTTTGTACAATAAATATAAAGATAGTTATTCTTGATGATTTTTAAATTATTGTTTATAACTCTGTATAAGATCAACTCATTTCATTTTTTGTGTACTTTAGTTATACATAAAGCAGGACTCAATACCCAAATGTCATTTTAAGTTTAAATTCATTTTATTTATTAAACATCTTGTAACAGTATGTATACAGGCGTTTTGAAAAGTGACACTCGTGTTTTTAAAATTCGATAAAAAAATTAACATTTTTTCAATTGTCATTTGTTACCGAGTAACTAAGAAACTATTTTTTTAATAAAAAGTAACAATAATATTATCTATATTTTTAATCAAGCATATTATAAGTTTTGATAATGCTCACCTCTATAAAAATAGATTCAGCACTCCACAGAATACTTTTAATAAAATATGAATTATTGTTAGGACTTTTTAATAGTCATCGGCAAAAATTAGATTGTAAGAGTCATCAAAAGAGCAGCCCCTTAAGGATCATAAGCATTTATAAATTTAAAATTATTAAAATTAACTATATTTTTTTTATTGTCAAAAAAATTATTGATAAAACTTACAAATTTGTAATCAAAACCTATACAATAAAGCTCGTTAATAAGATTAGAATGCCATAGTCTATTGAATGCTCTGAAAATGTCTAAAGCTACTGCAAGATTTTCTCTATGTTTGTCTTAAGTAGAATTCTATTTGTGACATGTAACATGTCAGAAAATCTGTTGTCAAACGTATTGATCAAAATCTTTAATAAATATCTGAAATAAAATAATTTTGTTCTAAGAACTTGACAATGTGAAAACTGAAATAATTTTCAAACAACTTTAACAGATTAGACAATAATGCAATTAGTTTATAATTTATAGTCAGACTTGTCTCCTTTGTTAGATATAGGTTGAACATTGACAATCTTTTAACAATTTGAGAATGTTTTCTTATTTGTTAAAACAAATAATTAAGAATTAGAGGTTTGTAAATATTTTACGAATAGTTGGTGGAATTTCATTTATGTGTTTTATTTTTATGTTATTCTGGTGTTTAACTTAAAAAAAATATCTTTTAACAACTATTCCCTAACATAAATTTAACACAACATTTTACTGCAAGCCGGAATTGTAAGTACAACAGTAGGAAAACTTAAAATAGTAGAATTAGATGCAAATTGGTGTGCAAAACTACTGATTTTTTTCTTTCAGACTAGTAACTAAATCGTTGTAATCATTTTGTAGGAAAGTATTAAAGACTTTGAATTATATGTTTTATAAAAGTCTTTGTTATTTATGGTAAACCAAAAAACTTGATTAACTTTGTTTTTGTCAATTCTATATATTTTAGATTGTAACGTTTGGAATTTGAATGACCGTTTTTTTTTTGTTTTTCAAAGGTATGATTACATTAATGAGTTGTCAGAAAATTAGTTTTATGTTTGACAATTACGAAATGAAGTGCTTTACTCTTGAACAAAGTTGGGAAATAATAAAAACTTAATTTCAAAAGGTAAAAAAATTTACGAAACAAATTTGATAGAAAAGAAGTGCTTTCAACAAAGTTTGTGGTCCGATTTGTGAAGCAAGTTTGCAAAACTGGATTGTAAGTAGATAAAACAACACGTGCAAGTTCTCGTCCAGTGCGCGCAGCCAAAAAAAATAATGCTGTTGATCAAGTTGTCCACCACAAGAAAATTATGTAGGTTGCTTAATAAGTTGAGTGAAATTATGAGATGCACCAAAAATATTGACCGGATAGTGTTGTAGAAAATAGTGACTTAACTTAGTCAGTATTATGTACATTATTAAAGGTTAAGTGGAAGACCAGTGCTATAACTGAATTTCCCCATTTTCTATATGTAACATATCAGAAATAAAGACAAAATTATTATTAATATTATTATTATTATTATTATTATTATTATTATTATCATTAAAATTTTCTAACAACATTATTTTTGCTATTTTGTAATTACCTTGAAACTTGTCAAATCGCAAACACTCTATTGATCAGTAAATTAATGTTAAATAGGTCCTTTTTTTGGCCTTAACTGCCCATCATAACTATAGTCACCCAAACACATGTATTTTGCGTAGTAAAGGGTTTTCTAATAGAAAGTTTTATTTTGAATAGCAGGCTATTTAAGCAGCTGTCAATTTTAAAGCTATTATCTTTTGACATTTGACAAATATGGAACAATACACGCTTCAACAACGCATTAATATTATTAAAATTTACTACAAATATGGTGAACATTTTTCAGTTACAGTTTGCAAACTAAAGCACTTTTTGGTCGTCGTAAAGCACCTTCTTGGCCGGCAAAAGTAAACCTGGTAAAAAAATTTAAGCTGTTGGGACAAGTTTGTGATGTGAAGAATCAAAATCGAGTGCATCGCTCAAGAACACATGAAAATATTGCTGATGTAGCCCGGAGTGTCGAAGAAAACCCAGGTTTGTCAATTTCTTGTCGATCTTTGGAACTAGGAATTCCACAAACGACATTACACCGTATTTTGCATAAAAACTTAAGTCTTAAGTTTTTTAAAGTTTAGTTAACACAAAAACTTAAACCGGTCGATCACCATACACGTCGTATCTTTTTACCTTGGAAGCTACGTTAATAACAAGAATTGTCGCATTTGGGGCTCAGAAAATCCAAGAATAATTGTTGAAAAGTCTTTGCATCCTCAACGTCATACTGTTTGATTCGGTTTTTTTGCCGGGCAGTGTGATTGGACCCTACTTTTTTAAAAATGAAGCTGATGCAACCGTTACGATGAATGGATGGCGCTACCAAGCTATGATTAATGATTCTTTTATGGCCGGAATTAAAAGATATTGATGTGGACGACGTATATTTTTAGCAAGACGGCGCTACGTGCCACACAAGCAACGAAACAATCAAAATTTTGCAAGAAAAGTTTCTTGACCGTGTTTTTTCTTGAAAAGGTGATCACAATTGACCACCGAGATCTTGTGATTTAACACCTTCAGACTTTTTTTCTTTGGGGTTACGTGAAAGATAAGGTCTATGCTAATGCTCCACAATCGATTCAAGACCTTAAAGATGGAATTTGTGAAGTTATCAAAGACATCAGCCGCAAATGTGGGAGTAAGTCATGGAAAATTTCATGAAAAAAATATGATATTGCAACCGTGGCGGCCAGTTGACTGATTCTGTTTTTAAATGTTAATGGCATACCTTCCTCTTTACAATAAAATAAACATTTATTGTTTTCTCCTAAAAAATATCCGTTTTATTTTTTTTAATATCAAAATGAAACCTCTTAATGGAAAACTCAATACTTAACTCATAGAGAAAATCAGTGTGCTAGCGTAATTGTATCCGCCCTTATACAGTATTTTTTGTTAACAACAAGGGTGTAATACCGTTTAATGTTGGCACAATTAAATCAGTATATATATATATATATATATATATATATATATATATATATATCACAAATACAACCATTGCTCAATTCTATCATGTTAAGCAAACTTGCTCTACTCCAAACAAGCCAGTATATCTAATAATATTAGTAACTTTTGCCTTGTAAGCCAGTGTACCGTTGCTTGTGTCACTATTATTATGAAGTAATGCGTTTTATAGGTGAGAAACCAGGATAACAGATTCACCACCTAGCATTGTTTTATTTTTTTTTAACTAAAACATAGATTAAAAAAAAAAACAAAGAAAAAAAAAGAATTGACTTACAACCGGTAAACCTCCAATTGATGTCCGACGGTAAAACTTGTTTAATTGCAGCACATCGTATATGACAGACAAAACAACCCTGTCAAAACAATAAATACTTGACATAAGCTAAAAAAAATCAATTTTACTACTACAGAACAATGTTTTAAATATTTTTTTTGCGGACGCAGAAAATAAGTTTTTTTAAAGGATTCAAGTCACTACTTTTCAATAATTTTTATTGTTATTTAACACGTCTTATGGTTTTAGCAACAAAGTGCCAACAAATTAGAAACTTTGCGCATATGCCCAAAGGGCTGCACTAACTCTGTCATTACATGCACCTAATATTTTCATTATATCAACATAATTTTAACTAAAAGATTGAAATATTACTATATGATAGTTTATTATAAAATAAATAAATCACATTTACTATGTAACGACAGTAAAAGATTATAATAATATTTTTAATTTTACACACTTTACGTTTCATTTACACACTTGATACTATATAAGTCTATTCAACATTTTTTTCTTATAACTTTAAACTTATGTATAGACATTTTTTTTAAATCGTTACTTACTTCATTATATATAAATGATATTTGATATATATAAAAACTTTTAAATTTTTTGTGTATATGCTTAGGAGGAATAATGGTACCCTAAATCTAATATTTAAATTTGAAACGTCTGTTCTAAAGCTAATCTTGTTATACAGGTAAATTACTTTTAAAGTAACTATAATTTTATGAAACAGAGAAGCTGCATGCAGTTTTTTTTGCGCTTTCATATTTAGCCAGCTTAATTCAACCAGTTTGTGGAAGACTCTGCAGTACCTTCTTATTTCAGAGACCCATGGCAGACAAGCGTTTTGAACTTTCTGGATTTTATATGTTTCAGTTTTGTTTAAAAATAAACCATACACACGCTATCACAGTAATTGAAATATGAAAATACTAGAAATTTGCAGAGCTGAGATCTTATTTTATTTGTCAGATAAATAACTATAAAAAAAACAGTTCATAATTAAGAGTATCAAATGCCATTTATTAAAACGAACAGTATTAGTTTATTATTATCAGTATTTGTTACAATATCATCAATTATTATTGTTAAGGCAGTTTCACAGCTGTGATTACGACGAAATCCTGACTGTGTACTGTAGATGGTACATAGTAAATTATATTCATCAAAATATTTACGGATTTGCCGTTCAATAACCTTTTCAATTATTCAAACAAAAAAAAAAAAAGGTAGCAGACTTATAGGGCAAAGTTTTTTATAGTTAGTGGGATTAGTTACTTATGGCAATGGAATAATGATTGAGTGCTTCCAAACAGACAATAATATTCTTTCTAGCAAGCATGAATTTACCAAATGTGCAATAAATGGTATAATATAAGAGCAGCAATGTTTAATAAACTTTGTATCAATACCATCAGATCCTTCTGCAGTAGAGCTAATCGATTTGACAATACCACAAATATCTAAATTATGTATAAGTGAAAAAAAAATTGTTATTATAAAGTTTATTTTTAATGTAATAATAAAACAGCTTACAAATGTTATTATTTATGCTAGGAACGGATTGAATAAAATTTTGATTAATTGCATTAATACTATTAAGATGGTATGGTATGGTAATATTTCTATTAGTGAGTATGTTTGTCTGATTTAACATTATACAGTGAGTGTGATTTAGTAGTATTTTGTACTGTATGTGTTATGTATGCTTTTTTTTCTTTGTGTTGCAGTATTAACTCAATTTCTCATGTCTTTATAGAACGCCTAATAAAATTGCAGTCGAGAGTTTTTAAATTTTGCGTAAGTTCTGTCTTGTTGCAATTTTCCGTATATTATTAGTCAGCTATAGAGCTAGTGATTTAGTGATACATTGCACTAAAAGCATGTGCTTATCTGCAAGTATTTGCAATTTTACAGTTAAAAAATTACCTTTATCATTTATATTTAACATATTAAACATTTGATAGAGCGGCATACTGTGCAAATAACTTGCAAATTCAGATTTTATAAGATCTAAATGTACAAAATATGTTTCACTGTTTTTTATTTAATAACAAGAAACAACTTACCAAATCATGATCTGCAGTATTATTAATACATTCCTCGTTTTCCATAGTTCCATAGCTCTGAATTGCATACAAATATTAAACAATAAGAGTGGCTGAAGTTACAACCGAGTGTTGGCTTCTGAAACTATGTTTGCTAGGCATCAATAAATTATATTTGTCTAGAAAGTCCGTAGTTTTTAAATATATAATTTTTTCAAATATTTTTGAAAAATGATATTGTATTCGGTAATGGGCAGAATATATATAGAATGTGGGTTATCTTGTGATATTGTACAACTTGTTGATATTGTACAAATTGTTGATAACTTAGCAGCAAAATGTTTATTAAGTTTAGTTTTGACAATTGTTGCCAAATACTCAGCAAATGTGTTTACAATTTGTTAAGAATTATCCGTTACAGTGTCGTTGATTTTGAGTTGAATTTTATTCTTAGAAGCTTTAGTTTGTTCAAAATGTTCGTTAACCATATTCCAAGATTGTTTAATTTTATTAGCTAAGAAATTTATTTTCTTTGGAAAAAATTATTTTTTTTGCATTTTCAATATTTAAACAGTGACTTTTATTCTGTTTATAAATCAACTTAATATTAACATTATCTGTATCTCTACTCAATCTAAATAGTTTGTTAAGATTTTCATTTTTTTGTTATATTTCTGACGCCATAACTATATTTAGAAATTATATTTAAAAAAGCGTTAAAAGACGTATTGACACTTTCATGACAAAGAACACGATTTTCCCAAATTATTTTTTCTAATATATCATTAAGATAGTTAAGATTTTTTACAAAAAGAAATCGATAACTATATGGGTAATTTCTATTGTGTGTATGTAATCTTATACCGCTACATAAAATAATTTGAGCTAAATGATCGGCAACACTAGCATGTCCAATAGCAGTTAAATACAAATAGGTAAGAAGATCAGTTATCATATAATCAATTGCACTAGAAAAAGTACTGCCAACTGCATTTGTAAAGACTTGAGTTGGTTTAGTTAATGTTATTTGAAGCTCAAAGAAATTAAATAAAGCAATTAAAATCTTTCTATTTGGCGTAGAATTAAGATAATCAACGTTAAAATCACCACATACTATGTTGAATTGTGACTGATTATTCAGTTTGGCCAGTGCTAGTGAAAAATAGCCAAAAAAATTATAAAAATTATCACGAGTCGATCTATATATATGAGTAATTCCATTATTTTTTGACCAATTTGAAAAAGTCGACCTCTTTGATTTTGCTCAAATTTTCAGGAATCAAAATATAGATGAAAAAAATGAGATTCCCAAAATTTTGGACATTAGAATAATGCCTGTTCAAAATGACACACATTTGAAGGTCAGAAATTTTACAATAAAACGTCTTTTTTAGCTTATTTTGTATCTCAATTTTTGGGCTTCTGAAAATAGATAAAAAGGTCCACGATGTCTCAAATTATTTCTTATTACATGTACTTCAAAACCCATATTTTTATGTTTAATATCGTAGCAGTCGTTTTGATATATTAAGCTTCAAACGTTATTCCAAAAAAACCCGTAAATTTAGCAGAATCGCAAAACTTTGCTATCTTTAAACCGTTCTAACTTTGTCAAATCTTTACAAAATTTAATCCACAAGGTCTAGATTTCTTTGTGTTTAATCTCTTTATAAAGTAATCACACAAGACTTATAGAATCAATACGTATACACCACTATTTTGATGCAGGAAGTTGCACATATTTTCGCGATCTTCAAAACTTGTAATTTTCAGGTCCCAAAAAAGCGCTGTCACCTTATGTCGATTTTAGTCAAAATTTCAGTAAATACTCTTTGGATCAAAAGAAAAAAGGGTATCTATATGAGAAATGGTATATCGGGCATTATCAAGAATTTTTTAATATTCAAAAATTGGCAAAATTGGCAAACCGCACATTTTTGTATCTCAGTTTTTGGGCCTTTAGAAAAAGATAAGAAGGTCCACGATGGCTCAAAATATTCCTTATTACATGTACTTTAAAACCCATATTTGTCTATTTAATGTTAGGGCAGTCATTTTGATACATCAAGCTTCAAACATTATTCCAAAAAAAACCGTAAATTCAGCAAAACTGCAAAATTATGCTTTGTTTAAACCGTTCTAACTTTGTTAAATTTTAAAGAAATTTGATCCACCAGGTCTATATTTCTTTGTGTTCAATCTATCTTTAAAATAATTACATAAGACATAAAATCTATACATATTCACCACTAATTTGATGCAGGAAGTTGCACATGTTTTTGCGATCTTCAAAACTTGTAATTTTTAGGTATCGAAAAACCGCTGTCACCTTATGTCGATTTCAGTCAACATTTCAGTAAATACTCTTAAGACCACAAATAAAAGGTTATTTATATGAAAAATAGTATATTGGGCATTATCAAGAGTTTTTTTATATTCAAAAATTGTCAAAATTCAGAAAATTTAAATCACTTTTTGTCTATCTTGCTTTGTTTTGAGACAGTCAACAAATACAAAATATTTAAAAAAACTTTTTATTTAGCAAAAAACACAAACAAAACAACATTACTTTAACAAGTGTGCATTGATGCAAGCTTTTGATACTTGTTAAAACAGTTTTTTTGGTTTGGTTAGTGAAATTTGAAAAAAATGCTGTTCAACATAGATAATACGCAAATATCATTTTTGTTTACGGACTCTGTAATGGTAATGCCCTAGCAATTGAGATTTCCTGACAGAAAACAACTTTTTTGACGCGTTTTTTAGTGAAAATGTTCACCCATATTATTATCAAAAGTAAAACACCTACAACCAGGCGACGTAGCACAACGACTTGCATTTTCTCAATGGCTTCTTGATAATTCCCAATATACCATTTTTCATATAAATAACCTTTTTTCTTGTAGTCTGAAGAGTATTTACTGAAATTTTGACTAAAATCGACATAGGGTGACAGCGCTTTTTCGGGACCTAAAAATTACAAGTTTTGAAAACAGCAAAAACATGTGCAGCTTCCTGCATCAAAATAGTGCTGAATATAAATTGATTCTATAAGTCTAGTGTAATTACTTTAAAGAAAGATTGAACACAAAGAAATCTAGACCTCGTGGATCAATTTTCTTCAAAATTTGACAAAGTTAAAACGGTTAAAACAAAGCATAATTTAGCAATTTTTCAAAATTTACGTTTTTTTTTTTTAATTAATAGTTAAAGCTTGATATATCAAAATGACTGCCTCAACATTAAATATACGAATATGGGTTTTGAAGTACATGCAATAAGGAATATTTTAAGCCAACGTAGACCTTCTTATCTTTTTCCAGAGGCCCAAAAATTGAGATACAAAAATGTGCGGTTTGCCGATTTTGACAGTTTTTGAATATTAAAAATTTCTTGATAATGCCCGATATACCATTTCTCATATGAATACTCTTTTTTCTTGTGTTCTAAAGAGTATTTACTGAAATTTTGACTAAAATCGACATAGGGTGGCAGCGCTTTTTCGGGACCTGAAAATTACAAGTTTTGAAGATCGCGAAAACAACAATCTAGACCTTGCAAATCAAATTTTGTTAAGATTTGACAAAGTTAGAACGGTTTAAAGAAAGCAAAGTTTTGCGATTTTGCTAAATTTACGGGTTTTTTTAGAATAATGTTTAAAGCTTAATATATCAAAATGACTGCCACGATATTAAACATAATAATATGGGTTTTAAAGTACATGTAAAAAGGAATAATTTGAGCAATCGTAGACCTTTTTATCATTTTCCAGAAGCCCAAAAATTGAGATACAAATTAAGCTAAAAATTACGTTTTATTGTAAAATTTCTGACCTTCAAATGTGTGTCATTTTAAACAGGCAATATTCTAAGGTCTAAAATTTTGGAAATCTCATTTTTTTTCATCTATATTTTGATCCCTGAAAATTTGAGCAAAATCAAAGAGGTCGACTTTTTCAAATTGGTCGAAAAGTAATGGAATTACCCATATATATTTATAAAAATATTAATATTAGCATACTTTGATGTCTATTTCATATAAAAACTTAGACAGTATTACAGTCTAGACAACATTTAATAAATATAGCGCTGCCCCCATAAATGTGTTTTTGCCTGCTAAAGTCTGCAACTAATTTAAATCAAAGCATATTTAAGCATTTAATATCATCATTTAGACACCAATGTTCAGTTATGCATAATTTATCAATGTTTTCTTAAGTACAAAAAAATCAATTTTATTGAATTTATTTCTTAGCCCTTGAACATTAATGTGGGCTATAATTAGTTTATAGTCGATGTTTCTATTAATAAAAAATGTTTATGTAACTTTGGTAAGTTTAGAAAAAAATTATTAGGAGCTGGATGTTTAGAGTATTGAGGTGGTGTACAGTGTACCGTTTTTCAATGCAGTACTCGTAGAAGTAGCACCAGTTTCAACACTATCCGTTCCACTAATTCAGTCAATACGGTCGCAGTTAGTTATATTAACCTCACTATAGCGCTCATTTACACAGTTTGTTCTATTATTACTATTAATTACATTATTAATCAACACGTATCATTGATCTATAGTTGGTTGTAAAAGTTTCTGATTTACGAAAAACATTAACTCCATTAGTAGTCAGTTATATTAGGTTTACTATTGTGCCCGTTTACTTTATTTATCTTATTTTGCAATACATTTTATATCATACAAATATAATGTTTTCAATACCCATAATCAAGACCTATACGATAAAGCATGTTGAGATGATTATAATGCCATACCCTATCAAATGCTTTGATTTTTTCCATGTTTGTCTAAAGTAGAATTCCATTTTTTATTAACATTGAACAATAATGCAATTGGTCTATAAATAAAAAAATCAGAATTGTTCTTCTTTTTAAGTATAGGTTGAACGTTTGCAATTTTCCAACAATTTGGAAATGTTTCAATTTTGTATGAAAATTCAAATAATTTTGTTAAAAGAGGACCTTACTCATTTGCAAATATTTTAAGAATAATAAGTTTAATTTTATCTATACTAGATGCTTTTCTGGTATTTAATTTAAAATATTTTTTAACAACCTGTTGTTTAAAATAAATTATTTTCTACTTGCCGGTATTGTAAGTACAGCAATAGAAAGATTTAAGAATAGTAGAGTTAGATGCAAATTAGTTTGCAAAAATATCTGCTTTTCCTTTTGGATTAGTAACTAGATTGTTTTGATCATTTTGAAGAAGGGGTTTTAAATATTTTGTACTTTGCAATGAATTTATTGTTTTATAAATTTTTTGTTGTTTATGGAAAACTGAAAAATTTGATTAGCTTTGTTTCTGTAAATCCTTTTCAGATTGTATTAGATTGTCACAATGTTTACAAGCTTTTTTATAATTCTGTTTAGTCTATTCAGAACAATTACTGATGTGTTTTTTAAATACTTTTTGCTTTTTATTAACTGCAGGTTCTGTCTAAATTGAAAAGTACTTTTGGTTTAATAACAGAAAGTGTAACAAATTTTTTTTTTCTGCTGTTATGTTTGGATCTTTAGTATATCAAAATCAAAATATATATATATATATTTTTTTTTTAATTTTAGCTATGTTCATTTTTAAATAATGACAGATAAAACGCGTTTTAGGTTTAGTAGTAATAGGAAGAGAAGTTTTAACAATGGAAGTAATAAGTAAATTATAAGAATTTCCTAAAGCAGCCTCAACAGTAGTTGTTGTAATCAATGAAATAGCTTAAAGATACAAATCTAATATTCTTGGTTTACCAAAAAATCTACCACAAGAAAAATATGTGGGTTGTTGACTAAGTTAGGTAAAATTATAAAAAGCAGCAAAAATCATAGCTATATCCGCAGAACAATAGTGTTGTAGAAGATAAATGACTTAACCATTCAGTATTATGTACATTAAAATCTCCTAACAAAATTATTTTAGTTTTTCTATATTTACATTTAAGAAGCTTGTCAAAACTTTCAGAAGTATTATTGAAAAGATTTATTTAAAGAAATATGCTATTATAGCCTTGAAGTTTGCACGTTGTCAGTCTAGAATATCCTTGTTGTTTGTAGATGTAGGCACAAACACCCTGTTGTTTAGCAAATAAATGTTCAAGATGATAACCTGAATTTACTAGAATCTAGATCTTTATTATTTACTTTAATTTTATTTAAAAAAAAAGAATATGTTTAAGATGCCGATGAACAAAATTTAATTTTTTTTAGACTACAAATTTTAGAAAAAATAACTTTTAAGCCACAAACTCAGTGTTTTGTTAAATACATCAGTTAGTGGATCAGGCAAGATTTTATTTCGCCAATTTAGTAGCTTTTCTTGTCGATGTAACTCTTGCGTTATTAGTTATTTTGATGACTTGTTTCAATTTTACGGTCTCTGCCCGCACATCCAAATAGGCTGTTTTACGTGCGAAATAATTAGATTTAGAACGCAAGGTTACCAATTCTTAAAAGCTAGATTTAGCTTTCATGCGCAACTTAACTGACATTTTAATTTTTTTTTTAATTTAAATGTTATTTTGAGGACAGATTGATATAAACAGTCAATAATAAAATTGTTTCACTAACTGTAATGCATCTAGTATTATTTTGTAAAAAATAGTCTTAATATCCATGCTGAAACTTTGAAATATATCAATTTCTCCTGATTGATACAAAAAAATTTGAAGTTTTTTTTTTATCAAAATATAACTAAATAAATAAAGACTTGTGTGCAAAAATTAATTTGTTTTGTGAATTAAATTTTAAACAAGCAGATACAAAAATCTTTTTTTAATATTTGATATAATGAGATGCTGAAAAGGTTGAATTGTTGGAATTAGATTTTTTTGATACATTTCGCTGCCACGGCAATGTTTTCAATTAAACATGTAGCTTGTTTTTATTTTTTTTTATGAAGGTCAAATGGACAAACAAGTTTTTGAAGTGTATTAGTAATAGAACAAAACTAAACTTACATAATAAAACTCAACAACTTGTATGTGTTTTGAAATTGTGTCGCGTACCATAATGAATTCTAATATTTTATAGATAAAAACTTAAACTTAAATTTAAATTGTTAATTTTTTTAATAAAACATTCTTTGTATGTTAAGTTTTTTAATTAACAATATAAAAGTTTAATTTTTAAACAACTCAAGTTGGTCGGAATATTGTCATTATTATAAGTAAATTAGTTAATGCTTTTGAAAAAAACAGGATATTTAAATTTAGAATATATTTTGTCATAAATGTAATAATAAGGTTTTTTTTTGGAACTGATCTGGGTTTTTATGTTCTTAATTATTTTTTTTTTAAATATTTAAATATAATAAAGTTAGAAACTTGATTTTTAGGATTCTACTTCTAATAAATGTAACAAATCTGATTTTTTTAAATCATTGACAAAAAATAATTTTTACTCATGGTTTAAGATTAAGGTTACCTTTTTGCAAATTAAAACTGCATCTCCAATTACTTGTGTCAAAAGTTTTTTCATAGATTTGACTGCTGCATCCTAAAGTCTTCCAAACTGCAAGGCACGTGGAAGAATAAAATGCCAACTAATTTAAATTTTTATTAGCTCAATTTCAATAAGCTCAATGTTGTTAAAAAAAAGTTAATTAGTTGTTTGCTCCAACAAAATTGGTTCCATTATCATAATAGATATGTTTTGCTATTCCATGTTTTGCAACAAAACGATTAAATTTGCCAAAAAACATTTAGTAGTCAAATCACTAACAACTTCAATATGTACGGCTTTGGTAACAAAGCACACAAAAACTCAAATATAAGCTTTTTTATTTGTTTCTGCCTATTTATTCTTTTCCTTATTTGAATTGGACCGCATTAATCAATTCCGGTTTGTGAAAAAAGATCTGTTTAGACTAACTCTGTTTTGAGGAAGATTACTCATTAATGGGCTGGAAGCTATTAAATTATTTTGATCGTGCTACCAAACGTCCGCATATTGGTCAATATCTTCTGCGTATAACCGATAAGGTTAGTTTAATTCCTCTATGACAAACTTTGAGGTGCTCTGCGTAAATTATCAAATTAGTAAATGGATGTTTCTTCAAAACTAGTGCCGGGTGTTGATCCTCCTTTAGTTCTGCGTTTTTAAAGGTTCTCATACTCTCAGAATACCATTCTTGTCAAGAAATGGACGTAGTGCAACAAGCTTCTTTTACTCTTTCTTTGTAAAAGTTTTTTCCTAAACTACTCTTAAAATGGTTTGTTTGGCAGCAATAAGTTTTTATTTATTCAATATTTCTTTAGTTCCTTGTCTGCTACAGTTTGAATTAGTAGCAGTTTGTTAAATCCAACCAACAACACGTACAAGTCGATTTAACATGGAGTATCTACTCGCAAGTTCTCTGTATTACAAACACAGGCCATTGTGATTGTAGTTAAACCAACCATGCTGAGCCACTATATTACGTCTATAATTATTTTAACCGATGTACGTTTTGAAGCTTAGTCAGCTAATTTATTTGCTGTCGGAACATGTTTCCAAATAAATTTCTGATGTTAAATTTTTTAGACCATATTTCCTACGTAAGTTTTTTAAGTTGACGATACTGACGACAACCAATTTAAAACTATGCAAGAATCCGTCTAACAGTAAATATTTTTTATTGGCATTTGTGACGCTTTGGTTGTTTTTTCTAGAAGTGCATGACAAAACAAAAACTTTAACCAAGGTATTGTTGTAAATTTTATTGGAACTACTCGTGATACATATTAATCCGGTGCTGACTTCACTTGTATTTATGTCCGTTGTAACAACATATACAGGGTGTCCGGAAAATACGTGTACAACGTTTGACGACAGACTCCTGACGTCAAAATAGGTCGATCTAAGCCGACTTAGTTATATCCAAAATTGTCTCGTTTAGCCGGTAGAGGGCGTCAAAAATTTGTAAATATTAAAAAGAAATTACCTGTAACAATAATTTTTTAAGTGACCTTGTTGCTATGGCGTTTAATAATTTGACAATTATTGACAAATTGTCACCAGTCTATGAAATTTACTCAAGTATACGATCAACATTCTTGAATTACAAGTTCATTTTACCATTAAAAATGGAAAATTATACAAACTCTCAGAAAGTTGACATGCTCCTGGTATACGGGTTTTGTCAAGGAAATGGGCGTCAGAGTGTTAGGGTTTACATGGAGAGGTTTCCTAACCGTCGAATACCAAACCACCAAACATTTGTCAATATTGAGCGTCATCTTCGGGAAACGGGCAGTTTTGAGAAAAAGTTTGAAGGCAGGGGTCGTATGCGAACAACTCGAACTGTGGAAACAGAAGAGATGATTCTGGAAAGAGTTGAAGAAGAACCAAGTACCAGTACCCGTCTCTTAGAACGTGAGTTAAATGTTCCTAAAACGATTGTCAATGAGGTTTTAAGAGAACAGTTGTTACATCCTTACCACATACAAAAAGTCCAGGAACTTTTACCGACTGATCCCCCCATGCGGCTTACATTTTGTCAATTTATTAGAAACAAAAGAATCCTTGTTCCAAATTTTTGTAGAAAAATTATGTTTACTGACGAGGCATGCTTTACAAGATCTGGGGTAACCAATCTGCACAACGAACATATTTATTCCGATGAAAATCCACATGCCATTAAAGTTACACATCATCAGCATCAATTTAAAATTAATAATTGGGCAGGTATTATTGATCACTACCTTATTGGTCCCATTGTTATTCCAGACAGGTTAGATGGAAATATTTATTTAAATTTTTTGCAAGACACATTACCAATTCTTCTGGAGAATTTGCCCCTTTTACTTCGGAGGGAAATGTGGTATAAGCATGATGGTGCCCCGCCCCATTTTTCCGTTGCCGTTCGGCAATACTTACATCATCAATATCCCAACCGATGGATTGGAAAAGGCAACGATGCACCAGTAAAATGGCCACCACGTTCTCCTGAGTTAAATATGTGTGACTTCTTTTTGTGGGGCGCTATTAAAACAGAAGTTTACAAGACTCCGGTAAACACACGCGATGATTTATTGCAGCGGATTTTAAATGCAAGCAACCATTTTAATAATCCCGAGACATTAGATAGGGTCCAATATCATTTTTTAAAGAGTGTTAATAAGTGTATTCAGCAAGATGGCGGTCATTTTACACATTTGCTTAAGTAATGTTTTTGTTTTACTTAGTTTCTTACAATAGATACTTTTAACTTTGTTATACTTTTGTTTTTTTTTACGCCCTCTACCGGCTAAAGGAGACAATTTTGGATATCTAAGTCGGCTTAGATCGACCTATTTTGACGTCAGGAGTCTGTCGTCAAACGTTGTACACGTATTTTCCGGACACCCTGTATACACGTAGCATAAGCTCTTTCATTAGCGTCACAAAATTTATGGATGTCTACACGAGTTATTTACCAATGTTTACTAAGCGAGGCATTTGTAGTTTTTTCTTAAGTCATTTAAATATTTTGCAGTTTGTGATGATAATAACGTTTTGTCATTATTTGCCTATTTTCTTAATTCAAATCTTCTTTCTGCCAAAATTGACGTAATTTTATCTCGCATACGACTAGTTGTTTTTTTATTGTTAGCACCAGTTAGCAAATTATCTATGTACATGTCTTCCTCTATGATTTTACTTGCAGCAAGGAACATCTCTTGTGTTTATTCTGCTAGTTGTTGAAGACATTTTGTTGTTACATATAATGCAGAGGCTGTGTCATACGTCAGCGCTTGGAGTTCACACTCTTGAATTGGTTTGTTTGTGTCGTACCTTCATAGTATTTGATGTAAGTTTTTATATATTTCATGCAGCACAATTTGTCGATATATTTTTAAAATGTCACAAAGTAACACATATTTGTGGGTTTTAAAACTTACAAGAATCTCGAATAAAGATTGCTGTAGTACTGATCTTATCCGTAAAATATTATTAAAAAACACTTTACTGCTGGTGCGGGCAGAAGCATCAAAAACTACAAATAAGCTTGTCGTTGTGCTATTCTTCAAGACTGCATGATGTGGTAAATAAAACTGACCATGTCCTAAGCTCTAGACCTGTTTTAAGTGTTCTAGTTCTTCATACTTTTTCTGAACAAATGATATTTTTGACGCATATTGTTATTTTTTGCTAACATTTTTTCTATCAAGTAGAAACGTGTGATAGCTAGCAAACAAGAAGATTTTAATGTGGCCAAGTTTTTCTCTTTTCTTATTGGCAATTTTATGATAAACTGTTCTTCGTCGGTACGCTAATAAGTAGAGAGCGGATTCCTAGCTATTATGCTTACGCTAAATAGTTAAAGCATCAAAAATATGTCAAATATATGCACGAATTGTAAAGAATGTAATCATTTGGCACTAAGTTTTTTACGCTTTTTTTGCTTTTTTTTGGTATTTTTTTGAATTTGGTGCTTATTTCAAGATTTTGTGCTTATTTTAAGCTTTTTCTTCAGTTTTGGTGCATTTTTTTTTGATAAACCGGTTTTTTTGTGAAATTTGGTGGATCAAAATGTACATAAAAAAACGCAAATTATTTTATTCTTTAGAAAACGTAAAGCAAAATTTACGTATTAAGATCTTGCATACTTTTTTAAATTATTATTTAGACAAGTTTAATATAATTCTGTAAATCCCGACTGAGCTCATAACGTATTTTAGTGCCACTTTTTCAAGCAAATCAAATAACTGTATTTTATAACTCCCAAAATAATCGGTAGGTCGGGGATTTTCTCAATTTCAAAAATTTTAAAAACGTTGTAATATAGTTTTCGGATCCTGCAAGTAAGTCAGTAAAAACCTGCCAAGCAGTTCTAAAAATAAAAAATTTCAAAATAATTTAGCTTTCTTAAAAGATAATTACGGTGTTGTAGTCATGCCTTAAAATCTCTAGAAAAACAGGAAATACGTTAAATGAAAGTCTAAGTATAATTAGAAATTTTAAAAATGCAATTTTAAAAGTACTAGACCATATTGGACACACAGTGAAATCAAAATCCAAAGATGTATTTAAAAAAAAAAAGAGGTTTATCTACATTAAATAAATCAAACTATATTTTGAGTGGAGAGAATGT
Organism: Tachinus rufipes; assembly: GCA_963932245.1. Taxonomy (NCBI): domain Eukaryota; kingdom Metazoa; phylum Arthropoda; class Insecta; order Coleoptera; family Staphylinidae; genus Tachinus; species Tachinus rufipes. The sequence goes on from OZ010749.1 coordinate 40,039,239, forward strand.
TTCAGATTTCGATATGAATCCAGTTTTTAAAGCAAAATTTAAACAGTAACAAGTGTGCATGTCGAAAGAAGTTTTTTCCCATTTCAAAAACATTTTAAGTGATAAAAGGCAGAATTTTACAGTTAAACACTTAGAGCAACATTTAATTATTAACTGTTTTTGTGGATAGCTTTTTTTTAGTTATTTAAAAAAAAATATATTATTTAAAATGAGTGTAAGAAATATCATCACTCAAACTGTTGTAATTATAAATGTTATAAAACCTTTATTAAAATATTTTATAGTTTTGGATTTTTTTAGTTTTTTTATTTTTTTCAATTATGTCATGCTTTTTTAATGCTTTTTTACATGTTTGGTGCTTTTTTAATACTTTTTCAGTAACATTATTATGCTTTTTTAAGCGCTTTTTTTTATGTTTAATGCTTTTCAATCCGCTCTCTACTATGTTTAGTATTTTTTTCTTCTTTGGTCAAATACTTTACCTCCTTTACTTCTTCAATATTCCAAAATCTTTCCATAGAATTTTGTAGCTTTATTAGTTCTGCATTGCACTAAACTTTTCTTTGTCAGCCAATGTTACCATCTAAAACTATCTATCCTAACTTTGTTTTTTGAAAAAGTAAGCCTTTCTAACACCTGATAAAGCCATCACATTATAATGCAGAGAGCATTTATGTTCTTAATTTTTTTTTATTGGTATTAAAGTTTGGGTTTGCAATTCAAATATTGTTTGTGCACTGTGATACTACATGTTGTTGATAGTAAAAAATAATTAAATTGTAATTCAAACTCAACACGAGTTTCTTGATGTTGTGTCTAACTTGCTTGATGTCCATTACTGGGGTATTAATTTTTTTTGCATTTTAAACCTAACTGGTTTCCAAATATGCTGTTTAAAAAATTTGTTTGAGCGCCTGTATCCAACATCATTCTTGCCCGTATGTATTCCTCTTGTTCATTTTTGATTTTAATAACAGCCGTAGCCAATACTGTTTGTTCACCTAGTGTCCCTGCGTGTGCTTCTATAGTGTCCTTAAGGTGAATAAGTGTGTGATTGCACTTGAAACATTCGCAAGCTTTACATTTTTCTACTATTAGTGTTTCAGATAAACAACTGAATCATAACATATTTTTTTGCACTGTATTTTTCAGTGTTTGAATTGAAAGTTCTTTAAATTTATCACACGTATATAAACTGTGATCCCCGTCACAAAAATAACATTTATATTTTTTTATAGAAATGTGCGTCGTCAGTGGTAGTTTTTTGTCGGACCCATGTTCATGTTGTAGTGGTTTAATCTTCATACTTGAACGATTAACTTCTTCTCATTTATGTTTTATAAATGTTGTCAATTACTCGAAACTTGGTTGAGAATCATTAGGTTTTGATAATTCCCTCTCTCTAATTGTTTGTGAGTCTAGCATTCTCACAACTAGATTAACCAATCACTTGTCTTGCATCCTAATGCTGTTAGTGCATTTACATTGCTAATTAGTACAATACTTATTTCCGAAAGGTCCAAGATTCTATGCACATGTTTTTGTATTATGATTCTTTAGTTTCATTTACAATTTTGCAACATATTTCACATGATTTGATAATTTGCTGTTGATGTTGTAATTGAGCTGGCTAACTGACTTCCTTCTCCACTTAATGATAACTTAAAATATCGCAATTTGTTTACATCTGCAAATCTGTTGTTTGTGTGCATTAGTGATTTAAAAGTATCCTCGAATTATAACCATTGTTTAACATTGCCATTAAATATTGTAAGTTCTAACGGTTGTAAATTGCAAATTTAAGTTGTACTTACTATAGAAAGTGGTTCTCTAGAACTATTATAATCATTTGTTTCAGTACTTACACTTGTTTAGTTTTCAGTTGGTCTGCTTGATATTTCGGTATTTGTCAGTGTGCTAATCGTTTGACTAGTTGGTTGTACTAATGACAAGTTGGTCTTAAATTTGTTTTTTAAATTTCTCAACATGTTATTGCTAACAGCACAATTATTATAATAAATCTCTTCCATAATTTTTTGTACTGTTCTTCTTCAGTAGTGTGTTTACTTATCATAAATATCTTCTTTTGTACTGCCATAAATTCTTGATATTTTCATTCCAGTTTACCGAATTTCTGACAAATTTGAGATTCTGCCGCACTGCTTTCAACGTCGACGTCTGTCAAAAACTTTGCAATCCTTGTGATTGCCCCCTATAAATATTACCTTTCTTTCTTCTTTTCCAAAAGTTGCTCTTTGATGGCTGTTTCTTCACCCATGATCTCAAACAATTTTACCTTTTTACTTGACTATGCTCTGATGATCACTGACTAGATCTGGTTTGAAGAACCAAAATGTAGCTGTTGGATTGTGATTGATTATGGTTGAAGCGTAAGCAAACCAAAGCACATTTTCATTAGTATGAAACCCAAAAAACTTGTTAAAATCATTGTAATATTATTCAAACATTTTGTGAATATTTAATAAATTAATTCAAAACAAAATACTTATAACAACATGTTCATTACTTAAACAAACCAGATTATTTAACTGACACTATATTGAATGAGTTCAGAGTGCTTGCTTGATTCTTTGTAAATACTATAATACATTTATTTATAAAACAACAATCTCACTTTTTTTTTCCAAAACATAAATATTAACTTGTAATACATGAATTTTTACAATTAAGTACTGACAGTTCAGAGATGTATGACAAAAAACAAATTAATTACATTATACACAAATAAAATGAGCTTCCAAATTCATTATTTTCTAATAATTATAAGCAGCAAATACTCAAAATTAATGTTTACAGATTCTTTAAAACTTGTCTACAATATGACAGTTTTATCAAGTGTTGTTTTTATTTTTAAATTTAAGTATTTTTATGTTTTTGTAATATAATAATTCTTAAACTTGAAAATAAAAAAAAAAATACGTAACGTACAGGTAGAATGTCTGGTAGTTTGTTGAAAGTATTTAGAAATATACCAAGTGGGTTTTAGGAGTTGATATTAAACTATATTAACATTGCAATTTACAATCATTGACAGCTGTAACATGCTAGTAACAATGTTAGAGTTAGGTTATACTAGGCTGCAAAAAAAAAATTTACTTACTGACATTTGAAATCTTAATAGTGTGCGTCACATTGTATTTGGCATTTAATCATATTACGTAACAGTCATTGAGAGCATGCTGAGCATTGGCATTTAAAACACTGAAGTTGCTGAATAATTATTGGAATAGGTCAAACTGAGATTAAGATTAAGTTAAAACAAAAGAGTGTGCCGTTTATTTTTAGCAACAAAATATTGCAGTTGCATAAAGTGACGGTTGGCTAACTAAAATAAATTAATAAAAATTTTATTCACACTAGACGTCTTTATTTATATAGTTTCCAAGTTTATGTTTTTTTTGTAGAAGTGGCAAATTAGGACCTAATTTGCCACGTCTACAGAAGAAACATAAATTTGGTTACGTAAACTATTTAATAAAATTTAGGAACTGAGCTTAACAGAGTCTATGTTTGTTTGTTTTAATTGACTACTAAAGAATTTCTAAATCTCTTAATTAAAATATTTAATAAAACTAAAAGCAATCAAAACTTTGAGTGTAAAATCGCGTTGTTGCAACTGAATTATCATCCGTTTGATGTCGTTAGAGGTTTTTACAATCAAAAAATTGGGTGATTTATAAATTTAAAACATTAGATATTTTCAGAATGTCTGTATAATATAATTTGTTATTGGCATCTGCATATCTAAACACGACACTGTTGCAAATACTATATAAATTACGGCAACAAACATACAACATAGCAGTATGAGAACCGTGTTATTTATTAAAATAAATATTATCCAAGAACTTAAAAAAATTAAAATATCTTTATATTCTTGCCAATTAATCTCCACTGCAAGTGCATCTTTATGTTGATTATTATTATGCTAAATTAATACCATTTTTTTACAAATATAAAAGTATTAATTAACATCAATTTTATCTAAATTCAAATAAACAAAACTTTCTTTAAAGTTAACTTAATAATATCAATTATCTCTTAAAATATAAATGACAGTATTTAGTAAAATTTATGTTTGTATTTTAGATGGAGAATAAAACAATATTCTACATAGTCATGATGTTATTTCTTTCGCTTTTTATTACGGCATTGTTTTTTGCCGTTTGGATAGCCATGATGCAAAATAGAAAAAGACACCAAATATAAAACCGGTGAGTATAAAATCAATGTAGTTTTTAAATTATTACTACTTACTTACTACAGGAGATAACAATCCATTAATCTTAAACTGAAAAAATTGCGTTTATAAAAGCTACAACAAGCAGATCAGGTAGGTGATTATTATATAATACAAGCAAATTAATATTGTTGGCATTAGAATTCTTTAATAAAAAATGCTGTCCATCTTAAATAAATACCTATAGAGGTTAGAAATATTGCTGAAACTGAATCGGTAAGTAAGCCAATCTCTTCTGTTAATTATCTACCAAACAGCTTTACTAACAATCAATCAAATGTCTTAATAGAACGGTTTCCTTAAATTATTTAGAACATTAAACAGAAATCAATGCCGGAAAACAACTTATTATGAAACAACTAGTTGTTGGTAATTAAATTAATGTTAGTGGGTCTTTATTTAGTTATGCTAAACAATGACACTGCCTTAATATACTTAAGGTAAATTCTAATACGGAATTTTAAGCTTACAATTAATGAGTTTGCAAACGTTACAATTTTATTGTACAATTGTTTTCATATTAATCAACAATTAAAAAAATGAATAAATAAGTTTTAAAAAAACAAAAAAAACAATTACACAAAACATCCCAGTTATTAAAAACTACTGTTTCAAAACAAAACAACAATTTATAATATAAAAATTTATTTTGACTCGTTATTGGAGAGTAATCTTTACTTTTCTAGTTAAGTCTAACATTGGTAAAATTTGATTTATAACATCCCGCTCGTGCAATAAATATATCATTGCATTTTAGACATTTGTCAAAATTTTCGGTAGATGTAGAATGGTTTTTTTAAAGAGTATATTGACAAACCTAACATGCACTAAATTTACATCAGTCTTAACATGGTTTTACATGTGCATGTTTCATATATTAAAAACAACTCACAAAAATATCCTTACTGGATTACAAAATATATTATCAGTTTGATTGAGCTCAATAAACACTAGTTGCAATGGTCTATTAGTTTAAAGTTTATGTTTATGCTACTACGAAACAAACTGCATTTGAATATGTACTTGAAAAGACAAATATATACTGTCGCACTCGTTAATTGATACTGACAAGACCTAAGATCTGGTCCACCGACACTCTTATATTAAATGTAATTATAATTAAATAGATACTAATTATATATTACACTAACGTCTTTAATTAATAAATGCCATAATTTTTTTAATTTTTTTATGAAGCTGGGTCTCAAACCTCCGACTAATTATGCGCCGACTTTAATTGATTTATTTGCATTTTATTTTGTTAACAGATTACAATATGTTGGCTATAATGAGTTTAAGTCAAACGCAATTACACTATACTCAAAGGATTTACAAGAATCCGATCTGGGCTTTCTTCTTGTTAACATTACTTGTAAATAACATTACAACAATTATTAGTTGTAAATAGCTTTTGTTTGGTATTGATTTAAAGATATACACCGTTATCTTGAATCTAATTGGTGTCAAATAAATTAGTTACAATTAAATGCTTTTAAGTGTAAACTTGTATGCTATACTAAAAAAAAAAACAAATACAAACAAATACAAATTACATATTTAGGAGTAATATTGTACAGCAAATTATTTTTACTTGACCATTTAAATACTATTGCATAGTCTTTCAGAAAAAAATTAGAGTTAGAGTTTGTTTTTAAAAAATGTAAACAGTGTTAGGTAAAAACTAAATTATAAACTACTTGTTTGGTAAATCCTACCCAAATTTGTTAAAAAAAATTAAAATATTTATTGTTTAGACTAGATGGTATTTTTTCTAACAGAGTTTTAATCATACTAGAGTTATTATTCATATATTACGACTGTCTTGAACATTGTCGTATTGCAAACAGTGCTGCATCTTTTCATACATTGTTTCATAATAAAATTGATTGCTCCAAACTCTTGAGGAGGAAAGCTATGTTTATTTTAAGATATTGTGGTTTGGTACCTTATATTGAGACCCATGTCTTGTGTTGTAATTGTCTTATTTAGCCATTTAAATTTCTTTTTATTTATTTTTAAATATACAAAAAGTGGTATATAAAAAAACAGAGCCCTTTTTTTGTAATTTAAAGAATTCCATAAGACAATATACAAAGATGATTTCTCAAGAACCCTTTTGTTTCAAAGATACAGGGTGAACAAAATTTGCGACAGTTACAACATTTAATCTTTTCGTCATTGAGTGCTAAACTGTTTCAAACACACCAAGCTTGTTTCTAATTGAATTACACTCAGCAATTGAATTTCAATTTCAAATTCTCCACTGGAGTAGCGTAAACTAATGATTTCAGATAAAAAATAAATCCGGGGGTTTAAGTCATGGGATCAAGCAGGCCATGCTAGTGGCTTACATTGACCATTTCAGCAATCACTGTATGTTGCTGTTAAATAATCACATGCAACCAATCCGAAATGTGGTAGTGTGCCATCGTGCATAAACCACGTTGCAATTATTGCTGCCAATAGTACATCATCCAGAAACTAAGGTAGCATGTGTTTTAAAAAGTAGCAATACATCTTGCCGGTAAGTCTTCCTGGTAGAAATACTGGTCCAATTTGACAGTCTTTCTCAATTCCAACCCAAACGTTATAAAAATTTCTTTTGCATTTCTTGAGAAACTTGCTTCATTGGTAAAAATAATATTTGTAAGAAAATGAGGAATTAGAATTAATGTTTGCAAAAGCCATTGACATAACGCAATACGTAAAAGAAAATCAGCAGGTAGTATTGGCTGAACACGCTAAATATAGTATGGATACAAGAAGGTGCTCTTAAAAATTTTCTAAACTGTCTAATAACTTACATTCAAAGTATTGGCAATTTTTTGCGTCGAAACTTGCATCTTTCTCTATCATGTCCAGCACATTCTGTTCCAGTTGTACCGTTCTTTATGTTATTGATTTTTCTTGCCCTCCATTTTGTTTTAACGTGCCTCTCTCACAAAAACGTCAATAAATGTTTTTGAAAATTTTTTGGTCGGGGAATTTACAGCCAGGAAATTATTCACTGTACAATCATTAGCTTGTAATAAATTGCCATCAGCAAGTCCATATATAAAATACATGTCAGTCATCTCGGTATTCGTATAGTGATTCATGGTAAAAGAATTCACTAACTATTAAAAACACGTCAAACAGCCAAACGTCACTCAATCTAATTAACTGCAACCGATACATGTGATGATCAATGACAAGACGTATTCAAATAAAATCCACTTGTACATTAGTAGATAAAACAGCCGTTCCAAGTTATCGTTAACAGTTTTTTGTATTTAATAAACTTAATAATTTTTTGTACTTAATATACTCATTGGCGTACGCTATACTTTTAATTACATTAATGACTAACAAATATCGAATATGGTTGTCGCAAATTTTGTTCATCTTGTATCTTCGAAACAAAGAGGTTTATCAAAAGTTATTATAGTACAAAAAAAATTAGAATAGGCCAAAGAATTAAATTTTTGCCGCATGATTACCTAATATTGAATATATTTTATGTTTTCAAGTAGTACTATTATATCATTCAATAAAATAAAAGTCTTATAATATATTTTTTATTGCAAATGTTAAATATAATATTAATAATAAATTTATTGATTATTTCTTTAATGTTTTCAGTGTCCTTAGTATATATAGTATGGGTAGGTTAAAGATGGCCAATTAGGACAAACAAAAGTTAAGTTATGAAAAAAGTATTTTATTTTATACTTATACACGGGCAAACGTTTTGGAGATATGTCTATTCCCCTTCATCAGTGCTAAAAAACATATATTATAAAATTGGTCTTCAAAAAACATTAATACAATATATTACACAATTTACATTACACTTAACCAAATTGAAACAAATTAAAAAAATAATGATTGAATGAAAACATTATACACAAATTTGTAAAAAATATTATAAGCGATAAGTAACAATACTAGTTGTAAGGCAAATTATAAACTTACATACATGCAAGAATAAAACGAATCTACTTTGAAAACGTAAAATAGCTTACCAAGTGTAAAGATAGTTGAGATGAAATGGTGAAACTAATTTTATTTATTGTTATAGTTGAATTGATTAACTTATTATGCATGTGGTTTGAAAACGGAATTTGTATGAAGGCAAAACACATCGTCCCAATCTAGAAATAAACTGCGAGTGATATTGTGCAAAAGCGAGTTTTTTGCCATGAAAACAAAATTTATTAAAAAACAAATAGTTTTTATTATGCTCTGTGTTCTTGTGAATTAAATTTGTATTCAATATCCTTTAGAGCGAAAGGAAATATTATTATTATTTGATATTATATATGTGAAATTATAAAATCAAATAATAATAATATTTTCTTTCGCTCTAAAGGATATTGAATATAAATTTAATTCACAAGAACACAGAGCATAATAAAAACTATTTGTTTTTTAATAAATTTTGTTTTCATAGCAAAAAACTCGCTTTTGCACAATTCCACTCGCAGTTGATTTCTAGATTGGGACGATGTGTTTCGCCTTCATACAAATTCCGTTTTCAAACCACATGCATAATAAGTTAATCAATTCAACTATAACAATAAATAAAATTAGTTTCACCATTTCATCTCAACTATCTTTACACTTGGTAAGCTATTTTACGTTTTCAAAGTAGATTCGTTTTATTCTTGCATGTAAGTTAATGTTCGAGTTATTACGAGTTTATTTTTAAAAAACAATTATTATATTTTATTGTAAAGAATTATAAACATTTCAATAATACGACTATAATGGTTACAGGTGAATGTAAATAATAACTAACTATAAATGTTTATCACGCGTATTTATATTCGGTGATTCTGCAACGCTGCAGTCTATCGCACAGGTGTCCGGCGATGTGGGTGTCCGGCGAACAACACTTCCACAAAGTGATAAGTCTGCTGCAACTCAGCATAATTCCGCACGATAACTCCTCCCACGTTAGAATAAAGCTTTTCCTGGAAGCTGAACTTGACCGTCCCGGGAATCTTCGAGCGTCTCTAGTTGAAGGTTCACGATAGGGTCCATTTTTAATTGTTGCCTTCTTTTGATGCACTTTTTCAACATGTAGCAGCAAAAGATTATAAGTCCAAAATATAAAATAATAGTCCAAATACTTGGAGTGTGAGGTATGATCGGGGTTTCTTCTATGGGCACTATCCGATTCACAGATATGTCTTTAAATTTAGATTCTTTATTTCTATTTTCATTCCTGGAATTTGAGATTTTTCGAAAGTAATCTGATGATAATTACTGATTACTGGTCGACCATAAGTTTTTTCTTGGAAAATCAGTTTTTGTTTGTTGAAGTAGATTTCACAAGCTTTTTCTTTGATTAAATATATTCCTTTTAATGATTTTGATTCGGTTCCAGACTCGCATTTAATATCGATTACTTCTTCTTTAGGGAAGACACCTAGAAATTGATTTATTTCTGGAATGATTTCCATGTGGCTCTTCATTATGTTTATTTTAACAAATGTGTACTTGGTCGTAGTTCCATTCAACAGGGTTTCTTTTTCGCATGGGGAGGAGACTTGGTTTAGTTGCAGATGCCGGGGGCATTGATAAATTGTACTTTTAGCACAAATGTCACTCATAGGCTTCAACAAATTTCCGGCTTTTCGGAAATACTTAGTATCTGGTATAATTGCAACAAATTCTAACTCGTGTTTTGTAGGAATTGGATGTAGGTAGTAAAGATCAAAGTTTTGCTCAAAATCGATAGGGATAGAGAGAAAATAATTTATTCTGGATTCTTCGATTTTACAATTAACTCTTATGGCTGATTCAAAGTCAAGAATATTTTCTATTTTTAGTTCAAACGGAAATTGTAATTTGTAATGAGATGAGATTCTTTTTAGTTCTAAGTATAATTCTTTCGGTTTGATTATACTAGGGTGCAAGACTTTTAGTTTGCAAAATGTAATTGAATTTTCTATTTCCTCGAGAATAATCAAAAGTGTGTCGTAAAGTATCAATAATTGATTGTAAACATCTTTTGCAATCAACGTATCCGTTATTTCTATGGTTCCATTAATTAATTCATTTAATTGCAAAATTCTAGATTTTAATTATAATTCGATATGTTGAACATCTTTGATTATATCATTATATTGTTTAATAATTTGGTTGTTAACTGAGTACTGTGATTGTATTTGTTTTTGCAAATTTGACTCATTTTCTTGCAAATGCGTCAAAATGTTATTTATTCTTTTCTCGTCATCGGCATCCAATGTACCTATCAGTAATTTAGATATTGTTCCTAAACCGTTAATAAGACCACGTTTATTTCTGGGTCTTAAAGCGTGCAATTTTATATTGGATATTTTACCAATTATATTTTTTTGCAAGTAATTTACTATTTTGTTGTAGTTTTCTAGTTCCTTAATAATTTTTGTATCGTTACTTTTTCCTAATCCTAAATTTAGTGTTTCATACTGATTGTTTAAATTTCTATATTCTTCGAATCGTAAAAATGCACAAAACTGTGTTCAGTACGTTGTAATTTTGCAGGACCTAAATTGATTGGAAGTATTCCTAAGTTTTGGGTGATATTTTTTATTTCTGATCCTTCTCCGAGGTGGAGGACCCTGAAAACATTTTAAATTTGTAAGTTTGTTTTATCGGTCTTTTAATGTTCTGCAGATGTATTTTTTCCGCAGTATTATGATGTCTAGGTTTGATTTCAGCAGTTTTAGTTTTTTGTTTAATAGTTTTAATACTTTCAACTTTGTATTTATTTTTAGTTTTATTTTGTTTTTGCCGATTTTTAACAAATACCTTGGGGGTATAGTTGGAATACTTTCTCGATTTTCATTAGCTTTTGCAATGTAATTTGCTTTAGTCTGTTGTAGATTGTCATTGATCTGTTTATACAATATTTTCATTTTATCCCTGTGTTCATGGACATAATTGTTAACCAATTTTTTATCTATTTCCATATCAAATGGTGTTTCGACATCTAGGTGTCCTGTCATAATTTCGTAAGGTTTTAATTTAGTTATAGAGTGAATTGAGTTGTTGTATGCTAATAAGGCATAATTTACTTTACTTTCGATGGATTCGTTTTTATAAATTTCTTGATTATTGAATAACCTAATGTGTTCTATTAGAGTGCTATGAAATCTTTCAATTTGGCCATTAGACTCAGGATGTTGAGAACTAATAAAGTGAATTTTTACTTCGTGAGTTTCTAACAATTCCTTAATTACACTATTTTTGAATTCAGAACCATTGTCTGAAATTATTTGTTCAGGAATACAATATTGTGTGAAATATTTTATTAGATTGTTTGCTACTTCTATTCCTTGAGATGAATTTAACTTGTACGCTTGCGCGTATTTAGAGAAAGAGTCAATAATAGTTAGGAACTTAGTATTTTCTAATGTAATACTGTCAATATGCAGTATTTGGAAAGGTCTTATTGCCGTAGGAGTTATATTGAATTTTAATTTCATTGGTTGGTCTGTCATATTTTGTGAGTTGACATATTTCACATGAATTTAGAAAAGTTTGAATGCTTCTCCTTTGATTTGGGAAATAATATATTTGTTTTATTCTGTTTTCAGTTTCATCTAGGCCTCTATGATTAGTTTTGCCTTCATAAAAGTCTTGAATAGTTTGAATGATTTCATCTTCGTCACTGATATCTACTAATCTTTTAGTACATTTGATCATATTGATCTCAGAATTTTTAAAATAAGTCTGTAAAACATTACAAACCTTTTCATATATTGGGTCCTCAAAATAAACATAGTATTTTACTTTCGGCACAACATATTGTTTTACAAATTTGAATACGTCATTATCAAAGTTATTTTTTGAAAACTGAACTAAGATTCTTTGTTTGGTTTCATATAATTTAATTATGGTAGAATCTACTGCATCAAAATTAACTTCAGAAATAATTATCTGATTTTTGCCATAGTTTACTGGGCATTCAATAATTGGGATATTCAAAATTGGATTTTCTTGATTAGAGTGGTTAGTTTCATCATCATTTATTTTGTCAGGGTTTGTAATATCCGCTTCGACAATTAAGGAATCTATTTCATCATTTTTTCCTTTATTTGCGTTTTCTATTGACTTATTAAATTCTTCTATATAATCAAGTATTACTGATGTTGTTTGTTTTGGTGTATCTGGTTCATTTAGAATATTCATCTCTATTTTATTTTTATTGTGATACACATGAATAATTATCTCGGTATTTTTGAAGACATATTTTAATATTTCGTTAACATATTCATAGTTTAATTCGTCCAATCCACAACCTATTTTTGGTAAAGCAAGCTTATTTATTTTGTTTTGGATACAAAAGCTTCTTAAATTTACCAGGGTTTGGAATAGATCTTTATGTGTTGGTTTTTCGAAACATTTTTCTTTACTTACTAGATATAGAATAAACCTATCATTATCTTTCAAGTATCCGATAGAGTATAAATTTAAGTGTTGAGATTTTAAATTATCCACTTGACCGAATTTTTCCCTAAAATGTTTACGCAGTGCCTAATGCGAATTCATTAGGTGCATTAAATAAATTATCATTTAGGTCGATAACATTTTTATTTGAAATATTATTATTTATCTTATAGTTTTGGTAATCTTCATAGATTAAACTGATTTTTTTGTCAGGGATTATTCTGCTTAAAGCATCGGCATTTTTGTTGGTATTACCACTTTTATACACGATTTCATAATCGAAATCGTCTAATTTTTTTGGCACCACCCAAATTGGTGAGGACCATGGTGAATTTGAAGGACGTATTATATTATCGTCTAACATTTTTTGTATTTGTATCTTAACTTCTAACCTATGAACTTCGGGATATCTGTAAGTTTTTGTGTAAACCGGAAATTCATCTTTTGTTCTTATGTAATGTTTAACTTCATTACTAAAGGTTAACTTTTTATTTTCGTTATGGAAAATGTCTGAATAAGCTTTAATTAAATTAGTTATCTCATATTTTTCCTCTGAATTCATATGACTTGTTTCGATGTTAGAAAAGTCTAGATCCAGATTTTCATTGTGCAGATTATTAAAATTTGGGAAAGGACGATAATTATTATCATCTAGGTTTTCTACTATGATTGGTTTAAAAACTTTAAAATTTCTTTCCTTATCTGAATTATTTCTTATTACACATATCGCTTCATAATTTTTTACCGTAGTTACACATTCAGGAATTTCTAAATGTGTTAATTTAGTTTCAGGGATGATTATATCACCATCACTAACATTCTTAACTTTTAATTTTATTATTTGTTCACATTCTGCTCCGATTTGAACAGAACTAATAAAATTATTATTAACATTATTAATTACGTTATGGAAAAAGATTTTTGTTTCACTATTAGGAGTAATTAATATATTTTTATTGAAATCAATACTCGCATTTAATGCTTTTAGGTTATCCGTACCTAATAACAAATCAAAGCTACTATGAAAATTAAATAAATGAAATTTTAATAAACAATTCTGTTTCATATTATACAATTTAGTACAGGGAATTTTGGTGCTATAATTTTCATACGATCTTCCGTGTACCGTTGCGATTTGAAAATTATCATTTTTTATCTCATTTTTATAAAATTTATGAGCTACTTCAGGTATTACAAACGATTTTGTACTTCCTTTATCTACTAATATTTTTAAATTATTATCTGTATGTAATATATATATGGTAAACGTGCATTTGCATCGTTTATTGTAAGGTTCATCAGTGTAAATTCATTCCCGAGGCTTTGTCCTCTAAACAAAAGAATGGTTTACAATTTCTTGTTATTCGTCTTCCTCTTTGGGAAATTCTATTTGTGGTTCGGAAATATTATGCAATTCATGATTAGGCAACGCAGGCTTAAATTTCTGGTATTGATAGTTTTTAGGTTGCGTGGTATTTCTTGTAGAAATACTCATGGGGGTTGGTTTAGTTAGAGCCACATTTTGATTAGGTCTAAATGCATTATTAGCATTTGTATTTCTATTAAAGTTAAATTAAAAATTGTTGGCTCTATTATAAAATTGATTATTATTATATGGGAAATTAGCCAATTGTAATTGAGGCCCTTTAAAATTATTATTATTATACTGTTGCTTTTTATTATTTAAGAAATTCTGTTGATTAAAACTTTGCGATTTATTTTTTAAATCAAATTGAAAGTCATTAGTAAGCATATTCAATGCTGTATTTAAATCAGCAGGATTTTTCGTTCTCATGAGTGAACCTACTGGTTCCTTTAAACCTTTAAGTAAAACTCTTAAAGGATACTTCCTAAAATATGCTGATAAAACAGCTGATTCATTTGCAGGGAAATAAGTAGTTACATAAGCAATTTGTAAGTTTAACAAATGCTGGATTTTATTATAAAACTCAAACACAGTTTCGTTTGATTGTTTAAATTCGGTTATTTCTATACCTAAACTAAAACAGTCCCGCTTATCCTGATATGCATTCAGTAGAGCGGTTTTTAATTCACCCCAGTTATTAATAATACAACTAGAGATACTCTTAGCGGCATCACCTTTAATTTTCGCGAAGATGCTGGACATCAAATATTAATTTTGAAAGTCTGCAAGGTTCGCGGTATTATAAAACTTGGTGACTAGTTTCTCGCATATTTCGATAAATCTATTTAGTAATTCAGCATCTCCGGTAAACTCCGGGATCATGCTTAAATATTCTTTTTTTAGAACTGCCATTTTATTTAATTTATTTAAGTTGAAATTATTAAATTGATCTATTAAAGTGTCAGTTAATGAATCTGAATTAGGGTTATTGGTAATAATTTCAGGGGAGTTAGAATTAGTTTCAGATGAGTTTATTAATTAATTCAGCCTTTTTATATGACATTTAACTTACAGTACAATTATCAATATTCTTTCCATGGAATGTTGCTGGTAATCCAAATTCCTGGGATGGGTCTGTCAATGCTGTCCTGTTGCTCGGCTTGATTGAAGATTTCTTCGTAACAATTCGCACTTGTTTATAAAACTTATATTCTTTAAGTTTTGTGCACTATTTTTTTTTGTTTTCTTTATCACACCAACAAATCGTTGAAACGAACCGGATATTTATTTTCACTAAACTATCCGTTTGGCGTATCCTACCGACTGCGCCAGTTAATGTTCTAGTTATTACGAGTTTATTTTTAAAAAATAATTATTTTATTTTATTGTAAAGAATTATAAACAATTCAATAATACGACTATAATGGTTACAGGTCTGAAAGTAAATAATTACTCACTATAAATGTTTATCACGCGTATTTATATTCGGTGATTCTGCAACGCTGCAGTCAATCGCACAGGTGTCCGACGATGTGGGTGTCCGGCGAACAACACTTCCACGAAGTGATAAGTCTGCTGCAACTCAGCATAATTACGCACGATAACTGGTATGTAAGTTTATAATTTGTCTTACAACTAGTATTGTTACTTATCGCTTATAATATTTTTTACAAATTTGTGTATAATGTTTTCATTCAATCATTATTTTTTTAATTTGTTTCAATTTAGTTAAGTATAATGTAAATTGTGTAATAATTGTATTCATGTTTTTTGAAGACCAATTTTATAATATATGTTTTTTAGCACTGATGAAGGGGAATAGACATATCCCCGAAACGTTTGCCCGTGTATAAGTATAAAATAAAATACTTTTTACATAACATAACTTTTGTTTGTCCTAATTGGCCATCTTTAACCTACCCATACAATAAATTTATTGTTTAATTAAGGCTGGAGAATAGTTACGCTATTATAAAGGTTTACAGGAGAAAACACAGCAAGAAAATGCCTAAATATAATTGAATAAAAATTTTACACATAAGTTGTTTCTTCTCAATTAATTTTTAAAAAGGGAAGTTATTATTTAATGCTTCATTATTTTTTTACTCGTTAAATATAACTGCAAATCTTTAAGTCAAAGCATAAAGACATAGAATATTGTATGTAGTTCAACATATAAAATATGTGATGACAGAAATCGTATCGTTTGGATATTGAGTTGGATGGCGTTTTGTCCCATAAGAACCAATGTTAGTTTAAAAATGGCGCCGCAATGTAGTTTATTTTTCTTGACTAAGAAGTTCAACGTTATTGTAGTAGATGTCGCACCCCTAGAAACGGTATGATAGATAGACATTCATTAATACAATTACGCACACATTATTTCATTCGGGTCGTGAAGTGACCCCTGTAAGAGATAGCTAGCCTTCCAACAAGGACAGGTGCTGTCTAATTTTAATATCCCGTATCTGCACATATATCAAAATGATTTTTACGTTTGGCTGTTTCGTGCGGCGCGCAGCGGGTCGGGGCGCTGAAAGTGATAGGAATTCTCAAGAGGGGAATCTTTGGCAAACTATAATCGAGGGCCTAAACTATAAAAGTTATAAATTTTTTTTAAAATATTTAAAAAACATAATTTATCAAAGTTGATAACAACATTTTTTAATACGGTAGATAAATAACAAAAGGTAATTTAAAAGCCAAAATCTTTATTTTGTTTTATTTTATAATTTAAAAACATTTATATTAAAAACTGTTGAATAAATTAGTATTAAATACGTTATTGCATTTATAAGATAATAAAATCGTCTGTATTTAATTTTTAAATTTTTCCTTTTACTCTAAATCTGATCGCCGTATTGCAATATAGTATTTTTTTAATATAATTGATAGTTGTGTTCTACGTGATAATTCATGTTTATGAAAATAATAAAACAATTTACTATATTTTTTACCACAAATTTAATCTTACGAATTATAATAGTAAGAATAAATTTGTGATTAAATACATAGTAAATTGTTTTATTATTTTTATGCTTTATGCTTTATGCTAATTGAATTCTAGATTCAGTTTTGGCAAATACAGATCAAATAAAAAAAACAATAATTGTCGCAGCATTTTAGTGTCTTGAGACGGGTCATCAAAATAAAGAGGTATAAATAATAAGATTATGTACACCAAAAAATTTATGTTTTATATATTAATATGTATATTCACTACTTATTATTCTTTTTTTTTTCTTGGTTCTTTTAATACATTTTTTGATTCATTGATAAATACTACAAAATAACACATTTTCTTATTTGCAATGTGCAGTTGACCTTGTATCCAAAAATATCAAAAGAAAAATATAATTTAATTACTATTAACTGTTATTTTTTGACAAATAAAATAAAAGTGAAATAATTACAAAGTCTTTATCAGGCTTATATTTCATTCAAAAACATTGCTAATATATTAAAAACTCTAGCAGAGTCAGAATTAGTAACGTAACAAAAATAATAAACGTAATAAATAGTTTTGTTTTTAAGTAATTGTTTCAATTAGTTATAAGATTTTAATTAATAAATTCAGTGTACTTGAAAGTAATTATGGCGTTTCTACAAGTGAAGAGTACCATTTGTTTCTTCTAAGCATACTGTACTATTCTTCAAACCACTGAAAATGCCTTCCTCTACATGAATCCTGATTATGTGAATTTTTTCAGTTTTTTCACTGAGTCAATTCCGAGTAATAATAAAATTTGAAAAAATTGAGATTTTTAAGTTTTTACATTTTTTGATCGTTTGTAACTTTTTAAGGATTTTATTTTAAAAAAAAATTATAAGAAACTTTTTTCTTACCAAAAAAACATAAAAAAATTTAGATAATCAGGATAAAGAAAGGCATTTTTAGTGGTTTGAACAAAAACAAATTTTCATTCCGTACACTTGACTCATGGCCATAAAACTTCAAAAAACCCATAATTAATGCCTATGAATGCCTTGAACACACTTTCAACTCAGTTTCTTTGGCAAATTTTGCAATAGCAACAGATTCCATTACTTTTCCTTATTGCACAGCATGGGAATAATAATTTTGAAGATTCAAAATTGGTTTTATTAATGTATGGCATGACGTCCATTCTTGGCTATTACAGACTAAACCAAAATTGAAGCCGTTTACGTAAACATTCTTTGGGACCGATATATAAGGTTATCAAATTGTCCTTCAGTATCAACGCTGATCAAATGTTAAACATCCGGTGTGATTTGCAAGCTATCCAATATTTGATAATATTCTGTGTTTATTTCAGCTTGAGCTATTAATGGTTGTTCAGCCATTGGTCTATTTATTTATTGCTTCACGCGTTTTTAGTTTTTTTACCAACATGAGGTTATGGCAATTTTTTTTTGTATTTAGTTTGTCTTTCCTTATATAATTTAAAATATTTTTCTAGACTAGATGCATAAAACCTTTATTGTAACGTAGAGCTGCTAAATAAGTTCTAGTATAATATGATCCTCTACTTGTTATGTTGATCGTTTTTTCTATATTAAATTGTGCCACAATATTTATGAACAATTATGCTTGATTATTTGTTATAGCACTTTGAATGAATCTGAAAAGGCCACTTGTTTTGGCTTGATTTAATTCTTATGTTGGATATATCAGCAAAAGTGATATTTCCAACATAGTTCCTTACAGTTGTCATGGTAATTAAATATGTGGTATAGCCCATGTTCCAAATCAGTTACAAGACTACTAACTTTTGCACAGCTATATATTACACTTTTTGTGCATTACGTACCAGATGATGTTTTCTGCGAGAAGATGAGCAAAGCGCTGGAGGTAAAAGGATATGATGTAAATGCAATCTCCAAGTTGCATAACCAAACAAGAACCTACAATAAATTGTACATACAATTAAATAAAAACAGATGCAACGAAATTTTGAATTTAACCAAAATTTTTGGCCTCAAAGTTAAGGTTAAGTTTAAGTCTGGCAAACCGGCTCATTGCCATCGCTGTCAAGCCTGTGGACACTCTGCATCAATGTGCACCAACGATTGGGTGTGTGTTAGATGCGCCAAGAACCATTCATCAGCACAATGCCATCTTACCTCTGCAGATAGGAAGAAAACTCTCTGTGCCAACTGCAGTGGTAACCACCCCGCGACCTACAAAAGATGTCCGGTTTACCAGAAAATAAAAATAAAAGCAAAACCTAAAGGGCAACTTTTTGAAAAAGTTAATTATGTAACCACGCTCACAACTTACGTCATACGCAAAAGCTGTGCAGCCGCAACAACAATCAGCACCGTCCATCAAAGTGAAATTCAATCTCAAATCAGAACTCACAAATGCCATCAATAGTAGCAGCAACAACAATGATTTACTAAAACTGATCTTGGTCGTTCTTCTCAAAAATCAACACCAATAATGGAAGCACAAAATAATATTATATCAATAGAACACTGAATACCAACTGCAATGCTAAATATCCCAAACAACTTAAATTATTCATTTCGGTACACGACATTGATATAATTATCAGAAACCGGGTTAAAACCCAGAGACTACCCAAAATTTTCCAACTTCAATATATATATAGAAACCACAGAATAAACCAAGACTGTGGCACAGCTATAATTATCAAAAGAACAATAGACCATTCAGAAATTGAAATTCCAAACTTTACCAACTTGGAAGCGACCATTATCAACCATTAACAAAACTACTAATAGTAAATGATTTAAAAATGACTTTTGGAAATAATATTCAAACTCTTATCGGAGGTGACCTCAACTCCAAACACTTAGCATAGAACTTCCGCGCCACAAATACCAACGGCAAGATTCTAATTAAATTTATAGATCAAAACAACCTATCCATGCACATGGATTCAGACCACCTTTCTGTCCTATTAACAATACTTGAAACTTTTGTAAGAAAACTGAACACAACTAAAAAGGAAACAAACTGGAAACAGTTTCATCTGTTTGTTGAAAATAATCTTGGCCCGTTTAGAAAAATTTCTTTCACACTGGATATAAACGCAATTGTCAAAAACCTAACTTCCTATATTCAAACTGCTCAAGATAAAGCTACTAGCAATACCATCATAAAAGATAAGAACCCACTTGGACTTCCCTCATACTTAAAACAGATTGGAAAACAAAGTAAACGAGGAAATAAAATTATTCAAGAACCAACAGTGGCACAACTTATTTTCAGCAAACAGAAGACAAAATGCTCAAAACGTGAAACATATCTAAATGTCTAAGAAAAAAGCACAAGACCATTCCCACTATCCACGGTCAATATAGCTTAGCTCACACCATATTAGAAAAAACCGAAGCTATTGCTTTGTCTCCAGAAGACCAATTTAGTCCGGCATACAACATCTTAGATGTTGACATAATGGAAGATGTGGAAAGAGAGCTAGAGTATTATGAAAACAATACCAAAGACAAAACAATACCTTTTACGAACCCTTTGGAAGTGGCTAAGGCAATTAAATACACTAATTTTAAAAAAGCTCCCGAATATGATAATATCTCAAATGCGGCACTGAAAAACTTACCAAGGAAAGCCATAGTAGGTTTCACTAACATCATAAATGGCATTTTAAGACAAGGATATTTCCCACAAAAATAAAAACATGCCATAATTGTTGTATTTTCAAAGCCAAACTAGCCAAAATCGTTTCCCCAGAATTACCGTCTAATAAACTTGCTACCAACACTGAGCAAAATAGCAGACAAAATTATACTTATTCACTTAAACAACTACAGTGAAATTAAACAAGTAATTTCAAACAATCAGCACGGCTTTAGAAAACAACACTCTTCCGTTCACCAACTGGCAAGAGTGGCAGATCACATTTCCAAAACATTTAACAACAAAAAGTCAACCGGAGCCGTTTTCTTCGATGGCCTGATAGCCAAACTATATCGAGCAAAATACCCTCATCTCAACACTTTTTCTTCAGTTAAACCTATGACAGCCGGTGTTTCTCAAGACTCGATACTATCACCTGTTCTATATAATATCTATGTTGGAGATATCTCGGCAATCACTAATGGAACCATTCTTGCTCAGTTTTCGGACGATAGAGCAATAATTCATTCATCACACTTAAAAATTCTTTTGTATTTTTAAATGTACTACCAATTGACATTGTGGCATAGACAGCAGAAGTGTGAATAAGTGCTTTATTGATATTTTGTTGGTCTGGAAACCATTCTTCTGTTTGAATTTTGTATGTGTTTTTTCAAGCAGCACATTTTAATATTACAACGCTATGAAGACCAAGTCTAATTTCTGAGTCAATTTTCAAATTTCCACCTGAACAAATTTGGGAATGCTAGCTTAGCTAGATTGACAATGCGATTGCAAGTAATTTTGCATCAAGGCATCTTTTCAGGCATGATTGTTTCATATTATGTATGATGCATGCGTCAGCATTAACTGTTGACGAATTTAAAATTGTCTCTTGCCAAAACAGGATTGCAAATTATAAATATTATAATCATAACTTCCATAAATATGTAGAATTTAAAATATACAATTTATTTATTATACTATTTATACAGGGTCAGTTAAAATTACCGGATCACCTAAATAATTTTCTAACCGAAAATTAAAAAAAAAAAAGTTGTTTGGTTTTAAAGAAACTATTGATTAAAAATATTATTAATATACATTCATTTTTTTGTAGAAATTTGGTAAACTTTTTTTTTTCAAATAAAACACCTTGTATATTTTTACATTTATTGATTTTAAGGTTTTTTTTTTATACATGTAATGCACCATTTTTGAGTTATGTATAAGCAAACTCCTAAACTTCAAATAAAGAACATTTTTCCACAAACATACACATTTATTTTAACCTAACAAATAAAAAAAAACAACATCAAAAAGAAATAACAAACCAATAATTAAATCATTAAAATAAGTAAAAGTATACAAGGTGTTCTATTTAAAAAATAAATAAAAAATCCAAATTTCTATAACAAAATAAACAATGTATATTTTTACATTTTTTAGATCTAAGATTAGTTTTAAGATTAATTCTAAGTAAGTAAGGATGTAAACTAAAAAATGGTGTATTATATATAAAAAAAATTGCAAAAAATACAGGTATTAGAATAAAAAAATGTATAAATATATGGGGTGATCTATTTGAAGAAAAAAATTAACAAATATCCCCGATAAAATAAACACCCTGTATATTGAAAATATTTTAAGTTAAAATTAAACAACTTTTGTTTAAAAACTTTTTTGTAATATTTTACGGTTAAAGAATTAATTAGGTGTTCCAGTAATTTTGACTAATGACCCAGTATAATAAATTAAAATACAAATTATAATCAACATGAAAGAACGTGAACTAGCGAGGCCATAATTGCAGCTATCGATATTTAATTTGAAATGTATTTATTTAGTAATCAGTAATCAAAGTTGTTTATTTATATATTATATATATGAGTTGACCGATTTTGCACCGAGTTTGGTATTCTTGCAAAAGCAAACCTATTACATATAAGTTTTATATCACCTCTCAACTATATGTTCTGTTGGTAAACACAAACTTTTAAAAATAAAGTCTTCAACTGAATTATTGTGTTGACTGTTGATATCATCATCTTGAGAATTACTTCCTGCTTTGCTTTATTGTCATTTTATACAGTCTAGTTTTATTACTTCTAGAACCGACTTTTTCTTGCCACTATTTTTTACCACAAAACTCACAGCTTACACAAAAGCACTATTAAATAGTATAATATAAATGATATAAATATATTATCAAATATATTTATAAATAAAACTTTGTTTACTTTCTTAGCCGTGAGTGAGTCTTGGTACGATTCTATCTTGTTTTTTTAAAACGGTGTGGTAGACCGAATATTTTTGTTACGTCTAGCGCACGTAGTCAGGCGCACATTTATAGTGTTTTTTGCAATTATTATTATGTATAAAATATAAATATAAAGTTCTGTTGTGCTTACGAATGTAAGAACATATGAACTTTTAAAAGGTCTATAATACTTCATAGATAAGTTAATTGCACAACTTATCTATGAAGTAGTAGTAGCAATACACAACATTTTTTTAACTTTCAATCAATTCCTATTCTGTTTTAAAGTTTAAATATTGACCAGAAACATGTTTTATTTTTTGTTAAAATTATAATATGTAAAATAATCATTTTAATAAAAACGAAGCAAGGCACGCGTTGCAATATCTTAGACGTACGCATTGTAGACGAATATCTCACGAATATTGTCGAATGCCCACCCGAGGCAACGTTTGGCTCGTCTTCGTTGTATCAATCAAGTGTTCCTTCTATATTATATTATTTGTTACTGCTAGCGCCATCTAAGCGGCTTGTGATGGCCCAACAAAGAAATTCTCCAGCGTTAATACAAAGAATTTGTTGTTTTAACAATAAATAACACCCTCGTTAGATAAGTAATTATATAAATAGTCGCAACATTATGTTTACATCGCTAATTTTGTTTTAAGATATAAATAAAACATGTTACTATAATAAATTTGGTTAAAACATTGTTTTAAAAAAGCGTTTCTGAAAGTACATGCATTAACTGGCGCAGTCGGTAAGATTTTAAAAATTAATCAATTTTGATCAAATTACGGTTTCCAAACTATTTAAAAAAAACTTACTAATAAAATGAAGGTTTAATAGAATCAATCCTTAACAAAAAGACGACAACTTTAAAAATTATGCATATGTTTTCTATCATTACTATTAATTATATCTGAAATAATTTACAAGATTTTGATGAAGATATAAATGAAATTGATAATTTTGAAAATAATTTAGATATTTATATTTTTAAAATTAATTATTTTAATATTGGTAAATTTAATTTTAATACTTTAAGTATGGTATTCCAACCAGCAATAAATCAATGTTCACGAAAGATGGCATTAACAATATACATAATAAAAATATTTAGTCATTAGGAATTCCGTCCGCATTTAGGGTACGAGCTTACCAACAAGATTTTCAGTTAACACATGGTGTGGAGTTTTTAATGGGCAACTACTGCCAATTCAAATCTTACCACTATGTTATCAATGTCATTTTTACCTCACGTAACAAGATGTGGTACCAGCACAATGGAGCTAGGAGATATGTAGTTCGGTGGCTCAACAATAATTTCAATAATAAGTGGATCGGTCCAATTAACTGGTCCGCAAGATCTCTTGATCTAAATCTATTGGATTTTTATGTGTGGGGACACAGAAACAATTGCAAATATTGTATTGCACATTCAAAATACAACAGATTTGAAGCAGTTTATCATTCTCTTTTAGTGCGTTGTCAAGCTTGCATCAGCTCATGATGGCCATTTTGAAAACTTATTAAAATAATATTGTTTTGTTTGATGTTAACATTGTTACAAATTGTTTACTTAAATTGCTAAATAAAAGTTTTCTAAATAATGTGTATATTTAAAAAGTTATTTTGATTTGCTGTTTGAATTTAAAAAATGAACCTACAGTTTTATTTTCGCTTTCAGTTATGTGAGATTGTAACCTTTAGAAAACCAAATAAAAAAAAAAGATATGAATTCAATGTTTAGTTTAATATTTGGTACTGATGATACTACTGATTTTAATTTAGAAACAGTAAAGAGTTGAGTTTTTTTAGAATTAAAATTGACTATTTTGGAAGTGCCCCATTTAGATATTGTTTTGAAATCTTTGTTTATAGATGTTACAAGTCCTAATCTAAAAATTTTAAGACGCTTTGCTATATTTGTTAATACAAAGTTTGAAAAGTATAAAGTATAAAGGGTGCTATCATCTGCAAAACTATGAATAGGACTTTTAGTTATTTGAAAAAATTTATAAATGTAAATCAATAATAAAGTTGGCAAATGAGCAGAACCTTGAGGAACACCTGCATTTATGATTTTAGGGTCAAAGTTAACCATAATTTTACTATTGTTAAGAAATATATTGACAAAATTTAAATTTTTTTGATTTAGAACCTATACAATGGAGCTTGTTGATAGGATTAGGAATCCATACCTTATCAAACGCTTTGGAAATGTCTAAAGCTATTTTTATTTTCTTTTTGTTTGTCTAAAGTTAAATTCCATTTGTGACTAACATAAATCAGAAAATCTGACAAACGATTTGATTCAAATCTATATTAAGTATCTGAGATAAAATTTTTATTTTTTAGAACATGACAATGTAATAATTAAGATTTAAAAAAAAAAAATAGATTGGACAATAATGCAATTGACTTGTCTCCTTTTTTAAGTACAGGTTAAACATTTGCAATTTTTCAGAAATTTTTAAATGTTTTATTTTTGTATGATAAGGCAAGTATTTTGGTCAAAATAAAAGTTAATTTATTTGCAAAAGTTTTAAGAAAATTTAATAGATAAAATTTTATCTATACCTAATACCATTCTAGTATTTAATTTAAGAAAATACTTCTAGAAAACCAGTTGTCTAAAATGAATTAAACCCAATATTTTTTTACTAGTCGACATTGTAGGTACAGCAACAAAAATAATTATTATTGTAGAGTTAGATACAAATTGGTTTGCAAAAGTATCTGTTTTTTCTTTTAGATTAGTAACTAAATTGTTATGATCATTTCAAAGAGGAGATATTAAAGATTTTGTACTACTTTGAAATGAACTTACTGTTTTATAAGTTTTATAGTTGTTTATGAATAGCTGAAAAATTTGATTAGCTAAGCTTTTGTCAATCCTATCTACTGGACATTAGTCAAATACTTAATAATTTATAAAATAGAAATATTATAACAAAAATTTACTAAAAATAACTAAAATTATGCAAGAATTAAAGATAATATATTAAACCAAAATCTTAAACAAAAAGATTTTTAAAAATATAGTTTAATAAATGATTACCAAATAATTTAAAATAAAAAAAGTTTAATCAATTAATAATGAAAAATATAAAGCAAGTAAAACGTCGTCTAATTAATTGCATACGAAGCATGATAAAAATAATAAGTGGAAATCTAAATGCTTAAGATGGAATAAGATTTGAAAAGAAAATACAAAAAAATTAAAATAATTAGATTTTAACAGAAGATTAAATGAATGATTAAAAAAATTGTAAAAATAAACAATTTAATGATACTATTCAAAGAATCTTTGAAAATAATGATATAATTGTCAAAACAATTTTAAAATTAAAAAGATTAATTAATTCCATGAAAGACTAGTGTTGCCATCTAGTTGCAATTTAATATTAAAATGTCCGCATTGGTATCAATTAGCATTTATACAATTGGCAGTTATTTATATTATCAATTTTGTTTATAAGGTCAAAAATATTTATTCAAAATTCAAATACTGACGAGGCTTGAAGAACCGAAACAATGGTCTATGCTTGACCATTGGCCGCTGTGAAAAAGATTTTTTATTTTGATTGAAAAAAAAAATGTTCTTGTTACTTATCTTGATTGATAACAAGATACTATCTAGCAATATCCATAGAGAATTAGACAGAATATCTAATAAATTAAATTTCAAGATTATAAATATATGATTATAATATGTATTATATATACTTATTTCTTATTCAAATTAGATAAATTATTGAATATATATATATATATTTTTTTTGTTGTTGTTGTTGTTGTACTACTAAGGTCATTGACTATTTAATTTAATAATAATAACCTCAGGTTATAGACTTGAGGAGATAAAACAACACATTTAAATGGTTAAATAAATAAATAAACAATTAAATACTAAATCTAATATCGCAGTTGCTAAAGTTAAAAACTAAATTTAAAACTAATATCACAAAACCTACTAAACTAAACTGACAACAAAGTTGTAAAAGACTTTGATGCCAGTACCTATCCATTAACCTAACCTAATATTACAGATGACACCGAAGCTGTAAAATGCTTCGATGCCAGACCCTAAAAACTAAAGTAACTAAACCTAATATCACAACTTAACATTTTTTACACTTTAAAATAAAATAAATATAAAATAATATATAATATAAAAAAAACATAAAATAAATATTATATATTATTTTATATTTTTTTTATGTTTATTTTATATTTATTTTATTTTAAACTGTAAGAAAATTAAAATAAATCCTTAAAAATGTCCACAAGAGATTAATAATAAAATAATATTAAAAATTCTTTTGTTTTCAATTCAATATTGTTTATAGACGCAGTCCATGTACATTTTAAAGAACTTTATCCTAGTCAATTTACTAATTTTAACATTAACCTATGCTTATTTATAATTAATTTTTAATTTTTAATTACATTAGTTGGTAAGTTTTTTATATATCTCTCCATTACGGTTCCCATATATTATTTCAATTAATTATTGTATATGGTAGTATCTTTTTAAGTTTATATGTCGTTTTTGTTGTTTTCTAAGCACTGACGAAGACATTGAGGTGATGTCAAAACGTTTGCACCTTTAATGAGTTTAAATAAAATTGAAAAAAAAAAATTGAGTTCTTGTTGGCATTTAACCTTCAAACCCACATATATATTAAGTATGGAAGCTGCCGTTTTGGTTAAAGGATTTAGGGATGGTGTACCAATCTACAAAATTAAGTATGAAAACAATTGCCGATAGAAAAAGCAGTCAGTATCTATACAAAAAAATTGGAAAATTCAACCATTTTCAGATTTATCTATAGAACAAGTTAAGTAGAAAAATTACATACATCGTAATTTTTGTAACAAGTTAAATCTAATAAGTTCTAACAACCAATTTCCACTTGGATATAATATCATACTAAGACGAAGGAGAAAAGATAAAAATAGTTTTTAAATCATTGCTGATGTAAACTATATTTTAGTTAAGCAATATGTCTAATGACGTTAATAATTTATTACAAATTTGAATATATCCTGCTAAGTATTACAAAAACTGAAAGTAAATAATACGATAAGTTTAATTAAGAGTATTAACAGCAATATTGTCGAGCAATTTAACTGCATTATTGCAAAAGTTTGAAAGTGAAAAGAAAATCAACTACTTGTTTTATGGTTTGTATTAATCTAGATGTTGAAAAGCATTAGTGTCATTTAACAAAAATATTTGTAACTTATTTGCACAGACGAATGTATAGAAACTTCGCAAATAAATATAAAACAACATTATAAGCAAATTGTTTAAAGACAACAACGTTAATTTAAAAAAATATTACATTTACCGGCAAAACCACCTAAGGCGCAGACAATAACCAAACCCAAACTATAAAGTAAAATTGCCAGCAACTAGACATGGCTATTGAAACATAGTTGAGAAAACCAAATTTTTGATTCTTTTTAAACTAAGTACAAATGACAGATTAAAACTTCAACAAGATACTATTTTGCAATCTGGAAATAACGTCTGGTTGGAGTAGAAAAAAGGTAACAGCTTCAATTTATTATAAAGTTTGCAAACAAAGATAACAACTATTTGTTTGTTGAAACGTTGATATACTCTTCAGCAAATATATGTTTTGCAGCTTTATCACTTAGACAAAATGAATTGCTTGCAATAACGCAACAAGAAAAAGAGTAACATTTAAAAGTTACATCAACTGAGTTGTAAATAGATAAAGAAATAGATTTTTTTGACGCTGCACCAGATGGTTTATTAGATATATTCCTTAGTAGAAGTCAAAAAAAAATTTCTAGTAAAAACTATATGGATAGAAAAAGACAGTGATTTTTGAGAATATATAATGAAAATAAAATTAAAAAACTTTTATTTGGACAGTATTCTGCCAGAACTAGTTGATCCCAGACATACTAAAAATATGTATAAAATTAAACCTGCACCACTATTTAAAATATTATTCATACTTCTAAGAATAAATTATTTGAAATAAAAACTTGGATGGATTACCACACAGAAAAGCTTTCAAACGTTTTTTATATTAATATAAAAGAATTGAGCAATCAATATATGTGTACTGCAAATTTGAAACCTTTCCCTCTTATTCAATATTATAATAAGTCAACCGATCACAAAATTTAAATGTGTGCTTTATCTCAAAGTAGTAGCTAGTAGTACCGCTACGCTATTGAAACAAAATTATAATTGTTTGAACAATATCTAAAAATTTGTTTATAAATAATATAGATTTCTGCATTTTGTCATTAGCCAGTTTTAAATCGTTAATTATTTAAATAGCTTGTATTTGAAGAGAATTTTTATAGAATTGCATGTAATATATTATTTAATAATTCCAACGTACTTTATATTTAAATAATAAACTTTAGAATATTATGTAACAAAAACTTCATTTTGATATTTATATAATAAATAATAGCTATAACTAATTATGAAATTATTTACTTCTACACATTTTTCTATAGTTATCTGTACTTATTTTATTGCGGCGTATTATTGTCATATTTTATATAAAATGCTTGCACTACCTCTGTATAATATATTATCTTATTTTATATTTTAATTTTTGTATTAAGTTTTATATAATTTCACAATAAAATTAATTAAAATAATACAAATTTAACATTAAAGAAAATATAAAAAATACATAAATTAACGTAAATTCGTGGCAATAATAATAATACAATTAGAGCATTTTCTTCTCGAAGCTGTATGCTTGTAGAGAACAAAATACTCTGATTTTTTTTACTTCCCCTGAAAAACTGTGTAAATAAAAAGCTATATTAAAAAAAAAAAACTTTTAATCGCCACTTCCCAAAATAGTAGGTATTTGGTCAGCTTCTAGATCTTTCAATACTTTCTTTAGTTTGTATTTAAATTCCCAGAAGTTATTGACCTGATTTAAATTAATTTTTGTTATTAAAAAATTATATACTTTTACAGCAAAATACAAAAAGCTTGTTTTTCCAATTGATTTTATAATTGGTTTTGAATATGATAAGTTATTGGCCGCGGTGCGTGTTAAGTAGTTATGTGCATATAATATGGTCGTTTTATTTTTATTTTTAAATATATATTTAGCAATAGAAATAAGGTATAATTTATTTAATTCAGCTACACCCAAGTCTTTAAATATTTGTGTACTGGAGTAAGTATATGGCTTTTTGTACATTATTTTTATTATTAATTTTTGACTTGTTATCACTAGTTGGTAATGTGTTTTTAGGCAACCGCCCCATACTAATATACCATATGATAGTATTGATTGTATATATCCATAATAAATCAATTTTAATGTATTAATATCTGCAACATATTTTAATTTATTAAATAGGTAAGCAAATCTTCTAATTTTTTTAGTAATGAAAGTCGTATGCTCATCCCATTTAAGATGTTGGTCAATTGTTACGCCCAAATATTTAATTGTTTTTACACGTTCAATTTTTTTTGGTGCAGTTGCAATTTGTTGTACATTGTGTTTTGTGAATTGTTAATTCATTTTTGTCAGGTAGGTTGTTTTTGTATGATGTAAAACTAATATATTTAGTTTTGTTCAAGTTAAGACTGAGTAAATTGCAATCAAATTTTTGTTTTAAATTAGCCACTTCTTCATTAGTTTTTTCAAATACGTCTTCCCAACTATTTTCTACAATATGTACTATGGTATCATTAGCATAAGAAGTTAAAATAGGATTACTTTCGTTAGATCCGTTACATTTAAGTATGTCATTTAGATATAAAATAAAGAAGAGCGGACCCAAAACACTACCCTGTGGCACACCAATATTGACTGGTAAAAAATTACTTTTTGTGTTGTTAATAATTACATATTGGGTTCTATCTTTTAAGTAACTTTTTATTAAATTGAGGGCTTTTCCACGTATTCCATATAGGTCAAGCTTGTCAAATAGTATATTATGACACACTGAATCAAACGCTTTTGCTAAATCTATCGATATGGCAGCTGAAGGCTTTCCTTTATCAATGGAGTCGTAAACCAAATTGGTTTGACGACAGTTATGTTATTGTTATGTTTAGTTATGAAAGAATTAATTTGAATTTTTATAACTTTTTCAAATATTTTTGACAGACATGAAGTTAGTGCTATGGGTCTATAATTTTCCGTTTCATCTTTATTCCTTCTTTTATGTATAGGTTTTATGGCACATTGCTTTAGTGCATCTGAATAAATACCTTGCTCAAAACATCGATTTAATAGTACTGTTAAAGGGTTTGATATTACTTCTACAATTTCTTTAAAAGTATTGCCACTAATACCATCTGGTCCAAAGCTTTTATTTTTTTTTAGAGATTTTATAGCATTGGATATATCTATTTCTAATACTGGATTCAAAAAGAAAGTATGTGGATTTTTAATAATATTGTGTTGATAATCTATTTGATTATTTGTTATTTTTTGTGCTATATTTTGTCCAATATTACAAAAATCGTTCGCTATTTCAAAATTGTCTGTTATTTCTTGCTTTATTAAGTTTTTTAAATACTTTGGAACAATTTTTGTTTTATTTATGTTTGTTGATTGTTATATAACATTCCAAACTTGAGCGTTGTTTGTACAGTTGTTTAATTTGTTTTTATAATATATGTTCTTAGCATCACGAATTAACTTTGTTACATAATTTCTAGTTGTCTTATAATTATTGTGATGTTCTGCAATATTGTTATTTTTAAGATATATCTTATGCAAGTAGTCTTTTTTTTTCTATTTGCTCGATTACTTTGTTTGTGATCCATGACTTACAATGTTTTTGTTTGGTAATTTTTTTTATGTAGGTTGCCAGTGATTTATTTGTTTTTAATATGTCTATTAGGTTATTGCACGCTTCATCTACACTTAATGTTCTTAAAAATTCCCAACTGTTTTTTAGTAAATTGGTTTTTAACTTTTTATAATCTATTATTTTTATTTCATATTTATTATTTGTGTTATATTTGGTGTTATTTTTTAATTCAGACAGAATGATGCTTAATGTAACAGGACAGTGATCCGTAATTTTACTTTGAACAATTAATGGAAATATGTTATTACTATTTTTATTACATTTAAAAAAAAATGATCTATACAAGATTTTTGGTTTTTATCAATTCGAGTGCTTTTGATTATACAAGGTTGCAAATTAAATTCACATAATGTATTAATATATTCGTTAACCAGATAATCATTTTGCAGCTCTGTATTTATATTAGTAGCTCCAGCAAATATTTCAAATTGGGTTTTTGAATACTCTCTTAAATATGATTGAAATGAGTTAATAAAGTTTTTATTTGAGTAAGTATGTGGTCTATAAACTGACGTAATTGCAATGTTTTTGTTATATAGTTCAATAGTTGTTCTCATAAATTTAAAACCATTTATATCTATGATTTGAATTGTATGTCTAATGGCAGATTTAATATATATTAATTCGCCATCATTTTGAATAAGGCGGCTTTTGTCATGATAAACATTATAGCTCTCTAAATTAAAATATGCGGTGTCGGCGCATTTCCAAGTTTCAGTTAATATGATTGCATCTAGCTTCTAGTTCTTCAAAGTTTTTTGAAATACTTCTGATATTTGTTTGAAAGATGTTAAGACTTTGCAAAAAATGGGTAAATGTATTTATATTTGTTTGGCATTCCTTTAATGAAAAGACATATTTATTTACTATTTTGGGAAGATCTATGTTACAATAATTCATGTGAAGTTTATAATATGATAGGAGTGTCTAGCAGAATAAATTAATAACCAATCTCTACTATACAAAAGTAATTTTTAGATGTATATATATATATATATATATATATTATTTTTTAAATTTTCTCGGATATAATTATTTTTATTTAAATTTATTTTCGAATTATCCCGCGTTTTTTCTTTTATTTTTTTTCCAACTCAAAGAAAAAACGCGGGATAATCCGAAAATAAATTTAAATAAAAATATATATACAGGGTGTCCGGAAAATACGTGTACAACGTTTGACGACAGACTCCTGACGTCAAAATAGGTTGATCTAGGCCGACTTAGTTATATCTAAAATTGTCTCGTTTAGCCGGTAGAGGGCGTCAAAAAAAAAACAAAAGTATAACAAAGTTGAAAGTATCTATTGTAAGAAACTAAGTAAAACAAAAACATTACTTAAGCAAATGTGTAAAATGACCGCCATCTTGCTGAATACACTTATTAACACTCTTTAAAAAATGATATTGGACTCGGGATTATTAAAATGGTTGCCTGCATTTAAAATCCGCTGCAATAAATCATCGCGTGTGTTTACCGGAGTCTTGTAAACTTCTGTTTTAATAGCGCCCCTCAAAAAGAAGTCACACATATATAACTCAGGAGAACGTGGTGGCCATTTTACTGGTGCATCATTGCCTCTTCCAATCCATCGGTTGGGATATTGATGATGTAAGTATTGCCGAACGGCAACGGAAAAATGGGGAGGGGCACCATCATGCATATACCACATTTCCCTCCGAAGTAAAAGGGGCAAATTCTCCAGAAGAATTGGTAATGTGTCTTGCAAAAAATTTAAATAAATATTTCCATCTAACCTGTCTGGAATAACAATGGGACCAATAAGGTAGTGATCAATAATACCTGCCCCAATATTAATTTTAAATTGATGATGATGATGTGCAACTTTAATGGCATGTGGATTTTCATTGGAATAAATATGTTCGTTGTGCAGATTGGTTACCCCAGATCTTGTAAAGCATGCCTTGTCAGTAAACATAATTTTTCTACAAAAATTTGGAACAAGGATTCTTTTGTTTCTAATAAATTGACAAAATGTAAGCCGCATGGGGGGATCAGTCGGTAAAAGTTCCTGGACTTTTTGTATGTGGTAAGGATGTAACAACTGTTCTCTTAAAACCTCATTGACAATCGTTTTAGGAACATTTAACTCACGTTCTAAAAGACGGGTACTGGTACTTGGTTCTTCTTCAACTCTTTCCAGAATCATCTCTTCTGTTTCCACAGTTCGAGTTGTTCGCATACGACCCCTGCCTTCAAACTTTTTCTCAAAACTGCCCGTTTCCCGAAGATGACGCTCAATATTGGCAAATGTTTGGTGGTTTGGTATTCGACGGTTAGGAAACCTCTCCATGTAAACCCTAACACTCTGACGCCCATTTCCTTGACAAAACCCGTATACCAGGAGCATGTCAACTTTCTGAGAGTTTGTATAATTTTCCATTTTTAATGGTAAAATGAACTTGTAATTCAAGAATGTTGATCGTATACTTGAGTAAATTTCATAGACTGGTGACAATTTGTCAATAATTGTCAAATTATTAAACGCCATAGCAACAAGGTCACTTAAAAAGTTATTGTTACAGGTAATTTCTTTTTAATATTTACAAATTTTTGACGCCCTCTACCGGCTAAACGAGACAATTTTGAATATAACTAAGTCGGCTTAGATCGACCTATTTTGACGTCAGGAGTCTGCCGTCAAACGTTGTACACGTATTTTCCGGACACCCTGTATATATATATATATATATATATATATATATATGTATATATTTTTATTGTGCTGACGGTATAATATATAAAAAATATATCCAATTGAATATACAATAAAAACAAGAATGATAAAAACAAAAATAATAACCTTTGGTTAAAAGCGGATTTTAAATTTAGTAGTATGAAATAAATAATAAATATGAATAGGCATTTAATCAATTATATTTGTTATACATTCTTTAGAATATAACTGATGTTTTTATTATTATATGTGACAAAAATCTTTCCCTCCTTTGTCCACACATTGCGTTTTCCAAATTTATTAATTGCCTCACGTACCAAAACAACCCGCATTTGGGTTAGATCTTCTTGAATTATGATATTAGAACCTTTTAATTTCTTTTATTTGCGTATAAGTTTGATTTACGCATATAAAAAGCACTGGGCGCGGTTTACCTTGAGATTGTTTTCCCAGTCTATAACATCCATATATTTTTTCTAATCCTATGTCAATTTTCAATTTATTTTTAATAATTTCCAATGTGTTGATTTCTGTTTTTTCATTTTCCGTTTCTGGAATTCCGAAGATACATAAGTTGTTTTGTTTAAATTGTTGTTCCAGCTTATCGTTTTTACGTTCCAGTTCTTTTATTATCGACATTTTTTCATTATTGGAGTTTAACATTTCTTTCTTCATATCATTTATCTCTTTTTCAAGTACGTTAAAGGTCGATTTCAATGTAGAGGCTACTAAATCGGCAAATATTTCCATTAAATCCGATTGTTTAAAAACTTCCACTATTATTTCGTTAATTTCTGCTTTTTGCGCTTTTGTAAAACCCATATTTTGTTGATAATTACATTCGGCGTACAGTGTGTTACATGTAGGTTCACTTTTTTGTTTTTAATATTATTATATAGCACCTTATTTTACTGTTTTATGCAGAGCAGAAATGGATACGTCTACTCAGTACTAGACATTGCGCACGAATTATTTATCTATTCATGTAAAGTGCATATATTGCTCCGGTGATCATGAAGCAGATCACAAAAAATGTTCGGAGTTTAATAAACAAAAATTAATTAAATCTGTAATTAGCACAAATAATATATCTTATAAGGAAGCATACAACGCAAAGGCATATAGCAGAACCGATTATAACAGAACTGTTTATATTTATAATAAAATATTTTGAGCTCACAATTGGAAATACCAAAGCATATAATGTTGAATACATTTTATATTCCATTTAATGGTGTTGCACTTAATAATAAAAATATTCCTTCTTTTTCTGGTAATAACGATACGGCAAATAAGCCTGACAAAACTAAATATAATATAAACATATTTTGTGAAAAGGTTTTGAAAATATTTTCAAATAAATTAGAAATAGGTTCTTCAAATCATTTGCTATTAAATGTTATTAAAAAAGATATTAAATCTTTATTAAAAAATAAATTCAAATAAATTTAATATAATGCAATAGAATTGCAGATCCATCAAATAAAGGTAGTTGTGAGTATTATATTTGCAAAAGTTTGATAAATGTGGCGTTACTATCTAAAACATGGTTTAAAGATTAGACCAGATTTTACATTAAAAATTACAATATTATAAAACAAAATCGAATAGATGGAAAAGGCGGCAGAAGCGTTGCTATTCTAACAAATAATATTATTCCATACAAAAAAATACTAATTGAATATTGTCCTAATTTGGTAGATGTGTTAGTGCTAGTATTAATTTAAATATAAATAAAAAAATACATTTTTATTCTGTATATATTGCTTAAAATTCCAAGATATCTTAAATGAAGTGGAACCATTTTTTTCAATTTTTAAAACATCCTTGCATAATAGTCCTCTATTATGCAAGAATGTTTTGAATTTAATATACATCATATGGCATGGGGAGGTCATTAGAATTCATCCAATGGCATAGATCTTTTAAATTCAATAGAAGAAAATAATTTATGTATATTAAATAATGGTTCGTTAACTAGGTTATGCAGTGCCAACTTATTATTTTATATTGATTGGCAAGTTACAGATTATTTACTAGGATCAGATAATCTTAATATAAACATAAATATTAATATTCAAAGTCCGTATATGAGAAAATTGTCAACACGTAAATGAAATATTAAAAAAGCTGATTGATTGCAGTTCTCTTCATTAATGTATAGATTTACTAATAATTCATTGAAAAATAATGAAACAAACTATAAAAACTCTATAAAAAATTTAAATAAAGCTTTAGAATTGTCTATTCTAATATATTAAGAATATTTTAATAATAAATTTTCTAGAAATTGGTGGAATAATGAATGTTTATCTACCCTTCAAGCTCAACAAATGGCTCTGTAAATATAAACAAAATTCTACTTAAAAAAAAAAAAATTAAAGTTAAAAATTAGTCAACTCGTACAAAGAAAGTTATTAACCAAAATAAACGTAAATCTTGGAATAATTTTTGCTCTTAATTAAATAAAAATGTGCCAATATCACATGTGTGGAATTCAATTAAATTGTTTAAAAATATTAGCTATCAAAATAAATCACCAATTATAGAAGGTCCGTGGACTGAACAATTTTTTGATAATATAGTTCCTTATTTAACTTATAATTACACCAAATATTCAAACCTAAGTAATACACATTAAAATTTGTTTTAAAGCCATTCTCAATTGTTGAATTAAATGCCTGTCTAGTCAACTGTAAAAACTTAGCTCCAGGTTGTGATAATATCCACTATGCTATGATTTACCAACAAATGTCAGATTAATGCTTCTTAATATATGTAATGAGATATAGCAATCAGGAGATATTCCTATTGCTTGGAAAACATATTCTATTATTCCAATATTAAAACCCAATAAAACCCGACAATGCTCAATCTTTTTGACCAATATCACTGTTATGTTAAAAACATATGAAAAACTAATCAAATCAAGATTAGAATGGTAGACAGAAGCTAATAAAGTTTTTTTAAAAAACGCAATAAGGATTTCAAAAAAAATACTCTACATATGACGGTTTGTTACATTTATTCACAGATATAAATATTGGTTTTACAAGTTATGAACACTTGGTTGCCATATTTGTTGATATAGAAGAAGCCTATAACAATGTAAATCTTGATATTCTTGATAATTAATTAATTTCAATTGGAATACCGAGTAGAGTTGTTTATAATATAACTAATCTTTATAGAAATCGACAAACGTTTCTTAAAATAATTAACACTGTAAAGGGTTCTAGGATAAGGTCTACCTCAAGGTGGCATATTAAACCTTCTGCTGTATAAATTGTATGTTCAAGATATTGATAAAGTCAAAATAAATACATCAAAAAAGTATTGTAATAATAAGAGTTTACAGATATCTACTTCCAAAACGACAGCAACTACTTTCACCAGAAAACGTATTAATATGCCAGATGTACTTTCGATAGCTAATTTCAATATTATACATTCAAAAGTAGTCAAGTTTCTAAGACTAACATTTGATAGTAAATTGTTATGGAAAGAACATATAGATTCTATTTTAGAAAAGGTAGAGAAAAGATTTAATGTATTGAGGATGATATTCCATATTAAATTCATCTGTGCTCTTACTAGTAAGTATATAAATCATTAATTAGATCTATATTAGATTATAAATCAATATTTTATAGACAATCATTATTATGTCATCTCAAAAAATTAAACCTTAAACCAAAATAAACAAATTAGAATATCACATTGGATACGTACAAACTACTCTAATCTATAACATGTATGCCGAAACTGGTAAAGTCCCACTTTTTCTAAGAAAATTTAAATTAAGCTTAATATCAACCTCCCCCCCCCCACAAACTCATAAATACTGGATAAAAAACGTAACCCTATCTTAATTGACTATTATAATAATTTTGTTAAAATTTATAATTTTCAATTTATAAAAATATTTCTATATCTATAAGCCCCGATTTTTTTATCTTTTGGGCCCGTTGCAAATATGCTTTTTATAAATTATATTAATGAACATTTTCAGTCAGCATATTTACGGATGGGTCCAAGACTGCTGACAATGTTGGAAGTGCTTTTTATAATTCAATTGAGAAAAAAAGATTTAATTATAAATTACACAATTCATTCTTTTTATATATTGCTGAGTTTCATGCAATATTGCAAACCCTTAAATATAGTATAAATATTATAGCAAACAATTTATTAATAGTTACAGATTACAGAAGTTCCTTAGATTATTTAAATCATAAATCTTATATATATATATATATATATATATATATATATATATATATATAAAATACTCACTGATATTTTGTTAGTCATAGAGTAATTAAAAAATATAGACAAAGTGGTAAAGTTTCACTCTGGTATAAAAGAAAATGACATAGTTGATAGTTTGACGAAAGACACAAACAATAACCAACTGGTTAGTAACTCAAAATTAACAATTTGTGACTCAAGACATATAGTCAACAAAATGATTAGAGATTAATGGAAACATATATTTACCAATGATATTAAAGGACTTAATAAAACAATCATATTTTACAAATATTGATAAAAAACCTAGATTTGAATGTTTAACATATCGATCCAAACATTTTATTATTATTATTATTTCTAGACTTAGAGTAAACCATGGCCTGTGTCAATGTTTTAAGCATAAAATGAAAATAAGTCAGAATGAAGTATGTAGTTGTGGATTTAAAGGCGAATTAGAGCATTTATTATTTATTTGTAGTAATAACATAAATCTGAACAAAAAACTTCATACCGATTTATTCAATAGTGAAATTATGATGCCATTTAATTATCAAACAGTAATATTGTCAAATAATATTGATATTTGGGCAATTCCACGTCAAGTGAGCAGTCCATTTCACGCGACCCTCTCCGATTTAGCTCAAATTTTGTACACTTATTTGAATATCCAAAATATGATTTCATGCCAAATTCAGATCTCTAGGTCACATAGTTCGCCTCGTAGAGCCAATTGAATTTTACGGCAATTTTTAAGTTCAACTTTTAACTTTATTTATCTTAATTGCATTTCAGCCTGGAAAATTTTTAGACTAGTCATAACCGATGGGAAATTTCTCAAGGAATTGAATGCAGCGGTCAGATTTTTGTTATCTTGTCCCGCACGCGCAAAAAACGCAAAAAAACAGATTTTTTTCAAAAATTCATTTCTCAAAAGTTGCTACCGATTAAGACTCCAAATTTTGGGCAAAGACAGCCAAAAGTATGTACTTTAAGATGTTTAAATAAAAATTTCCCACACTAGTGGTGGTTTTCGCTCTAGAGTCTCTTGAACGCTCAAAACCATTTTTTAATCAAAATTTTAGCACATATTGATTAATATACAACTTAAAAATTTCCGTAAAATTCAATTGGCTCTACAAAGCAAATTATGTGACCTACAGGTCTGAAATTTGGCGAAAAGTTATATTTTGGGTACTCAAATAAGTGTACAATTTTTTTTTTTTGAGCTAAATTGGAGAGGGTCGCGTGAAATGGACTGCTTACTTGACGTGGAATTGCCCATTTATAAAATTCTTTTTAAACATATACAAAAATTAAAAATCTCTGTTTAATGCATAATTGTTATTGATTTTTATTAGGTATAATATCCTTTGTTATGATCTTCTGTAATATATTCCTTCTCACCGTGGTCTGCTATGTTTGTGTAAGAAAAATAAAGAGCTATGACAGACTCCTTGGCCATTTGTGTTTCTGTCTATAGATTATAAAATATAAAATTGAAGTTGGATAAGGACTAATAAGCAAAGTCCATTAACAAGAATTTAAAAAAAAAAAAAAAAAAAAAATTAGTATCCGTAGACTTAATATTGACTGTAAATAATCGTCAGTTAAAAATTGTTTTTAATTGTTATGAAGTTGTTAATTAATTATCAGACTTTGTACAATATTCACGAAACAATATATTTGTTAAAAAAAATTAAATTAAAAACTATTAAACTTATCTAAAGACAGTACTTTTATTTAACTTTTATCCAAATTTGAATTAAATATATTGAAAACTATCTGAGTGATCTCAAAATTTCCAAGCACATTTTTTGCTCAAAAACAAAATTTATATCTAAAAATAAACAATGAAAAGCATGAATATATTATTTCTTAAAAAAAAATGATATAAAATTTTATTATTGTCTCTAGAAAACAATTACTTAAGTATCAATTTTAAAATTTAAATCTATATGTTGATAATCATTGAAGTTATTTGCGAAATTAAATATTAATAATAATTGAATGCGCGCGTCGAAATTTTGTTCTACGCGTTGCTCGCATGTAGCGCTTCGACAAATTTCAGCAAATCTTATAAAAGACAACAACATGTGAATATATTGGGGGCGTGTTTTTGTGTTTGCATGGGCAAAGCATTGTTATAGTTACAATGTTATAGTCAATAATAATATTATACCTGGCTATTCTCTATGCACATTGCTAGAAATAAGCAAGGTATATACTATTAGCTAAATATTTTTGTATTACTTTACGCCAAAATCTATTGCTGCCCATTAAAAAAGAAATAATTTTCTAAAAAAATATTTATTTTTATTTTTTTTAATTCGCAAAATAAATTTAAAAAAATAAAATTTTCAAAATAAAAAAAAGTTATAAAAATAATATTTTTTAACTTTTTTTTTAACTTTTGTTTGATTGACAAAAAAAACAAAAAAAAATTGGAAATTGTAAACAAATTCAAAATTTCAAATAATGATTTTTTATTTTGTTTGGTTGAAAAAGAAAACAAAACATAATTTCTACAAAAAACTGTCGTTCTTGTTACATGACAACAAAATTACTATCTAGCAATATCTTTTTTATTGCGCGTTTTACAGCTATTTTACATCGCCCCAGAAGTCTTACGACGAAGAGGGTTGATGGAACCAACGGCTTATTAGGTGACTTCCGAATTACCCCGGTAGATAAAAAGCAAGTTATTATTTTAGACATATTTGGGGATCGAACCCCGGACTGTTGGCGTGTTACGCTAACGCTCTATAACTAAGCTCTCTTACCGTTCAATACCCATAGAGAATTGAACAGAATATCTAATAAACTAAATTATCAGATTATAAATATATGTATTATATGCATTATACATACTTATTTTTTTATTAAAATTAATAAATATTTTTATTGCATAAGTAAATAATAATGTTAAATTAAGTAGTAGTATCTGAAACGGAACTCTAGAACCATTCCCATCATTCGTTCGTTCTCTTTTCAGGCGGTCGTCTCACAAGCACTCGTTAACTCGTATAATTTCCTGAACTTACACCGCGGCATACGCTCATTGTAAAAACCACACATAAAAACAAATTAGATATTATTTTATTTTTGTTTAAAAGAAGATACCTTGTTGCTAACTTCACAGTTGTGTAACTCCGTTTAATAAAGTTCACAAATGTTTCAAACTGATTTATTATTAAAACATAAAAACTAAATAACAATTAATTTGATATATAAAAGATGTAGGGTGTATCGAGAGCATAGACTCTTTATCGATCGTGTTTTATAACTACTTGTTAAAACAAAATAATTAAATATATATATGTTTTGAGAAATCCCTTCCATCTATGTATAACAAAACGGCAGTCAGTAATTTACTATCTAGTAATATATCCCTTGTCCGATCGATTTACATCTCTTATTACGTGCTGCTACCCTGTTACATTATGTTACATCGGCAGTCATCACAAAGTTCCTCGCGGTAATTAATCCCCATTTTATTGGATTTCTTTCTAAATGATTAACTATGCAATATTAATTAACAATAATTTCTATTTTTTAACTTCAATAATAATTATTATAACATTGATTGATAACTTTATTCTATTATATACGTATTACCTTTTCAACTTTTTTTTTTAAAATAAATAAATAGTCGAAATCATAATACTGCGTACACATTTGCAACAATCTGCCGTATCGCAACACCGTCGCGTATCATCGTCGCGTACCATCACTCCGCAACACAACTGCGAACCGCAACATCGTCGCGTAACATACTCCCGCAACACAATGCCGTTCCATTGCCGTATTGTTGCGCCCTGCCGTACTAACTTGTAAAGGGAGCTGCAAAATCGTCGCGCAACGTTCCTTTGATCCGACGGCATAAAACCGACAAGCGGTGGGACGCTAGAAAAGTCCCATGTTGCGAGGAAATGTTGCGCGAGGATGTTACGCGACGGTGTTGCGGTACGGCAGATTGTTGCAAGTGTGTACCGACTATAAAACTTTCTCACTCAAAGAGTTAAAATTTAAAAAAAATGCGTACGGTTGTTTTACAGACGTATGCGCATTTGTCGAAATCTGTATTAAAAAAAGCCTCACAACATATTATACTAAAAAAATTAAAAAGCTTTTATTTGATAAACAATAAATATTACTACTATTATTAATTTCTTTAAAAAAACTTAACGTTTATAAAACTAGATAAATAATTTTACAAGATGTCATGAAGTTTAATCACAATAATAATTATAAAACGTTATGGTTTTGATAATTGAATTAATTTTGAACACCGATTTTGTGGGGGGCCTGAGGCAACCGCCGCTACCGTATGTGCATAAATACGTCACTGATTGCATGCTATTTAATTGAAACCGTGTTGCAATCAATAAACGATAAACAAATAACTAGAAAGGAGTCTGCTATGCGATGTGCATAGCGCCTAGTGAAGCATGGGGTGAGATTTGAACTGCATGATTTGTCGCGGCCCGAAGTTATTATTAAAAATTAAATTTTATTTTAAAATAATTTATATTTAAATAAACATATTTATAAAAATAATTTTAAACATGATGTATTTAAAGATAAAATTTTATAAATTAAATATTTAATATAAGCTTCTTGAATTTTAATATAAAGAATGGTTGAGACCTTCACTATAAAACGATAACTAATTTTTACTAAAATTTTTTGGATATTTCCATTGTCAGAATGTATTAGTTACTATTAATTTATTCCCCAAACCTAAAACTATCTAATTAAATATAATGGAAAACAAACTGAAAATGATTTTGGTGGAGAGGGGCTGCTGCTTGAAATAGTACGCGCTCTATCTGCTTCACCGCGCAGCGTATTGCCTCCCCTTCTAGTTACTATAGTTACTACCGTTACTACAGTATATACCTCAATGGTTTATGACCAATTTCACTTTCACTCGAGTCGCAGCGATAACAAAAAATACTGTATTTCGCACTATGCGTATTTAACACTATAGCTTCTTTTATTAAACTTCTGCTTTATTATAGTCTTAAAAACTATAGCAATGATTTGTTGTTGTGGTTTAACGATTAAAATATGATATATGATATTAATATCAATTGAGCATGCGCTACAATGTCTGTGGTATGTTAAACAGAGTAATTAAACTGTTTTCATTCATCTCGTATTTATGTTATTGATAAAATAGTACATTCAGTTAATTGACTTTCATAATTTGTTATATTCCTAAAAACTTATCACAAGAATTAATAATGTTCAAATAATTTACTTGGTTAATATAAAAAAGAAACAATTATGTTAAAGCTGATTGAGGTATATTAGAAACATAAATTAATAAAATAACAATCATTTGTCTGTTATCACAAAAAGCTTTCAA
Organism: Tachinus rufipes; assembly: GCA_963932245.1. Taxonomy (NCBI): domain Eukaryota; kingdom Metazoa; phylum Arthropoda; class Insecta; order Coleoptera; family Staphylinidae; genus Tachinus; species Tachinus rufipes. Next base: position 40,083,309 of record OZ010749.1, read on the forward strand.
TATACACATACGTATTGATCAATATAGAGTAGACAGTTCATTGAACTCTGCAGACATGTCTGGAGTTCACAGTGCGCACTCTCAAATTCTACAATATATTCTTCCAATTCATTCATTCACTAAATGTGATTTTATTAATAATGTGTACTCAGAATAATAATTTATCTATGTACGTAACTTTTCAGTATAGAACTTCAGAATAACGGCTCTTTATAATATTCTGTATTAAAATTTAATGTAGAATAGTTTTCTAATTTAAGCTTTGCAGAATATTGTTTTGAACAATGCCAGTTGGAAAATTAGGAACTTGCTTAAAATAAATATTTCTTAGATTTGAATGTTTTTAATCTATGGCATTAGTTTAATAATACAACTTTTCTCTTTGAAGCTTCTTCTTCATTGTTTCAAAAATGATATATTATTTGTTGTTGTTGAACGGTTTGCAAGTATATTAAAAAGAATAATTTAAATGATTTTATTCATGTCACATTTACCTTATTAATTATTATTATAATATTATTAACTAAAATGTATTAATTAAAATTAATACAATAAAAATTAAAATAACTTACTTTTTTAATTAGTGATCGATAATCCAAACAATAAACTTGTCACAATTAATTATTAATAATGTTAAAATGTTTTTATTATTTTACACATTTTATTAATTATTAAAAGAAACAAAATAATTATTCCACAAGGAGTGTTCTTGCCTGTTATTTGATTATAGTTTCTTTAGCTGAGAACTTAAATAATATTTTAAATATCACAGTATCACATATACTAATTAAAGAATAAATACCGTTGCTTTGTCAGTTAACACAAATTTTTAATACAGTATGTACAGAATACACGTATTGCTAAATATAGAACACAAAGTTCACTGAGCTCTGCAGGCTAGTCTGCCGGTTCTGAGAATGCGCCAGTGCTACTGCGAATAGGAGGGTGGATGTTCGAGGCATAAATAGGGCAGGAAAATTAAATTGGAAATGAAAAGGTTAAAATTCGATTTTATTCAATTTTTGGGGAAGAAAATATAGGATAATCAACACAGGAACAAATAAATAAAAAATAGATTGTCGGGTGAAGAGTTTTTACTAAGTAAAATTATAATATTTATAACAATTAAGATAGATATAAAACCAACAAACACATCAATTTAAAGTGCTAGCATATATGACACCTACAGAATAAAAACCTGAAAAATGTTTATAGATTGCAATATTAGGTAAAAACTTTGTATAAGAAATAAACTGGTTATTACAAAACTCAGGTTTTATAGGACGATCACATATATAAAAAAAGAGATTTAGAAATCTGTAAAATCTACCATCTGGCAGATAACAGACAATCACAGACCCACTAAAAGTATTGTTTATACATAAACACTGAAATAGAGATAAATAATTATAAAAGAACAAAAAGTTGGAAGTTTGTTGGTCTCAGACCGTAAAACCGACTGTTTCAGACCTAGCTGTATTGCCGTGATTTGTAGTCTAAATAAACATGTCATACATATTTTTTTGTGTATGTTCTCCTTATTACACGCAACAAAGTAAGAATAAAAATAAAGGACACGACATTGCTTGCTTAAGTATTCCAAGCGATAAAAGCAAATAAGATACAGTGTTTAAATTTTTTTTAAGTTTATTTTTAAAAATTATTTCTATTTTTTAACAGTAAAAAAATCTAATCCAAAAATTCAAACAAGTTATCATACGAGTCGGATCTGGAGCCCGCCAAGAGCCTTGCCCTATAATAATTATAATAATTGTATACAGATGTATGTCCAAAGATTGAAATACAAAAAAAATAATTTTTTTTTAAGTTACATATACCCAAAAAATATGCAGCCTACTGCTTATTATGCAATTTTTGATATAAGGCTATCTGCTATTATTCTTTTGTTATTCATCTTTATTTCAAAGTTTACTTTACTCATTTCACTTAAAAATTAATAATAATATTTATAAAAAAAATAAAAAATTTTTTAGAAAAAGATATTTGTTTGTTGATGGGTGACAAATTATTAATTAAAAAAAATTACAAAAGAATTATATTTTCCAATAAAATCTTAACATTGTTGATTCAAAAGGTGTTAAAAATAAATATTGATTGTAAAAATGTCAATAATAATCTATTTAAAAAAGTTTATAAATTATACTGGCAGCCATAAGTAAAAAACTCTAAGCTCTTGTTTTTTAATAATTGAGTTAAAAATGCTATTCTAGTAAAATAATGCTTTATAAACTACTGGTACAATTAAGCTAAATCATCAAGTCACCAGACATGCAAACCTTTCTAATCTACCCTATAACTTAAATATTTAACCTTCCAGTAGTAACGCCTAATGTGTGACACCGCGCCAATTGTTATTTGATTTTTTTTTTACTTAAAAAAAGTTGATTCTTGATGTTTTAGGAGTTTGCACTTCTAATGTGTTTGCAATGTAGTTGCATCTATTACAAATTATTGCGGCGTTAGACGCCGCCGTTACTACTCCCGTTCAAGGTTTTTTTTTTTAAATTTAATTTTGATGTTATTTCAAAGTAATTTGTGTTAAGCTTTATTCCTAATCTCTGTATTTCTGTTAAACTCTTTCTGAATACCACTAATAGCATTGATATAAATATAAAAAAAAATTATATTAAATTCAGTCTTCCAGCTACTTATGCTTGTTATACCGTTATATGTTTTAATTTTACTTTTGCTTTGTCAAGTTTTGTATTTTGTTTTAAAATAAAGTACCGTAATTGTAAGAAGAAACACTTTTATTACAATTGAAGTTTTTTTTGCAAAAAATGATGAACAAAATTTTAAGGGATAATGAGGTTGATAGAACAGAAATGTGTCTAATGATTCAGAAATTGATAAAGAGGAACGTGTGCTACATAAAAGCGATTCTAAACAAGAAATTTCTGATGATGAAAATAACATATATATCAATTCTAGTTTGTTTTTTAGAGGAAAAGACAATAAAACCTACTGAAAAAAATGCCAAGACTAAGCAGAACATTCAAAACTAGACAAAAAAGATCATAAAACGACTTCCTGGTTCTTCTCAAGCAACTAAGTCGTAAAAAATATTACTAAAGTATAGAATTATTTTATTAATGATTCAATAATTACTACAATTACCAATTGTACAAATAAATATATTGCAAAAGTTGCCAAAAATTATGCCAACTTCAGAAATGTATATCTAACTAATTATATTAAACTTCGTGCTTTCTTTGGACTATTGTATATAGTTGCAGTTTGTAAAAGCATTCGTCAAAAACTTAAAGATTTGTGGAGAATTGACGGCTATAGCATTGAAATATTTTATCTTACTTTGTTGCTTTAAAGATTTTGATTCTTATTAAGATGTTTTGATGACATTAAAACTCAAAGTGAAAAATTAAAAATTGACGAACTTCCTCCGATTTACAAAATATTTGATATTTTCAATAAATATTTTCCAATGACTGTACTTTGGTTTCATATATACAAATAAAACGGAAAAATGTACTTTTGGTGTCTACTTTACATCATAATAATGAATATGATATAGATAGTGGAATTCTGCAAAAAACAGGCAGTTTCTATTGACTAGAATAAAACCAAGGGAGGCGTTGACACCGTTGACAAGTTATGCGCCAGTTAAGATTGTGCCAGAAATACACGAAGATGGCCGATGGTGATTTATTATTCTATGTTAAACATAGCTGGAATTAATTTGTCATATATATATATATATATATATATATATATATATATATATTCTGCAAATAGCGTAGAAAATAAAATTTTAAGACAAATTGTTTTGATGGATTTAACAAACTGTTTACTGCAATCACACTTGCAAGTTAGAGCATGTATGTTCAATCTTCCACGAGGTTTTTCATTTGGGCTACAAAAGGTGTGCAAAACTCAAACTAAATTTCTTCAACAGAATTCTATTATTGGAAGGAAGCTGTTTTTATTGTGATAGGACAAAACACAGATAAACAAGGTTTTCTTGTTTTAACTGTAGAAAGCATATGTGTTTATTGCATATAACAGCAGTCTGTGAAAACTGCAGGAAAACTTTATTCTGTACCAAATAATTTAATGTTTGTTATTTATTTCAATTATTAATAATTCAATTTTTTTTAAATTTATTATTGTAAATTTTTTGTCTTTAAATATTTGATTTGAAGCGTATTATAACAAAATATCATGTACCAAAGTCAAAATGTAAAAAAAAAATGAAAAAGAGTTACAAAAATATAAATGCGGTCTTAGGCACCGCCGACACTAAGCATGCTTAAAGAAAATGTAACACCACTGGAAGGTTAAGTTGTTTTCTTGCAAAATTGCATTTCTCTTGGTTAAGACCAAAATTTAATAAAGTATTGAAAAACTCTTACGTCAAGTGCACAGATAATTATATTGTTTTGAAACACAAAAGCTAAAAGCCTAATCTTTGAAAAAGTAACTTCAGAAATGTTTGCTCTAAACGGCATATCCTTAAATTAAAATAAGCCGTAAATGTAGATATTTCTTTACTTTGGTGTAATGAAATTTGCCAATACGCACTTTTTAAATCTAATAAAATAAAATAAAAATGCGATACATGTGGCATAAGATAAGCATTGCTCACATAATAAACTTTTTTATAGTCACTAAACTAAAACAATATTTGCTAAAATATTTCTTTTGAATAACCATCTGAGATTAACATTTTGTCCAATGTAAAGTCTCTATATATCCAATATAGTGTCAAAAAGTAACATCTCTAGGTGCAGTGACTTGGAAATTATTGACGTCAATATAACTACCCATAGTGTATTTCATTTGAGATATGAAAGTACATAAATTATGTGTCATAAAAAAATCTGAAACATTGTCTGTAGATAACAATAAAAACTTAAAATGGGTATGTAACACATGCGTAGATAAATTTCCTTTAAAGAAAGTTAATTTTAATATTGATGAATTCAAAATTAAAATTGAATACTAGTATAATAATCTAATAAATATTGTGCAAGATATTTAGAATAAAATTAAACAGATTAACAATAATACTAAAGATAGTGAACAACTTAGTTTATTAAAATGTTATGCAAATCTTTTGTGTTGATTTACAAACATCTTTAACACACAATAATGTTGTAAGTTAAAATAAGGATAGAAAACAATTGATTAAAAAACCCAAAATCCAATTCAATTTAAGAGAAAAGAAAATTAACAAGAAGAAAGACAAAAAAAATCAAATATTAATAATTTTTTTTGGGAATTTCAAAAAAGTAAGTAACGTAGAAATAAAATAACTGTTGGAACTAATTTTACTAACGATACAAAGTTTGTTTCGATTAAACAAGCATGGTTTTACTGGATTTAACTAAAAATAGCTTTCTATCAAAACTTAAACAAAAATATAAGAAATGATTTTGTATGTGAAGAAATTATTAGTAAATACCCCTATCCAACGTTCTCTAGCTTTAAAGTAGGTGCAAACATAACTCTAAAAGATACATTGCAATCATCACAATTATGGGAAAAAGAAAAAGAAATTTTACAATTTGTTTTTTTTTTTAAACCCATAACAAACAAATCTACTCTAAGCTCAGCTCAGTTTTCAACAAAAAACCTTTCAAAATCTTTTAATTATTCATCAAAATTCTCAATGCGTAAAAAATAAAATATCCAAATTTGAAATGGTTTGTGAGTCATCAACTAGACAATCTCTGCGTCACAGAACATTGGCTTATTAATAAAGAATAAAAATACATTTGATTACAGGAGTACACGATGGTAGCTATCTGTCGACCTAAATCACAGTTCTTGAAATTTTGATTGAGACGGTTTTACATACACAAACAGAAATAATTCAATAAATTTTACAAATTCATTTAGTCTTGAATGTGTGGCAATAGAATGTATTTAAAATAATAAACGGTGCGTTGTGTTATCAATATACCGATCAACGTTATTTTAGACTTATTGTTTCAAGAAGATGTATACTTAATATTAGCAGGAGATTTTAATATAGTTTTTTTTATCTAATGGCAAAGATTACAATTTATTAAATCTTTTGTTGTTAAGTTACATTATGAGACATTTAATTAAAGAATTTACTAATTTAACAAATAAATTTAAAACATGTTTATATATTTTTTTAGTTAATGTGCAGAACTTATCTTTGTTAAGTTATGGAATCTGCAATATGCAATCACAAAGGTATTAAATTAGAAATATCTCATAATTTGTGTCCTAAAATCACAAATAATATGATTAAACTATCTTTTTTAAGAAAAACGTTGGTTGAATCTGTATGGCTTTACAACAAATTAATTGGTTTGACGGTTTTTAATGTTTTTTTGCTAGTATGCTATAAAGTTAAACATTTGTATTCCTATTCAAAAATATAATAACTAAAGCTGGGAATTATATGCACTTAAAGGTTAAAAATATGCAGAAATATTTTTTTTGCCAAAATATGCATTAAATATGCTAAATTTAGTAAAAAAATGCAAATAATAAAATAATATGCAAACATGATTAATATAATATATGTAAATATGTGCTGTTTACAGTAAAATGTTTTTTAAATTATTAATTTATTTAAAAACAAAACAATAAAAAGTTAAAAAAACGCTCAATTAAGTTGTATAAAATCAACATATTTTTACAAAAGGCAATCTTGGCGCTCACTTAAAAGTAATTTAATTTTTTTTTAATTTGTATATATACGCAATTATTTAATTGGCATATAAATATTATAGAATATGCAAATGCATAAAATTCCAGCTTTAGTAAAACATTAATAAAAAAAAATTATTACATAATTTGTGTTGTTGTGAAATTATAATATGTTACTTCTTTGAAAATAGCTAAAAATATGTACTATTAAAATTCAATCAATTTTGCTAGTAACAAAACAAAATCTATGTGGGTTATAGTAAAAGATAATTAATAATAAACGTACCAATGTTTTACCAAATAACATTAATAAATAAAAGCTACTAAATAAGTGTAATAATTATTTTATATCAACTTTTCTATTATCCAACACGTTTAAACTTGTGACTTGTACAATATATTGTCAATGATTATGTATCTACTACATGCTATGAAATGTTAGATATTTCAAAAGCATTTCAATCCAAATTTTTTTATAAATTTAATGGAATATCTACAAAATTATTAAAAGAGTGTATATCAGTTTTAGTAAATCCTTTAACGCATTCATTTTATATTGCTATATCTGGTAAATTTCCAACACCATTAAAATTAATATTAGTCAAACTATTAAATTAAATTAATTATTACAGGCATATTAGCTTACTGTCTGTATTTTCCAAAGTTTTTGAAAACATAATTTACAAACGCTTGATTAACTTTTTAACACAATACTATTGTTTTCATAAATTTCAGCAGGCAAACCTACAGAAACTGCAATAAGTACTTAATGTGAAATATTCCTTGATCTGTCTAAAGAGTTTGATGTTTTAAATCACTCAATATTCAAAATTAACTAAAACGTATTGGGGTAAAAGGCTTTCGATTTAATAATGTAATTTCTACATAATAGAAAACAAAAAGTAGTTTTGATAATTTGCAATCAGTGCATAAATCATATATTAAATCTTTTAGTTCCAAGCAGTAGTAACTCAAATAAATAGAGAAGATTTTTTTAGAAACGCAAAGGTTTACTTGTACTGCAAAAATCTGTACTAGGACATATTACTGAAAGATGATCTAAACACTATACTTGTAAACGTAAATGTGGTGTATAAAACATATTACAATGGATTGATATAAACTGTTTAGCTATCAATAAAAACAAAACTGCTATTGTACTGTTTATAACTGCTAGTCAAATGGTCAAATTAGTGATTAGTTGCAACAAATAATGACTTACTGAATGTTGTTGAATCTACAAAAGTTTTAGGAATAGAAATTGATCATAATCTTAAATGGCAATTACATCTTAGCACACTCTTCCAAATTTTCTAGTATTTGATATAGTCTCCGAATTTTATCTAAACACTGTACCAAAGATATATTAAAAACAATGTACTATGGTAACTTTTATTCAGTTATGCGATGTGGAATAATGTTTTGAGGAAGAGCGAGTGGTGCAGATAGAATCTTTATTATTTAAAAAAGGCAATTAGAATTATACATGATTTAAAGTGGAACGTGTCTTGCAGACATGTTTTTAAGACACACAATATTTTAACGTTTCGTAGTGTTTATATTTTTATAACTTTATTTTATGTGGTTAATAATATGTCAACGTTTTTAATGCGTAATGTTGATCATGATTATCAAACACGTAAAAAAAAGATATTTTATTTCTAAATCATAACCTAACTCTTTATGAGAAATGCTCTACCGAATGAAGTAAAACAGATAAATATTAAAAACGCAATTCAAAATAGTTATTAAAAAAAATTCTTAAAGAATTCAATTGTTATTCAATTGAAAAATATTATACTTCCTGCAGGAGAAATGCTGTATAATCTAAATTTTAATTATTAACTGTGTACTCTGTCATTTTAAAGTATCTATATATCAACAATGTATACAGTATTGTGTCGTTATGTTTGTATTGTTTTTAAGTTTATATATTATTGTATTAATATTTTACATGAATTTTTGTTTAAATCTATCTATCTTCAAGTAAATTTTAAAGTTGTGTGCATGTGTGCTCGGTGTTTATGTGAAATTTAAGTGTGTTCCTGTGAAGCTATAATCTTGAAATTATACAAGATTGTTGTTTGTATATAGTTTTATTGGTAAATTAAAACAGATTATTTAAAATCATTAGTTTAATCACTTTTTGTATGTATAAAGATTGAATATATTCCGTATATATAGAATAAACAAAAAACTTTTATTTAGTAAAAACATACAAAATATTTCTGGCAAAATTTTGTTTCTGTTTGTTTATTTACTGTTCTTTTTTGTCATTACATTTATTCAGTACAGACATATTACAATTAACTACCCAATCATTATTATTTGTTACCCATCCGAGGCCTTACTGTACTTGTTATTTGTTAGTCACTCCGACGGGCCGCGTTAGTGTGAAGAAGTGTGTCCCAGTTTTATTTTCCCATTTGTTATTTAATTATTATTTTTATCATAGTAATTTACAATGTCTCACTGTAAATGTTCATCTAACTGCAATAAACCTGTAATTGCAAATAATTTGATGCCGTGTGCTATTTGTGGAAACCTTTTTAACAACACTTGCATTAATCTTTAATCTGCGGACACAACAGTTCTAAGATCCAATGCTAACATTAAATGGAATTGTGATGGCTTTATGAAATTCTAAGGAGATATTGATGAATTAAAGCAAATTGTTGTTAAATTAACTGGATGCATTGCAATCTTCTATATTCAATTCAGATTTAACAAACAAAACTTGTATTTGTGATAAAACTGTAGTATTGAAAGAAATTATTTATAAAATATCTGAACGTAATCGTAGGTAAAAAAAATTGATAATGTATAATGTTCCTGAATCTAAAGCTACTGACTCAAAATTACGCATTCAATACGATATGAAAGATGCTACTACTGTTCTCCACCAACTTACAAACGACCCTGGTACACCGAATGATAAACCAAGACCAATAAAATTAATCATGAATAATGAAGATAATGTCCGTGAATGCCTTAAAAACAAATTAAATCTAAATGGAAACAGCAAGATCAGTCTTGATCTTACCGACATTCAACGGTCGGAAAAAAACCCAAAAAGAGAAAAAGATTTTGTAATGAAGTATATTAAAGGTGTTCCCAAGGTTATAGAACAATCTTTAAAAATCGAAATGTAAAGTCTATTAGTTGCTATTTCTAAAACGTAGGTGGTATCAAAACTAAAATTTCAACTTTAAAACATGCAGTAAACATTTCATCATCATACAATATTATAATATTTATAGAAACTAAATTAAATACAAATATTGCAAATAATGAACTCAGTTTTTTCGATTTTAATATATTTATAGAACAGACTTAAATAATGATACTAGTGAAAAAAGGGAAGGCGGTAGTGTAATGATTGCTGCACGTAAAAACCTAAATACAAAAATGTTGGAAACTACAGTTAATAGCGTTGAACATGTATTTATTGAAGTACGAGTGAAAACAAAATGTTATATTTTTGGAGATGTTTATTTACCACCACGATCAAGTCTAGATTCATACATCAATAACTACAATCTTTCCGCAGCAAAATGGCTCAATGATAAGTTTGGCCCAACTGTCAACTGTCGACTGAATTCTACGGCTTAACATGTTTGCGAAACCTTTAGCCAGTTCAACTTATTTCAAATTAGAAAAAAATTAAATAACTTTAGAGTATTTATATTTAATTTTTAGTCAAAATGATGCAATTGAAGTTACTTTACATTACCTTATTAATTTGTCCTTAAACTTAAGTGTGTTTCCAGATTATTGGAAAACTAGTTGTATAACTCCAATTCTTAAATCCAGCAAAAGGAAAAATGTTAAAAATTAAAAGTATTCAATCCGCTATTCCAAAACTTTTTGACTATTTATTTACATTACAATTATCATGAGAATGCCGTAATGTTATTATTGATGAGCAACATTGTTTTTGCTGTAGTAAGTCTATAATAACAAACTTAATTTGCTATCAAAACGATATTAATAACGCCATGGAAAATAATACTCAAATAGATAGTATTTATACTAATTTTTCCAAAGCATTTGACCGCGCTAACCATCTGCTATTTATTCAACGCCTAATTTTAATTGGTTTTGGTGAATATTTATGTGCATGGATATACAGCTTTTTAAGAGGTAGAACACAATTTGTACAAATAAACATTATTTCCTGTCCAATGTCTGTAGAGTCTGGGATTCCACAAGGATCTTATGCGGGTCCTTTGCTCTTTCTATAAACAATTGCATTAAAAATAATAATTGCAAGCTGTTTGCTGATGATCTAAAAATATATTGAGTTGTTGAATGTATTCAAGATCAGATATTGCTTTAAAAAGACCTGTGCAGACTTTACGAATGGTTTATCAATAATCAACTTAATCTAAATATCAATAAATGTTGCACTATATCATTTACCAGATCTAGAAATATTTTAAATTACAATTATCATATTGACAACCTTTCTTTAAAACGTGACAAAAAAATTCGAAATCTGGGAGTTATATTTGACTTTGAATTAACTTTAATAAATCATATTAATAGTACAATTTGCCACAGATATAAAATGCTTGGTTTTATCAATAGATCTGGAAGCAATTTTAGTGTAGGAATACTAAAAACTCTGTTTTGTTCATTAGTACGATCTGGTCTTAAATAATGTTTAGTAGTATGGTCTCTTAATTATAACATTCACATTTAAAATATTGAAAAAACTAAAATAAAATGTTTAAAACAATCTCATTTTAAACATAATACTAACTTAGAAAGTTTTGATGCAGTTAGTACTTTTGTTATTCTTAATATGGATACATTAGAATAGAGACATTTTCTTGCAGATATGTAATTTTTGTACAAATTATTAAGTTTTGATATAAATTGTCCAACACTTTTAAACCTTATAGACTTTAACACATTGCATATTACCAGAAATAGTTAACTATTTAAAATTAAGTTTCATTCTACTAACTATGGTTATTACGCAATTATAATACTTGCGATGTTGATATTTTTAAATGTACATTTAGTCAATTTAAGCAATGTGTAAATCAAATTCAAACTTACACATAATATTATTATTAATTAGTTATGTATACATTTATAGTATGTATGTATGTGTGCGTGTGAGTGAGTGTGTGAGGGTGTGTGTGTGAGAGGGTTTCCAACATTTTACGTGCTCTGTTTGAGATGTATTAAAAGTGGTTGTTAAATGTAAGTCTGTTATCCAGTAAAATGCCAAAATCAATTCATTCACTGCACATAGGTTTAAATTATTTAAGTTGTATGTTTGCTTTACTTAGTTTTTGTTCTACAAAACGTAATTGACTTGCATTTAGCTACATTTAAATGTAAATTATTATTAATGCACCATGTTGTTAATTGACTTATGTCATCTTAAATTAAATTACAATCTTCAGTATTCTTTACAATTATTATATATAATAACTAAAGAACATCCTCAAATAATAAAAATTTACAATCTACAAATGAAGTTACCATATGGTTAACAAAAAGTTAAATAAAAGGGCCCACAATGTGACCCTTGAAAAATATCGAAGGAAACAAAAACTTTTTTGGATAAGTAGTTATTTATTTTTACTTATTGTGTTCTTTTATTTAAGTAGCATTTTATCCAATTTACAACGTTGTTGTAAAAATTCGGAAGTCACCTAATAAGCCGTTGGTCCCATCAACCCCCTTCATACAAGTCGTAAGACTTCTGGGGCGATATAAAATAGCTGTAAAACGCGAAATAAAGAAGAAGAAAACCCGTGGCTGATTTAGTAACAAAACCAAAATAATATGATCTACCCGATCAAACGCTTTAGCAAAATCTGTATAAATGGCATCTACTTGTAAATTATTTTCAAATGCATTTAATATATATTTCTGGTATAACAATAAATTAGTAGTAGTAGACCGCCCTTCACAAAAACCATGCTCTTCATTAATTATCAGATTTTTCGACATGCATTTCAGTTGTTGGAAAACAATTATATCAAATAATTTAGAAATTGCAGACTGTTTGCAAATTCTTCTGTAATTGCTGATTTTTGATCTTGCTCCGGATTTATGAATTAATGTTATACTGGTTATATTTTTGACCGATATATATGATTCAAAAACCATTTTAAATGGGTTTTTGAGTTTTATAAAAGTAAGTGCACACAATTATGTTTTTATTTTTAGTATAACTAATTTTATTTTTTTAAATAGCCACTTTCATTTTTTTTTTGGAATCTTTATGTTATTCTTAATACATCCATATAAAATAATAATATACTTTTATAATAAATTTTTTTGATAAAATCAAAAAACATAATATTTGTAATTGAATAGTTGACATTGAAAATAACTAATGTTAGTTTTTTGAGTGTTTTTATGTTATTATACTTTGAATGTTAATTTCTGTTCAAGAAATATATTGTTTGTATGGACATGCACATGAGAGTTACATTAACTACAAATTGATTAAAACTCATTATAATCGAACAAAAGCTATAAAGATTTATAAGGTTTATGAGCAGTATTTTTGAGCCTAGTAAGTGAAATCAATTCTTTATCTAAACAAACTAAAAACAAGTTTTCACGCTACAGTTTTTTGGGGACTAACCAGTCAATAGCAAAATGCAACACAGAGTAAAATAAATTGACGCAATTATCATCATCAATGATTAAAAAATCCGCTATGGTTATAAATAGTCTTTAAGTTAACAATCACGCTGACTGTAGTTGATAAGCCTTAAAGATATCCTTAATTTAACAATTTATTTCTATAAATGTTAAAAATAAGAGTTATTATAATAATTTTTATATATTTCAAGTGAAAAACATGCTTATATTAATATTTCCTATTGTTGTATACCAATAAAGTAAAATTACGCAATTCAATGAATATTTTCAATCAAATGTAATAAAACTTGTATATGATTTTACATTTAATTAAGTTTGTAATTGTTGATATAAAGATAAATTGTTAGGAAAATATTAAAGGATGTTGTTCGTAGTAAGTAAAAACATTGAACATTTTTGTTAAAAAAATCGTTCAAGTTTCACCATAACAATGATGTTACTGGACAATATTTTTAACTAGAAAAGAGAGTAGGCCTGATTATTATTAGGTAGAAAAATAAAATTTTTTTTTTAATATTTTTGTTAGTTTTTGCGTTTGCTGTATTATTAAGATTTAATCTAACTTCAAATTGCTTTTTTAAAATGTCTATCGTGGCATGCCCAGTGTGTCACAAAGCGCCGTTCTGTTGAAACCGCATGTCATTGTTATTCATATTATCCATAACAAAAAGTTGTTGATTATCAATCTGTAACGCTCGCCGTTAACGGTTATTGCAATGCCAGTTTTGTTATGGAAGAAGTACCAACCGATAATGTTGTTAGACCAAAATCAGCACCAAACAGTGACTTTCTCGGAATGCTGATGTATCTCGTGTAGATTGGTATTGCTCCAAGTCCGACAATTTTGCTTGTTTGTTTATCCAGAAAGCCCAGCCAGCAAAAACACGTATAAGTTGTTTACTTTAAATTTCTGTCACGTACAGCAGCAATGTTTTTTAGTGCGTTTTGGTACCGTGCAAGTTTTGGCTGCTATTAATCAAACCGAATGATTTGAATTTGGCTACTAAACGTCAAATAGTCGACTCGGCTTTGTCGGCGTTGTCTTTTGATACATCAAACGTTTTTTGAACGGAACACTGTTTTTTTTATCTATTTGATACTTAATAGAAACCGTAGAGCACCAAATACTTCCAATATTATTATTATTATTTTAAAGTTGTTATTGCAGTTTACCAGATGATGATGTGGATTGGATGATTTATGCAGTGCAATCTACACCAGTGTAAAACCAATGTATAACATGTAAAAAATATAAGAATAAATTTAAAACGCAAATTTTCACCGAAATTGATAAGTCATTAAAAAAATTGAATTGAAAAATTCATTTTGATAAGTATTATGTTAAAGTAAATCAGATTTAAAAAATTGCAAACTTACTAAACCCACTTCAGTTATAAAGTAATCTTTCAACACATCTCTTACATTTTTGGCTAATATAATTGCCTGATTTCTTTCTATTTTGCCCGAAAGTACAATTTCAAATTTCAAAACTATCTCGGTCTTGTAGAAAATAGTAAAAACCTACACAAGTTTTTATTATATCCGTAGCATAGTTAGAATCCAATCATTAATTGCGCAATAAAAGATTTTTTATTTGTTGCTAAGTATTCCAAAAGTAAAGATAGAGTTTCTATCAAACTATGTCTACCGTACGGTTTGAGTAAATGTTTATGTAAGCCAAAAGCATAATCTTTTATGAGGTAGTAAGGCCGTGTGGGCTTTTGTGTGCCTCGAAGGCACTTGTACTCAAGTCGATCTGCCGTTAAAAGAGTTCTCTAAAGTTGACAATGAATTTAGAAAAACGTTTGAATCTCAGTTTTTCTCATACGCGCCGACATTAGCGTAAACAAATTGGTATTCTGCATCAGTTACTGTCATCAGAACTATAGACTTTTAAAATTGATATGCATCGAGTTAAAAAGATAGACAAATTTTTTTTATGTTTAATTTTTGTGTAATTGATTCCTATTTTTTTTAATTCTGGAGTAAGAATGCATTCCGGTAATACCGTACGGATTGCACAACAAACATTTCTAACGATTGTGCTACTTGCTACTTGTCAAATATCTAAAACAAAGAAAGTATTACAAAAAACAACAAAAAAGTTGATAGTTCTTGTAATTAATAAAATAGTTATTTATCTGTTTAAAAAAGTAGACGCAAATGAAAGACTTGTACCGAAAATGAATTGGCAAAACTAAGGCCAAATCGGAAACAAGAACGTCAAAAGCAAAAAGTTACATTTATGCATCTCAATTGCAGTTTCTGGACAAAAAATTTAAAAAAAGAGAAACAGAAAACACTCATTCAGAAAATAATTATGATAATGATGGTAGTGTTGCAGATGTAACTGTTGAAAATTATAAGAAATCTATGCTGTCAGTTCTAAACCTAACAGGTGATGCTACATCAGCTAAAATACTTAAATCATTATTTAAAAAACCTACATAAAAAACAAAAAATAGATTTGATTAAATTAGAAATGATTGCAGCCCTTAAGAAAACACCAAATCGTATCATTTAGTTTCAAAAAACTCCTTTCTCTTAAAAATTTTAATGAATTAGACACTTGATTTTTAAATGGAGGTGCTACAAATTAAAAAAAAAAATGCTTTACTATCTGGTACTCTACCAATAATAACCTATCAATATATACAAAAGCCAATTCAGTAACAATTGTTCAATTCTACAGAACGCTCAAAACCTTAGCCTAAACTATTTCCACAGTTTTTCTTCTAATGGCATTTTAGAATATTTGTTTCACAATTTGTAAATAATTATTTAACATAAAAAAAAATAATTAAAATATTTGAGTTGATTGTATTGTCTTACTTCAAAATTACCTGAATTGGTTGAACATATTCCTTCATAAATGTATACTGGCGTTGAAAACGGTTCTTTAACTTTACGATTTATCAAATAATTTTGTTAACATCTTAAAGTAATTAAAACATTTGTCTTTCTTAGCTTTGGTGTAGAATGCTTCAAATTGCAGCCGTAAAGTGATGAGAGGAATTAATGCATTCTAGTATTCCTTTGTTTTTTATTTTTCTATAGAGAAACATCATTGACAACAACTTGATTTCTCTCCATTATGATCACTATTGAGCTTGTGTACGGAAGAAAACAAAATCTAAGATAAACCGTGTGAGAACCATGTATCTGTGAAAGGGTTTCATTTGTTTTTGGTAGCCTTACATATACACTAAACAAAATTAACTAGAATTGAGTTATAATAATAAACACAGACATATTTTTTTAAATTATTACGCATGTTGTTATACATTTGACACATAGCAAAAACATCTTTCATAAATGTTGGGTTTATGTCTATGGTTTGTAATACTAAAATTTTGTGACCATTATTTTTATGGCACTAGGTGATGATTTTAATATAAACATAAAATATAATATTATTCTAATATAATCATTTTACCACATTAACATTATTGTTACATAACAATATTATGAAACACTATTTAATACATATAAAGGTTAATTTATGACGATATAAAAAAATGATGTATTTAAAATATTTGAAAGAAAAAAAAACTATTTTTCTTTCAAACTCATTTAACTTTAAGAACTTAATACATATTAATTACTTAACTAACACATGCAAAATTTTGTTGCTATAGATTTAAGAAATTTAAATTATAAAAAAACAACACTAAACGTAAGTAATGAAATAAAGTAAAATTTATAATTTAAAGTGAATGCTTAAAGTAATAGTAAAATTATTAAACGCAGTATGATTGTATAAATTTAAGTATATATTCTGTTGTAAAAAAACTATAAAAGCTGACAAAGGGTCAAGATTTCTTGAAAATCTATTTTATATAAATAAAACAACCAATAACTTCAATAATTGTATAATATTGTTCCTTAAATGATAAATAATGGCAAAGAATTTGAGCTTGACCATTTTTATGTGTTTTACTTTTTTTATACCGCAGCCAAACAGTTAACGTGCAATATATATATTAAAAAAAATATGCATTTATGTTTCAAATATCATCTTTAAAATACCTTAATTTTTTTCCATATTATTATAAACCAGGGTATATTAAATTTATATCAATATTCAAATTTTGCAATATAAACTAGTTAGTAAGCTTAAGCTTCATGTACTCATAAGCGTGGATGTCGATTAAAATCTAGATTATAACCATCTGACCGAGCTAATAACTTAACACCGCTATTCACGATTAGGATTATTTCAGCAGAATATTGTAGATTGTCAGGTCTACTTTGCAATTGATAGTTGAGAACATATAGCTTACCTATAATCAGTTATGAATGCAGTCATTAAAGCAACATTTAATCCAATCGATTTACCTATGTGGCTTTATTATATATACAGAATAAAATATCAAAATTTAGGTGCATGCCAGCCTATAAATACATCCTAGTTAGATTTATTATAAAAGATATAAACTAAAAGAGAAAAATATGTAAATCTACTTATATTATTTAATTACATTTCTCACTGTTAATATATGTTTGATAAATTTATAAAAAATAAATAATAAAGTATAAATTTAAAAACAAGTGTTTTTACCTAATTAAAAACAAATTACGTTTTTACTGTATTTTAAGTTATACTATATACAGGGTTAGTCAAAATAAGCGTTTGTGAGCATTGGCTGAAAGAGGATGAGTTAAACATGTAATATTAAATTCATGTAGCTTGTGTAATTACTATTGTAGATCTAACATAGGTAGCGGAGGAGTAGCTTTTTATCAAATTATAAATCAATGCCAAATCTAAGCAATTAAAAACAAAACAAATATTTGAATATACCGCGTGTCATTTTAAATTACTAAATAAAAAGTGTGTAATTTTATCTTCATATCACACACCCGATCAAGGATTGAACAACACAAAATTGTTCTTAGAACTCTTAAACAATCTACTAATTGAAACAAATAAAATTGCAGACATAATATACGTATGTGAAGATTTTAACATAAATTTATTATCCAATAAAAACATTTTTTTATTGACTTTACTGAATCGCATAGTTTACAACCTCTAATAACTACTGAACCTACTTGTTTTTTCTAATCCTTGTAATCCATCACTTGTAGATATCATTTTCACAAATACCGCCAATACAAACTATGAATTACAAATATGTCATTTTTCCGAACATTTAACAATATCATAACATAAAATTTCATACAAATAAAAGTAAAACAAGTACACAAAAAGTTCTGTGCAGAAATGATTCAAAATTATTATTATTATAATAAACAAAAATAAATTTATTGACTTTTTATCAAACAAAAATTGGAATTCGACACTACTTGTAACTCAGTGTATCAATTTGCTGCACAATGACATACTCTTGCAAAAAAAATAAAATTCAGTTTTTGATTATACTATTGACAACTTACCTTTATAAAAATTACAGCTTGCAAAGACTTCGGTGTGTTGTTTGGTGAAAGGGGTTTAATTTAGTAATTACTATTTTACTAATATGTACTTTAATTGAGCTGCTCTCTATTCCATGACTTATTACAGACTGGTTTATAAAATATAAATAACATAATAATATTCTTTTACAATTTAACTAATAAAAAATTAGAATCACAAAAACCCAGTTTTTGTGTTTTTTTTCCGCAAATAATATTTAATATAAAATGAATATATTTTATTCATATTGAAACATCACAATTCCTCCCACTTAATTTTTTATATAAAAGTCATACATAATATTTCTTTCTATAAAAATCAATTAATATCATAAACGTTCTGGCGGATTTCGATTTCGTTGTGGTCGCAAAACTTTGGTAAGTATTTTCACTGGTTTCTAGTTCCAGACTTGAAATTGTCTTAACAATATTTGAAAAATCTATATCCGCATTTGATCTTTTTATAACTTGATTATAATGACGCTTCCAAGGTATTTCGATACCATAAACCCTAACTAATACAATTCTACGACAACACTTCCTTGTATTGATCCCGGTACCCAATGTGGTTTGGTTTGTCAAAAATCCCTAACCAGTACAGAATCTCCTATCTTAAAATCTACCTTTCTCTTCCTTTTAAAATTTTGACGATTACGTTCGAGGTTAGATTTCATGTTTGCTTTAATTCTATTTATTTTGGTTTCCGATGTTCATCGGTTAGTTTAATGAAATCTAGACAGGTACGTAAAGGTCAACCCAGCAATATCTGGGCTGGGCTTTCACCTGTAGTACAATGCTTTGTGTTGCGATAATGTAGAAGATATCTATCAGTATAATATTTTTAGATTCTTTTAACAGGTATTGCTTAACGCTATTTACGTAATTTTCTGCAGCTTCATTAGCTGCTGGATAATACACAGGTGAACTAATAAACTTAACATGTTTTCATTTACAAATTTCAAAAACTCATCAGATGTTAGTTGTGTACCATTGTCCAAAACCAAAACTTTGAGAATACCAAATCTTGCAAAACATTCCCTGAGTTTACTTATGGTTGTCGTTGCCGTTATGTTTGGCATTGCAAAAATGTCCGACCATTTTGACAAAGCATCGGTTATAACTAATACATATTTGTCTTTAAAAGGTCCTAAGAAGTCAATGTGCAATCTTTGCCAAACCTTGTCAGGGATAGACCAACCTTTTAGAGACACCTTCTCAGGTGAACACAATTTACAATTTTTGCAAACCTTTTCCAAATCTTTATTAATAGAAGGCCACCTAAATAAATACATACCCTCTAGCCAACAACTTGCATTTTAGTATGCCTAAATGTGTGTTATGTATTTTTTTAATACAACAACACGCATTGTTTCCGGTATCCCCATAATAATATATTATTTTCAATAGATAATTCATTTCTTTTTACATGAAATGGCATATATTCCCGTTCAGGTTTTTCCGGCCATCCATTTATAATATACTCCTTTACTTTTATAAGAAATGCATCTTTTAATGTTTCATTCTTTAAGTTTTCTAAATCTAACGGCAGTTAATCGTTTTTTATATAATTTAGCATATTTGTTTCTAAAATGTCACCTCCATAATTATTTTCCTGCAATGGTAACCTAGACAGAAAGTCTGCAGAATTTTGACAAAACTTTTATATTAAAAGTAAATCCACTAAGAAAAAGAGCGTACCGTTGGAGCCTTATTGCTGCCACATTTGGAATACTCTTCTTAGGCCCAAAAATGGATACCAATGGTTTATGATCGGTTATTAAATTAAATTTTCTACCAAATAAATATTGGTAATATTTTTTTACACCAAATACAATCGCTAACGCTTTCTTATCAATTTGTGAATATTTTTGTTCAGCCATTGATAAGGTACTTGAAGCGAAAGCAATTGGACATTCCACTCCTTCATTTAAATCAGATAAAATAGCTCCCAATCCATACCGAGATGCATCTACTGTTAAATTTAGCTCATGTTTTGGATTATAATGGGCTAGAAAGTTATTTGATATTAAACACTCTTTAATTTTCTCATATGCATTTTGACAATCTACTGGCCAGTTCTATATAATTTCTTTTTTTAACTAAGTTAGGGGTGTAAGATATCCGGCATGTTTGGAACAAAAATATGGTAGTAGTTAATGACACCTAAGCTCAGGGACATTTTTAGGGATCGGTAGGTTTTTAATAGCCTTCAATCGTTCTGGGGACTTATGTTATCTTTTCTTATCAATTACAAAACCCAAATACGATACAGATTCCTCTAAAAAATTACACTTTTCCCTTTTTACCGTTAATCCCGAGTCACGTAATGTCTCTTATACCCTTTTTAATCTATCCATATGTTCTTCGTAAGTTTCCCCTGTTATTAATATGTCGTCTAAAAACATACAAACGCCATTAATTTTTCCAAGTAATTGATACATTATTCTTTGAAATTGAGATGGGGCCGAGCAAATGCCAAAAGACAAACAATTATACATAAAAACGCCGCGATGAGTAGATATCGCCGATAATCGTTTTGACTGATAAGCCTGGCTCAAATAAATTTTTGAATACAATTTTCCACCTTGCAATTTAGTGAACAAATCGTCAATTCTCGGCAGAGGATGCTTGTTAAGTTCAATATGAGGGTTAATACGCTTTTATCCGGTTTTAATATTAGGACAATTGGTGTACCCCATTCGCTATTTTCTATCGGCGATAATATTCCCAAGTTTAATAGCCTATCTATTTCCATATTCACTCTTTCTTTTAAAGCATGTGGAAATGGCCTTGGTTTAAAATATTTCCAGGTCACATATTTTTTAATAATAATTTTCAATGTGCCTTTATTAAAATTACCTAAATGGTCCGCAAAAACTGTAGGGAATTTGTTCTCTAGCGTCGTAACAATCTCTTTATTTTCAATCATATAATTTATTTCTTATAAAATCTCTACTTAACAAAGGTGGTCCCCCATTTGTAATTACAAATAATTGAATATGATTTGTTTTATTTTTATAAGTTATATTTACTAATGCCTTGCCCAAAGGACTAATTTTTCCACGCATATAATTTATTAAATTAATTTCGGTTTCATTCAATGGTACACATATAAACATCTTATTCCAAAAATTTTCTGATATTACAGATGCCGCTGCACCTGTATCAAGTTCCATTAATACAGGTTTATTATTTATTAACACATTTATTAAAATTGGATCAATGCTTTTTTTATTTACTCTATGAAACTTTTTTATATTTATTGTTATACTCATATTGTTTCATATGTTTTTATTATTTTTATTAATTTATTAATTAATTATTTTACACAACATGTTTTGTTATCTTAATAACATTTTCAAGTATATAATATATTATACTTTTTTTGATAGATTTATAAATAAATTAAATTTTTGTTTCTCCCGCATTTCCTGATAAAAAACCGGATACCACATCACAAAAACGTTTTAATTTTGACTCTCTTTAAAATCATATTAAGCAGTTTAAACTTTCATGTACCAAAACTAGCAGTCATAAACCCAATAACATTTACTTGTTTTAAGTCACATAGTAATTTAGAACTAAACGCACTGATAAGCAGAGTAATGAATCCTGTAAACTTTGTAGAGCATAACCAACCATTTTATTAATTAATTTTTTAGCTTTGTTTATTTTGGTTTATTTTTAACTTAATGCCAAGGATACTATCAACAATGGTTTTTAATATCTACGCAGAGTAAATAACAAAACAAGTGCTAAAAAACTCTTTTAGTGGTAGTCATAGAAGAAGTTTTTATACGTAATTTTTGGTACGCAGTTAACACTGGCTTACTAGCACAAGCAGCAAAAGAACTAGAGAAATTGATCAAAAACTAAAGAATAAAAGCAAAATCTTAGGCTTGAAAATGAACATTAATAAAACAAAAACCACAATCATTGACTGAGCCAATAACGACAATTCAGTCTGTCCTTATTATTAAGCTGCGTTAAAAACAAAATTAAATTGTTAATAAAAGTTATTTAAAAATAAACTGAGCAGATACAAGATCTGCAAATGCAAATAAAAATTCTGTTACCACTTACTTAAAACGTGTAGAATTAAAAAAAAACTATTCAAGGTATTATAAACAAAGAAATAAAATGTTTTAATAAGACAATATTTAAATTACAAGGGGAAGTAAAATTACTGAAAAAAGAAAACTAAAAAATATGATTACTGCTTAAGAATAATATTAATAATGTATTTAAGGAGCAAGTAAGTAGCAGTGAAACATCAATGTGTTTAGATATTCCAAAAACTAATAATGCAATAAAAAAAAATCGTAACTGGAAATAAATAATATTCTAGAAAATATAGTATATAATGAGTCATTAATTGGATGTTGTTACTGGTCAAAAACTCTTCAGTTTGTCGTGCTGTGTAAGCGCTTGCATTGTCATGATGAACAATGATTTGCCGGTTTATGTTGTTCCTTCTGATTTCAGCGATAACTTCCATCAAACAAATTAAAGTATACCAGTCAGCATTTACTGCCCTTCAACCCTCTAATGCAACAGTTGCAACATGACCTGTTTTTTCAAATAAACAAGCAATAATTCTTTTCAAAACTCTTTGTGAACGCACCACTTTTGTGGGTTTAAGTTCATTTTGAAACACATATACATTTGATTATTGTTTAGTTTCAGGCTCATATAAATATATCCAAGACTCGTCACCTGTTACGATGTTATATACCCAGTTTGAACAAACCCTTTCGACTTTCTTTAGCATTTCCTTGCACCACTTGACACGTTCAACGACTGCAAAGCTTCTTGACATGCAAATGATAGTGCAAAATTGTATGTATTTGTTTCGCTGCAATGCTTAAAGATGCCTCTATCTCACTATAAGTCACATGCCGATCTGACAAAATCATATCACGCACTGCATCAATATGTTTTGCGACAACAGAGGTGCATGACCACCTTCGCAAAGATCGTCATCAAATTTTGGTCTTCTACGATTGAATTCTGCAAACTATTTGTAAACCATAGTTTTGGATTGTGCTTCATCCCCAAATATCAAACTAAGTTTTTCCGCACATTGTTGCGGTGTTAAACCGTATCGACAATCATAAAAAATTATCGCAATTATTACTCTTGTTCAATTTTGTTGAAACAAAACCGAGCAGTTTGAAATCGAACTGTCAACTGAATTATAAATGAAAAACATAAAATTTTACGAATATGACAATTGCAGAACGCTGGCAATACAGGCAGAACTTGATTTCTCAAACTAGTGCCCCTCATACAAGAAAAACTTGTTTTAAATATTTAACATCTGATAAGGTTGCACTGAAAAATGCACCTAGATTTTATCATTATCATTTAAACCGTTTAGACAAAAAACAAGTGCAAATGATATTATAACACATCTAAAAGACATGAAAATCAAAAATGTCAAGTGTGAGAAATTAAATTCAAAATACCCTGATGAATATATATTGTTCAAGACCATAGCCCCCCATGGAATATGAGCCCATCATTACAAACACTGAGACCTGGCAAAAAAATGTAAAAAATACCCGTTTTTTCCAGCTGTGCAGAAAGATGCTAAACATTACGTAAATAGTTTAAATTTAAATATCACTCAGATCTAAACAGAATAAACTTGAATCATTTTTAATAATAAATATTAAATTGTTTGTCTATGTAAGCGTTGGCTAAGAGACAATAAAGCCATGCTTATAAATATAAACAATCTTGTTACAATCTCAAAATTTACTCGTAAACTGTTTATTTGTAGTAGATCAATGATTTTATGTTAAGACCATACCGACCGCTACCTTGATTTGTAGTATTTTAACAAAAACGGCAACTTCCCCTTCATCGCTGTGTCTACAAATAATTTGATTATTGATTTATTTTTTTTACCAGTACATTTAGAAAGGATTAAACTATAATATGTCAAAGTTCTTATGTGAAATTATATTTGCAAATAGCAACAAAATGCATTCAAAAATACAGAAAAACGCATTTATTTTTATATTTGATGGGTTTTTTCGGCTATTTCCTAACTATTATTTGACTAAAAGACATTTCATAGTTTAATCCTTTCTAAATGTACTAGTGAAAAAATAAATTGATTATCAAATTAATTGTAGAAGCAGCAATGAAGGGAAAGTTGCCGCTTTTGTTAAAATACTACAAATCAAGGTAGCGGTCGATATGCTCTTAATCTAGTATAACGTGTTGCACTGTAGAAATTAGTGATCTATCTGTAGAGAAATATTGTGAGACTGCTGCAAGGGCTATTCATGACAGTATTTGTATTATAATCATTAATCACAGTTTACCGGTCTCCCTAAGGTAACTTTGAAGTATTTTTAAATGTGTTAACTGCAGCTTTTACTGAAATCAATTTCAATCAAACAATCATTATTTTAGGAGATTTTAATATTAGATTTAATGGCAAAGATTGCAATAAAGAGATATTTTATACTTTTATGTTAGGGTACGGGTTGCATTCTAACTTTGATCTTTTGACCAGAAATGATAATTGACTAGATAATGCATTTACTAATATAATTAGTGAAAACATAGATTTAAATACAGTTGCCACTAGGTTTTCTGAACATCTTTGTATTGTAATGTGCTACAAGTATAAATCAATTACAAATAAAAACAAAAAACAACATAGTTAGACCCATTACTAATCTAGGCAAATTTTTATTTAATAATTATATGTCTGATGTTGACTGGTCATTTATACAGAACCTGCAAACTGGAACTAATTATAAAATAAATATGTTTCACAATACTTTTGTAAATTGCAAAAATTTTGCATTTTCGACAAAAACCTTAAAATTTCTGGAAAACTCAAACAAAATAAAATGGTTTTTTGATCAATAAAAATAAATGCAAATAAATCTAGTATTAATTAAAAAAAACTGTTTAAACTCAAACGATGTTCAACTAAAAACTGAACGTAATTTATATTGGAAAAAATACTGTCCTTATAATCTAAGTAATGACACTGTAATCTGCACAAAATACTTAGGTTTATACATTGATAGCGCCTTGAGATGGAATGTTTATGAAAAAGCTACCATAAAGAAGTTGGCAAGTAATGAGTTTATTTTAAGAAGTCTAATAGACTTCATAAACTTTGGCTTCTTAAAACAGACTTAACTTGCTATCTTTTAAAGTAAACTTGTCTATGGCATTTTACATTCCTCCGCACGTCACGGATTTTTCTTAATACAGAGACAAGCAATTAGAGTAATTAGTAGACTTGGATTTAAAAAGAAGATTGTAAGCAACAATTTGTCAAACCTTAACTTATGACGCTGCCAAATTTATATATTTTTAAGTGTTTAAGATATATAAAGAAAAATTTACATTTATTTAAAAGTCAAAAGTCTGTTCATAGTTACAATACTCGAAATCAAGACAAAACTCTAAAAACTATTTTTGTGTTAAATTCTACAACTCTCTCCCTACAAACATAACAGAACTGCCTATCAAATCATTTTTTATTAAAATTTAAAAAAATGCTTACAACAGTTGCATTCTATACTATTGATTCAACAAATAAACAAATCTTAGCAACTTCTAAAAACAATTTGTTTCCAAATCTTTAAATATCTCAAACAAATCTCACAACGAGACGGCTTAATAAAATTAATAGTGTAAGAAAAATTTAAATGTAAGAGACCAAGCAAACAATTGCCAAAAAGATGGATTGACTCAACAAAACAAACGGTCTGACAAGCAGCAAATGAGTCTAGAAACAAAGAAAAGTGACGCAATATTATAAGAAAAGACACAAAAGTGCACAATGTTAAACGAAGTAACTTTACAGTGATAATACGTGATTTTAACGCTAAAGTAGAAGATATTAAAAATTGAAAGATGTACAGATGAATATGGTTTGAGAGTAAAAAACGCCAGAAATGATTAATAGTGCGTTGTCAACACAAAAGTTTTTTAGTTGCAAATGCTTTTTCTAAATTTTCAAAGAAAAGATAGTACATGTGAAAGTCTCTAGACAAAACAAAATAGTTTGTAACCAAATTAACCACACATTAATTAATAACTAATATAAAAACACAATGAAATCAACAAAGGCATACCCAAGAGCAACAGCAAAAACTGTTATAAAAATTTAAAAAAATACAAAACCTCTAAATAATAACATAGATGTAAAACTTAAAAAAAACATAAAAGCCCTAAAATACTGGCCCTTGTAACTGAAAAAAAAAAGTCTATTAGAATACTTCAATCAGTAAAAAAAAAATAAAATTTAAGAAATGCTGAATAATCAACACTTCAAATTTTTAAAAACAAAGTTAATTTACGCCGTAAATAATATGAAACTTGCAAAAATTACTAACATATCAAATTTACATAGAATTCTTATAAACCACACATTGAAACAATTTTTAACGTCCTGAGCTAACAACGATTAGACACTAATCAGAACATGTTTATTTGTTATATTGATCTACAAATTTTGCTAAAAAGTTTTTCTATAGGACGCACAAAATATAAGTTTTTAGCAAGCGTGTTGTTCAAGCAATGTTTGTCAAGTTTGTTGTTTAGTAATGTATGGCAAATTATCATAGAAAGTTTTAGCGTTGAACAACGTGTGATAATTATAAAATTTTAGTTTAGTATTAAAATCAGTTCTTTGTTCAAAATACGTTTTGCGCATTACATGACTTTTATGAATGCCACAACTGTATTGCTAAGTTAACTAATCGACGTTTGGTGACCAAACTCAAATTATCCGGTTTGATTAACAAGCAACCAACACCCGTAGCAGATAGATAAAAATAAAGTATTTTTTTTTAATTATTGGCAGCGCATAGTTGATTACCAACATATTTTGTATTTAACTATCAACAGCTAATAAAAAATATAAAATCAAATTATTTATTATTTAATATGGATAATATAGCAGAAATTTTGATACTAGAAGATTTTTTGTTTGAAGGAGATATTCAAATATCAACTATAATTAAAGCTGTTGTTGATGAAGTAGATCCTGAAAATAATATTATTCCTGAACGTAAAATTGCTGTTTTTAACAAAGGCTATGTAAAAAATATAATTCCGTATTATAACTTTTCACAGTTTAAAAGCCATTTCAGAATGACTCGAGAAGATGTAAAAGCTCTATGTACATTAGTAGCCCCATTTAGTCAAGAACAACATCTAGTCATATCATTAGAAACAAAAATATTATATTTTATATGGTTATTAGCTAAACAAGAAAGTTTTTTGGCTACGAGTGACAGGTTTGGATTTGCAAAAGGTACCGGTCACTACATATTTATAAAAATTTTGTCTGCAATTACTTAACTGCAAGATCAGTTTATTAAGTAGCCAAATGCACAAAAATGCTATAAAATTTCTAAAAGAAACAAAAATTGTTATGGAATACCTGGAGTTGTCGGTGCAATTGATGGGTGTCATATCTCAATTAAGCAGCCCACACAGCATTATATTACAAGCTGTATGTGACGACACCCAATTATTTACTGATGTATTTGTGGGAATGCCAGGCAGAGTACACAATGCTCGTGTGTTTAGAAACAGTGCGTTATGCAACAATCTAGAAAATGATCCTTCTTTGCTACCCACCACTCAACATATATTAGGCGATTGAGCTTATCCGTTGATGCTAAACTTATTAAAACCTTATCGAGATAATGGTCACTTTACACCAACGCAACTTAAATTTAATGAAGTTTTGTCACGTCAACGATCTGTTATTGAAAGAGCTTTTGCATTGTTAAAAAGTGTGTAGATAGTGCATTTAACTAAAATTGAATAAGTAACAAATATTTCAAATTTATACATTATAAATATTTTTATCATAGGTAAATGGAGATGACTTAAATATTTAGATACGTCGCTAGCGGAAAAAGTTCCACAAGTTGTTGCAGCTGCATGTGTTCTTCACAATTTTGTATTAACAAGACAACCGGAGGTTGTTGAAAAATTTGAAATAAATAATCGTGAACAACAAGAAAATGATGTTCCCAACGATGGAACGTTAAAACGAAATTATATATCATCATTATTATATTAAATTTAATATAAAACAACAATAAATATTTAACATTTTACTTTGTAAATTATGAACATTAATAATTATTAATTAACTATTTAACAAAAAAAATAACTAACTTAATTCTTTGAATTTAAGTAATTTTCAAACAGTTTTAATTTTATTCTATTAATTTCATTATTTTCTTCAGCCGCTTTTCTGAGTCGCTTTATCTCTTCTAATCGTTCTTTTTCTATTTCTAACCGTCTTTTTCAAAAGATTTCAAGGCTTCGCTGCTTATTTCTTGTGTGCGTAGTAGTTGGTGTTTCATTGCTAGATTCAGTAGATATTTGAAGAGTTTCAGTAACTGTTTCGGGCATAGCACTCTCAGTATTTGGAGAGGCAATATCTGAGAGAGGCAGTGTTGGTATATCTTCTACAACAGGAATTACTACTTCCGGAAAAGTTGAAACCAAGTTTACCACGTTTATAGTTCGATCAACTGAAAATATTGACGACATCTTTTTATAGTATTCCCAACTTATTCTTCCTTGGCTAGTTTTTTTTTTATTGATATTAATTTTGTTTAAGGTGTGCTTCATATTACGCATTTTTCTATCTAACATTTTCCATGTAACAACATATCTATTTTCATACATTGTGTTAGATATTTCTATCCATAATTGTTTTTTTTTACGGTTGAGTTTCGAAAACTTTCAAATTTATTTTCATATTCTTCTAGCAACAATAAAGTTGCTTTGTTGTTCTAAGTAAAGCTTTTATTTGTATTATTATTGTCAATAATTTCATGAAAAATATTTTCACTATCACCTAATTGAGAGTTTTCCAATTCTTCTAAAAGTAATAAAAAATAAGATATATATTAAAAAAAGTTATATAAAAATCATACATACCATTTAAACTATTTCGAATAGCACCATTATTGGTATAATTCGACATTTTAAATATAATTATAAATATATAATATTATATAAATATATTTAGTATTATAACCTATAATATAATGACGTTTTAGTCAACACTCGACAGCGCGATGCAGCGTAAAATTTTACCGATGACTGAAATTAACAAATGTTTACAGTCAACGCACACTCAACGCTTGCGTTTAGGGAACATAATCGGTCAACTATTTACAACAGTTGCCAACACTTGTGTTTCCTAAACGCGCTCATTATAAACCATCATCAAGGCCTGATATTTCAATCATAGTTTAATCCTTTGTTTAACTCAGTTTGTGATCTTAGATTAATAAAATAAATGTATTTTAAGTTGGTAGTACAATTTCTGAAATATCTTTTATTTCTAACTTCATTTTATTTATGACTTTTTATTCTGTAAAATGTTCGCAGTGAAATGATAAAATAAACATATTTAAACTGCATTATTACTACGTTTTTAAGAATATTGTTAATTAAAAACATGTAATGCACAACATTTTTAAACGGCAATCCTATTATCACAATCTTATCAACATTAATTTTAAATTTAAATGTCCCGCATTTTTCTGACTCAAAGCATGACACATAACCTATTTACAAATAATCCATTATGACAGATTACATTGACAAACTCAGTTAAACTGATTTAAAAAGAGCTTAAACTCAACTTTAGCTTAAACTCAAAATGAAAGACCGGCCCTAAATGGCATTGCACAAAACGGCACTATGTGCCATGCTACGATGGACATTCTGTACAAACAACTTGAGAGCATGTTTATCTTGCGCTGCGGCAAGATGAACTGGCCACTAAAATTGTGCGAGTTAACGCTTTTTGATTTTTTGTTTATGTTATCTTAAATTGCAGATCTATGCAAATAAACTGCAAACAATTGATGTCATTAAAGTCAACATAACAAACGCCATCTAGCAAATTTAACTTGGTTTTCAAAATACGTGTCATTAAGCAAATCCGTGTTAGAAATTTTAACAAACAAAATATTCTATACATAATGCCATAAAATATTTTTTTAAACAAATAATTATGTCACAAACAACTTGAGTTTTAGACAAGTCTAATATTTAGGTGTATAAATATTTTGACCAAGCAGCATTGTCGGATTTAAAACAATACCAATCCACACGACATATACTAGCAAAAAATGCATTCTAAGAAATTTTTTATTTGGGGACGGATTTTGGTCTGGCAAAATCATCTGTCTGTGTTTTTTTATAACATTGTCATAACGGTTAACAAAAAGCGCTACAAATTAATAATAAGCTTTTTGTAGCCTAAACTGGATGATATGGATACTGTCAACACGTGGTTTTAACAAATCTGCATTATGTGTCACACAACGCATACTACGATAGACATTTTGTACAAACAATTTGAAAGAATGTAAACTGGCCATTAAAGTTGTAAAATTTAACGCATTTAGACTTTTTTTCTTTAGAGCTATCTTAAATTGCAGGTCTATAATAATAAACTGCAAACAATTGATGTCTTCAAAGTCAACATAACAAACGCCATTTAGCAAATTTAGCTAAATTTAATTTTACATCTAAAAGTTTTATTTGCAAATAAGACAACATTAATAAGAAATAGATTAAAAACAGAAAAAACAGTTACTTATAAAGTTTAAAAAATTCACACCAAATTATACTACTGTCAGTTTATCAACAAAGGTTTTTTCCTTTAATAGTTTTAAATATTTTCACCTTTTTGTCATTCTCATTCAAACATTCTTTTCTATTATTGCCTGCATTTGTTACTTTTCATCCTACTTTGGTTCAATACACTTATCCACCCAATGATTCCAAGTTCCTTGTAAATTTTTACAAATCTCACGCTTCTTTACATTTTTTATTTATCCATTATTTATTACCATTCTCTTCACTTCCACTCCTAAACCTTGCAAACAATTGTTGAACTTTTTTTTTTACTATACTCTTGAATGCATTTATATTGGGCATAATATATATAATTAAACACTCTGTATTTTAAAAACGTTTTATTTTAATGTATTACTTTATAAGACTTTTTGGTCTAAACATTACGTAGACGAAGTTGTGACTTTACGTCGTGACGTCATTGACCTAAAGTCATTGATAAATAAAATCTTAATGTTTTTCTAATCTGTAAAAATAGCTTGCATCAATGCCGAAAATTATTTGACTTTAAGAGGTTTTGCTGTAAGAACTAAACTATATTTGCGTTATTAGGCAAATTTATAATAGGTGGTGATTTTAACATTGATATATTGAGCAATACAACAGACAAAACACATTTTATTAATCTTTTAAATTTATATGGACTTGAGCCTTTAGTAAAAGTTTTTACAAGAGTTACACATTACTCTCAAACCTGTATAGATAATATAATAACAAATTTATCCAACATCTGTTATGTTGAAATATTATCGAGACATATGCCTGATCATTATGGACAAAAAATTACTTTTAAAATCGATAACAGTAGTTCAGATGCTAATATTAGATACTATTATACACGGAATCTGTCCGAATATAATATAGCTAAATTTAAGCTTAATATAATTAATCAAGACTGGACATCAGTTTATAGTGTATTAGATGTCAATTCTAAATGGAAAGTTTTTTTTTTTATATGTTTTTGTTGCATTATAAGGAGTGTTTTCCAAGTAGAAAATGTAAAATTCAAAACGCAGTTAAAATAAACATGTGTTCTAATCCAATGCTTAAAACTATAGAAGAAGAACTAGACGTTTTGGATATTTTATCTAAGCACAATCATTTATACGCACCGACGTACAAGTACGTTAAACAAGAGTATAATAAGCAACTACAACTTTCTAAATGCACTTATTTTGATAAAAAAAATCAAAATATATATATATATTTTAAAAACAACATAGGATATTATTAAGTCTTTAAAACCTTCAAAAAACCAAGAAACCCAACCAAACTGGAATTCAAATGATGCAGCAAAATTTAATGAATACTATATTAATATTACAAAATCATTATTAAAAGACATGCCCAGTATTACGAATAATCTAACTAATATCAAAGATCAACAAAATTCAATATTTTAAATTCCGCCTAATGAGGATGAAATAATTAATAGTGTTAAAAAACTAAAAAACAAAAAATCTGTTGGTGTTAATGAAATTTCAATGATTGTAATAAAAATATGTATAGAAGTAATTGTAAAACCTTTGTGTCATATTTTAGATGCATCATTCGAGTCAGGAGTATTTCCAAATCAAATGAAATATTCAATTGTAAAACCACTTTTCATAAAAGGTGACTCATCAAACATCGAAAACTATAGACCCATTGCAATCCTAACCAATTTTTCAAAAAAAATTGAAACTGCTATTATGAACCGTGTAATCAATTTTCTTAATTATAACAACAGTATTCGTAAAACTCAGCATGGTTTTATTTAAAATAAATGTACTGACACAGCAGCATTTGAGTTTGTCAATAAAATAATAATTGCATGGGACAAAAAAGAATTGCAGCTTGGAATATTTCTTGA
This sequence comes from Tachinus rufipes, assembly GCA_963932245.1. Lineage (NCBI taxonomy): Eukaryota > Metazoa > Arthropoda > Insecta > Coleoptera > Staphylinidae > Tachinus > Tachinus rufipes. Next base: position 40,116,547 of record OZ010749.1, read on the forward strand.
CTTATCCAGGGCTTTAGATTGTCTAAATCATGAAATACTTTTAAATAAATTATTTAAATATGGCATACGAGGGTCTTGTCATAAATTAATTCAATCATATATTTCTGATAGAAAACAAAAAATTGTCCTGGACAGTAGAATAAATCAAATTGAATCAAAATTCTTAAATATAAATACCGAAATTCCACAAGGTAGCATAGCTGGTCCAATGTTGTTTGTATTTATGTTAATGATCTGGTTGATTCAATGACTAACAAAAATAACAAAATTGTTAATTATGCAGACGACACCAATTTGTTAATATCAAATAAATTATACGACTCTGTTAAACAAAATGCAAATGAAAGCTTTTCTCAAGTGCATTTGTGGCTTATTAAAAATAAATTAGTTTTAAATAAATCTAAAACTAATTGTATACTTTTTAAAACAAATCAAAACAAACTAGATTTACCGGCAACAATCACATTAGATAAAACTTTATATGAGTTTATAAAAGTGATGCAAAGTTCTTAGGCGTCACATTAGATCAGAATTTAAGCTGGGGTTTACACATAGATCAGACATTAAAGAAACTGACAAATCATTATACTCAATGAGAGTTATGAAAAATTATGTACAATACAGCACCTTAAAAACAATTTATTACGCTTATTTTTACTCTATTTTGAAATATGCTATTATACTTTAGCGACATTCTTCATATGGTAGCTATATATTTAAAACTCAAAAAGCTGTCTTGAGATTAATGTGTAATTTAAAGTATAATAAAAGCTGCAGAGGAATGTTTAGACAAAACAATTACTTAACGTTTCCAGCAATTTATATTCAAGAATGTATTTTGTTTACTTTTAGACATCGTTATTATTTTGAAACATCAATAACGAATCACGCTTACAGCACACGCAATGTTCAAAAATCATACACCTATCCTAAACACAATCTAGTAATTTTTGAAAAAAGATCATTTTATAGTTGTATTAAATTATGCAATGTTTTACCTCTTCATTATCGTCAAATTAAATGTTATAGCATTTTTGCACGAAATATAAGACAACTACTGCTCAACGTAGAACCGTATACTATACAAGATTTTTTTAATTATTTGTTGCAGAAATAATGATATATAATATATATGCAAATATATCTATACTAATAATCTAAATGTTGACGTGCTTTTTATTTTTACTGTATGTTTTATTTTTATAAATTATGTATGTAAAGTTTCTCTAAGAAATAAATCTATTATTATTATATTATTATTATTAATGTTTTGCATTGTTTTCTTATCTCAGTTGTAGGTTGCCTACATATAAGGCAAATTGTTAATTAAAAAAAAAGATTTTATTAAGTATTTTTCAATATGCTATAAAATAAAAAAATCTCAAAACAGCATTTCAATTTTTGCAGCAGTTAGCCATAACATGTATTATTTTTAATTTTAGATAATATCTGATTTATAATAAGAGATTCTAATTTATTTATAAATTTGAATAAACTGACATTTATTAATCCAATAAGAACTTAAAATACAAGATAAATGTAGTTAGTAGTATTTAAAAAAATCAAGCAAACATTAAAAATGAAAAAGTAGTTAAAATTGTTTAATTGACACATGAACTTCCAAACGTAAAAGTGACTAGAGCCTACAAAGGTTTTAAAACGACCCTGTTATTAATTTAAACGTCTGAAACTTATTCTTATTAATGTTTATTTTAATAAAAAAAATTAATGTTTTTTCTTTTTGTAATGGTTATTTTTATTTTTTTCACCGATTACACAATGATTAATTGTCATGTAGCTACAAAATCATTAAATGAATTTATTAAATAAAACGTAAAAAAATTAAAATCAATATTATAATTCTAAAGCAAAGCAGACTCGTCTCTGTTGCTGTGGCTTGCTATTTCTTTGAAATAAAAAAAGTTAAACATCAAACGTTAATTATTATATATACAATTAAAAAGAAGCTTACATATTTCAGTTGAATTTAACAAAAGGCTTGCTTGCCGTTTATGAATTTTTTATTTATAACTCCAAAACTTGTGTTGAGTACTGTTTTATAATAAATGTATATGTGCAAAAATGATTTTATTGTAATTGTCTAATGATTTTCAATTAGTTACTACGATTATACGTAAACACTTTCATGGTTAACGGTAAGAAGTTATACAACATGTAGCATGTCGATTTCATGCTACATGCTCAATTTAAATTATTTATTAATTTATAAATTTTGATAATTGTTAATTATTTAATTATCGCAAAAATGACAAGTTGAATATTGTCGCGATAAGGAGGAAAGCATAATGCATGAATCGTATTAATTAATTATTTGTATTTATGTATATATTTATTATTATTAATGTAAAAATTCCAAGAATTCCAAAGCGTGCAAATAAAGTCAAACAAAAAGGAAAAGTAAAAAGAGAAAGAAAAGAATTGATAAGCGTTTTCACTTCTTCGCGACTTCGTGTACGAATTCTATTACTCCGCAGGCAGCACACGGGTAACACACAGATGGCCCGCTTGAGTAATTCTTATTAGGCGCGAGCTATAATTTGTACTAAACAAATAAATCAAATAGGCCGCATTACACCTTAAGGTAATTAACAAATTTATTTTTGCTAATAAATTAATGGACGTTCTAGGCTTGTTTAACATAATCTTACGGCTGCTTCCAATTGTTAATTGTCGTGTTTATAGTCGATAAAGGATCAATCGAGGTGCGTGTGAAATGCCGGAATTAAATTCAATCGATTGAATGGCGATAATTTGGACAATTTGCCCGCATTGGAACCAGGTGGAACAGGATCATACAGATAAGCAAAATATGTATTTATTTACTAAGTCGGTATCAATCGAACCGTATTGAACAATTGTTAGTTTCATTTTATATGAACAGTTAGTATTTATTATTATTTTTACTATTATCATCATTATATGGACCTAACTCCATTCGCTGTTCATTAAAATTTATTTTATTGATAATGATGTTTTTTTGCTGTATCTCAGTTAATTGAGAACTAGCAAAAGAATTCCCAGAGGCTAAAGGTTTCTGTGTGGCGCCCTAAGAGAATTTGTAATTATTTTTTATATATATTTAAAACACATTTAATTTGTTTATTAGGAACATTTTGTGTGTTTTTAAAACGTGTGCAGTGTACCCCACACCCACTCCACCAAGCTAGAACGGGTGGCTGTTATAGGCGTTTAAAGACCGGAACGGGACACTTCGGCGCAGCCGTTTCGGCGCGGCCAATTCGGCGCGGCCGATTCGGCGCGAGGACACCTCGGCGCTGGCCATTTCGGCGCCGGCCGTTTCGGCGCTAGAACTTTTCAAATAAAATAAAAGTATATATACACATTATAATAAAAATTGATTTGTTTTGTGAAACAACAAATAATGTATGATAAATAAAATATAAAATACATATAAATTACATAACATATCAAACAAAAATTATACATAAAAATCATAATATATGTACGTACATATTTAAATTGTCAAATATACAATATATATTATAATAAATAAACATAACTTTGGCCCGCAAATAATTTATAGGTAATTAATTATCACTTTTTAATGATAGGTAATAACCTGAAAAATATTAAGGATAATAGTCTATTAAAAGAAATAAAATATAAAATAGTAAAAAATACCAAATAAATTTTTATGATTATAATATATTTGTATATACTATGTTTTATTTGAAAAGTTTTGGCGCCGAAACGGCCGGCGCCGAATCGGCCAGCGCCCAAACGGCCGGCGCCGAATCGGCTGCGCCGAAACGGCCGCGCCGAAATGGCGGCGCCGAAGTGTCCTAGACCCCTGGGACTCTGGGTTTATTATCAATCTTTGTTTTAATTCTTAGAAAAGGTTTCATATCTTTAATATGCCATCTCCCTAATAATTTGCCATCTTAGCTCTCCAACTCATAGACCAATGAAGAGATAACTGATTTAATTTTACACAATATACACTTAGACTTTAGTTTAGCCGACAAACTTGCAGCCGCGTTGGATAAGACCTTATTGGTCTTCCAAACAAGTTGACCACTTCAAATTTTACCTCTCTTTTCAGAAAATTGTAACTTTGTTCATTACGCTTGTATGCTTTGTGAAGCAAAGACTTTATATTGCTAAAGACTTCAGGCAAGCTGTTCAGTTTTTCCAAATATGCCTTCCGAGAAAAGGTCTTAACTTCTGAAATTTTATCATTCAAATTCAACACGCCATAAAAATTACTCCGAACTGAAACTTAACTCTACCAAAAACAATGGAATTTGTCGTAAAACCTGTGATTTCATGAGTTGTTGACCTTATTGCACTTACTATTTCAAAAATATGTTTATCCCAGTTATTATGTTGCTCACCGTCCAGAAAACAGCGCCGTAGCTACGGCCCCGCAGACCCCGCGGTGCGGAGGGGGGCGACATATTTTGGGGCTTCTACTAAGCCTCAAGAATTAAATATCCCAATTAATTAGACACATTGATCAGTGATCACTAGTGTTATTTAATAAAAGCAATAATACAAAATTTTTATAAAATAAAAAAAAATGTTTAGTTTAGTTTAAAGGTATTTCAGCCGGAGTGGATTGTCGCCGTTGTCGTTGTTTATTACGCTGCTTTTAGTACTTCTGTTTTTACACGTAAGTTGCGTTGGTTTGTTTGCATGCTTCCGCCAACAAAGATTGTTCCAGGCACATGCGGTATTTAATTGGCAATAGTGGCAGTGCAAGTGATGTTATAGCTTAGAATATCTTTAGTTTTGCATTTGTGTTGTTCTTCATACTGTTGGTCTCTCGCATTCTCGTGTTTTGTGTATTTTTTCTTGTCGAGCATAATGTTGTTTAGTATGTTTAATGTAAACGTTAATTGTGCCAACTGATGATTAATCCAATCATAAGAGTACCTACATTTTCAGCAACGAACGCGGTCCTGGTGAAAACCTCCAATAGATATTCTAGCCTCCTCATCAAAAAGATTAAGACATAATTGAGAATTTGGCTCTTGATTTCCTGTCGATAAAGGAAGATATTTTTTCAATTTATCAATTTCAAATGTAACAACAACTCTAACTTTACACAACGTTTAATTTTCAATGTAAAAACTTAAAGATGACCACATGGTCAAAACCGGTCGTTAATATATTTAACTAATAAAATACAATTGTAGATTATAAAGATCTTTTATTTTATTAACCCAATATTTGCATTAAAGTTTAAAGACTAAGAATTTATCAACACATCAATCCAATCATCGGAGTACCTACATTTTCAGTATTTATTTTATTTTATAGAAAAAGTTTTTTTGTGTATACGTTTGGTTGCAACCAAAAACAAATGAAACTTTTTCACACTTACACGGTTCATATTGGGTTTTGGGTTTTTTCCGCACACAGGCTCAGTAGTCAAGTTGTTTCCATGTTGTTTCTCTATAAAAGAATAAAAAACGAAGGAGGAATACTAGAACTCATTAGGAGCACCTTCTCATCACTTTACGGGAGAGTATTTTGTGCTATACTGTTTCTATTAGGTACCAAATAGAAACCAAAAACGAACCAAAAACAAAACGAACCAAACCGAATTGAACCCCATACGTGTGAAACGAGTCTAAGGCGTTAAAAATTTATTTTGAAGTATAATACAAACACGATAGGGGCCTCAAGAAAATTCTTGCGGATGGGCCCAAAATTTGAAGCTACGACACAGCCAAAAAACATCGGATGGCGGTACCAACTACTTTAATAACGCGTTCACTAAAATTTACCTGAGGATGGTAACGTGCGTTATACCACACTCTCTGTATTTTTAACCGATTTGCCATTTCTTTAAATATGCGTCCTGTAAATTGTGGACCGTTATCCGCCATCAATATTTGCGGAACACCAATAATAGAAAAGAAATAATTTTCTAAATACGTGGCGACAAGTTGTGCTGTTGCCCTACGCATGGGATAAAGAACAGTAAACTTTGAGAACCAATCCGTAACTACTAGCAGCCAACTGTTTGCTTGCTTTGATCTGGGTAGCGGAACAATAAAATCCAGCAAAACTACTTCAAACGGCTGATTGACAATTTTTTCATTTTTCATCAGTCTAGGCCGTGCTACGTTAGTATGTTTTTGAGAAGCACACACTTTGCATTTTTTTACATAGTTAAAAACCTCTTTTTTCATAGATGGCCAATAATATGTAGAGGAATGTTTTAAAACAACCTTGATGACCAGTTGTTGGTTTGTCATGACAACTCTTTATGGCATCTAGTCTTTTTTCTTCAGGAATAACCAATAACCATTCTGGATTATTAGTTGGTATGATTGATCTAGGAATCACCAGTCCATATAGGTTACCATCTTCTATGCGCCAATCAAGATACTTGTCGGGATCCTGCTCTACCTTCAATTTCATTTTGGAAAACCAAGTGTCTTTAGTTGAAATGGTTGCTATTTGTACTCGGGATAGAGCGTCAGGTACTATCATTTGGCTGTCTTTACGGTGTACTATTTCCATATTGTGAAATTTTCATGGCCCATCGAGCTAATTTGCCGACTGGATCATTAAGATTCTGTAGTCATAATAAAGAAAAATGATCAGTAATGCAGGTAAACCTAGTACCTTCAACGTACGGTCTAAATTTGTCCAACGCAAATAAAAGAGCTAAATATTCTTGCTCTGTAACATCGTAATTTCTCTCGGCTCTTGTCAAACTCCTACTAGCATAAGCATTTACGCATTCTCTTCTTTAATGGTCAATTTGACTGAGACAGGCTCCGAAGCCATAATCCGATGCATTGCTCCGAATTGTAAATGGAGTTTGAAAATTGGGTGCGGCAAAGATGGGCGCAGTCATTAGTGCTTGTTTTAGATTATTAAACGCTTTATCTTTCGGCTTTTTTTCTTACCTTTTATAAGATTGGTAATAGGAGCCATCAAAGTAAAAAACTGTGGCACAAACCTGCGGTACCAACCGCAAAAGCCAATAAATCTTTTGATTTCTGTAGCGGTTCTTGGAATGGGGTATTGTACCATACTCTTTATTTTTTCCGGATCCGTTCGTACTATAAAACCAAAATATTTTAAAGACGGTTTACAAAACTTGCATTTTTCAGCATTTAAGGTAAGATTTGCAGCTTTTAAGCAACAAAAATTTCTTTAAGTGTTTTCATGTGACCTTCAAAGGTATTGTTAACTACCACAATATCGTCCGAGTAAACAAAGACTTTTAATTCAAGTTCTGAACCAAATATTGAGTTCATTAGTTTTTGTTGTGCTTGGGCCGCATTACTTAATCCAAAGGGTAAGATTTCAAACTGAAATAATCCTCTTCCCAAAACCGCAAATGCTGTTTTCTTTTTCCAATTTTCCTTTAGAGGAATTTGCCAAAAGGCCGACTTTAAATCAATACTGGATAGATACCTAGCATCGCGTAAGCTGTTGAGAATTGTTTCCAAGTGAGATAGGGGATAGGCCAAAGGTTTAGTAACGGAGTTAAGTTTTCGGCCGTCGAAACAAAATTGGTAATCTCCGTTACCTTTTTCAACCAACAAAACAGGGGAGCACCAAGTGCTTGATGATGGATTAATCACCCCTAATTCCAACATGTTGTCTAACTCTATATTTAGATGGGAAGACATATAAGGCGATAAAGGTCGTGGGCGCTGTTTAATCGGCAATGAATCTCCGGTGTTTAAACATGAGTTCTACCAAGTTTCTTACCTGACATGTTTAATTGATCATACAAGCTTTTAACATCATTCAATACTGACGTCTGCTCATTTGTTAAACCATTCTCGCTTAATATGCCACATATTTGCGGGATTGCTTTAGATAAAAGATTATAGTTTTTCTACCCATATAAAAATAAGAGTTTCTAAAGTCAAAAGTCATATTATTCTGGCGAAAAATGTCCGAGCCAAGTACTAAACCTAGTAGAAAGGATGGAATAACTAATACGCGGGCAATTGTTATCGTATTTGCTACTTCAATAGACAAATCAAGGTAATCTTCAATTTCGCGCCTAGGGCCATCAGCAATAGTTACATTTTTCAAATCTGAACTATGAAGAATACATTATTTTGCAAAGACCTGTAAGCGTCCTTACCCATCACCGACCTATTGGCTCCTGTATCAAGCAAAGCTAGGAAATTGCGTCCTAAAATTTTTAGTTTTTTGTATGGACGATTATCATCGTTTACACCAAAAAAACAAGCATTGAGTCAAACTAAAGTTTTTGATAATATTTAACCATTTTACCCAATCTAAATCTTTGTGGCCGACTGCATTAGTATTAGGAGTGCAAGTATCGACGTTTTGCACTTTCACTGCATGTTTTTTGAGCAAGTCAGACAGTTACTCAGTACACAATCTTTGAACCCACATTTATAACAAATGTTACCTTTCCGTTTGAGTTTACAAAAACGATACCCATGTCCTTCAGAATCACAATTCCAGCATTTGCCTTTCAAACCTACACTCTTATCAAAATGCTTTGCTGAGAATTCTACTGTCATAACTTTATTTTACATAACGCCTTTAGGAGGATTAATTAAGGAGATATCAGGAACATTGTTTTCTAATTTTCGACAAACGTCTCTTAATGCATGTAGATTATCTATCATGGTAAGACTAAGATAACCCAAATATTTAGGATTCAAATTTCTACGTATAAGTCGCAGCTGTTCCGGCTCTCCCGGTAATTGTGACAAACAAGAAAATAAGTTCTCTATAATTGAGATAAAAATAATAGCCTTTTTGCCACTTCGCTGAGTACGTCCCCTTATTTTATCCCAAATACTATCATCATAATGTACCGGTAAAAAAATACGTTTTAATTTGCTTACCAGTTTATTTCAGTTACTCACTCAAGTTTTCGCAGAACAAAACCAAGCTAAACCCGGGCCAGAAAACAAATCTATTGCTTTTAAAAACAAATTTCTGTTTGAAATCCATCTAGCAACTTTAAGTTCCTCCACCTTTTCTAAAAAGGAAAGTACATCTTCAGAACTACCTGTAAAAGTAATATTCCATTTATGTACCGGCATACTGTGACTGTGAGTACTAGTTTGCAAAGATGATGCAGTTGCAACTCTGTTTGGAGTTGATTGAGGTGTTTGGCGGTGGTACCCTTTGTAGTACTTCGTCATCCAAAAACTGTGAATCATGATCTTGAGCTATTTCAAAAGTACTACGCATAGCTTGAACTAGTTCGTTTTTAGCCGTTTCTAACCTAACTGTAAAAAGGGTGCATGTGTCAACTATTTCCTGCGGATACTTAGATGTTACGTTTTCAGCAAAGGTTGAATACCTCTTAGCACGTGCTGATACATGCTCTATTCTTGATAAGATTTTTCGGGAACCCTCCTTAGCATCTTTTCCAGGAAATGAATCGTTTAAGAGTTCAACATCTTGGACAGTTTGAGTTATTTCATCCTTTTATTGTCTCTGTTTGTTCCTCAATTAAAGTAATCGGTTTGGATTTAATCAATGTCTCATAAAGAGTGCAAAGTTCTCATCATTCATAGAGTAACTCTGGCTTTCTCAGATATTTGGCATGCATGTTTACAGACTAAACTGACCCCAACGTAAACGCAAAACAAAAAATATTCACAAAGTACTATTCTATGTAGAAATACCAAAACGTCGCAAGTTATAAGGAGGGCTATTGTTTATTAAACTTAGCACAATATAATAAATATATAACAAAAACTAAAATTGTCAGTAGTCCCAGAATATTCAATGCAAATTATCAATTGAACTCAAATCACACTTGATGCATGAGTGTGCAACGGTTTCCGCCTTTAAGCAGCATAAAACATAGAGTTTAATAAAAAAATTAAAAATAGAAATAGCCGATTATTTGTTTTAACAAATTAATATGATGATTGATAACTATTCAGGAAAGCACAATGCATTACAAACCTAATTTCAAATCAATCTGCGCTTACAATAAAATTATATACGAATTATTTCAAAAGCAGACATTTTTTATGAATTACACCAACTATTCAAATAATTTAAAAAACATCTTTTTTTTTTAAAGTGTCCACTTAACTATTTTTATTTACGCACCACGTTGGGCGCTATTTGTGTGACCTTTAATACAGCAAAGCCACGGAGGGCGCCTTTAAAGGGTCTAGGACACTTCGGCGCGGCCGTTTCGGCGCGGCCGTTTCGGCGCGGCCAATTCGGCGCCGGCCGTTTGGGCGCTGGCCGATTCGGCGCCGGCCGTTTCGGCGCCAAAACTTTTAAAATAAAACATAGTATATACATATATATTATAATCATAAAAATTTATTTGATATTTTTTACTAATTTATATTTTTACTTCTTTTAGTTATTTATTTTAATAGACTATTGTCCTTTATATTTTTCAGGTAATAACCTATTATTAAAAAGTGATCATTAATTACCCATAAATTATTTGCAAGCCAAAATTATGTTTATTATAATATATATTGTATATTTGACAATTTAAATATGTACGTACATATATTTTGATTTTTATGTATAATTTTTGTTTTGTTATGTAATTTAAATGTATTTTATATTTTATTTATCATACATTATTTGTTATGTCTCATAAAACCAATCAATTTTTATTATAATGTGTATATATATTTTTGTTTTATTTGAAAAGTTCTGGCGCCGAAACGGCCGGCGCCGAAATGGCCAGCGCCGAGGTGTCCCCGCGCCGAATCGGCCGCGCCGAATTGGCCGCGCCGAAACGGCGGCGCCGAAGTGTCCCATTCCGGCCTTTAAACGCCTATAACGGCCACCCGTTCTAGCTCGGTGGAGTGGGTGTGGGGTACACTGCACACATTTTAAAAAAACACAAAATATTCCTAATAATCAAATTAAATGTATTTTGAATATATATATATATATATATATATATATATATATATATATATATAAAAAATAATTACAAATTCTCTTAGGGCGTCACCCAGAAACCTTCAGCCTCTGGGAATTCTTTTGCTAGTTCTTAATTAACTGAGATACAGCAAAAAAATCAATAAAATAAACTTAATGAAACAGCGACTAGAGTTAGGTCCATATAATATGATAATAGTAAAATTAATGATAAATACTAACTGTTCATATAAAATGAAACTAACAATTGTTCAATACGGTTTATTTGACACCGACTTATTAAATAAATACATATTTTGCTTATCTGTATGTTCCTGTTCCACGTGGGTTCAATGCGGGAAAATTGTCTAAATTATAGTGCGTTCTCATCCGCCAATATCGACATCCAATAGATTGAATTTAATTCCGGTATTCACACGCACCTCGATTGATCCTTCATCGATTATAAACACGACAAATAACAATTGGAAGCATCCGTAAGATTATGTTAAAAACGCGTAGAAGGTCCATTAATTTATTAGTAAAAATAATGCTTATATTTTTTAATTACCTTAAGGTGTAATGCGGCCTATTTGATTTATTTGTTTAGTACAAATTATAGCTCGCGCCTAATAAGAATTATTCACTCGGGCCATCTGTGTGTTACCCGTGTGCTGCCTGCGGAGTAATAGAATTCGTACACGTCGCGAAGAAGTGAAAACGCTTATCAATTCTTTTATTTCTCTTTTTACTTTTCCTTTTTGTTTGACTTTATTTGCACGCTTTGGAATTCTTGGAATTTTTACATTAATAATAATAAATATATACATAAATACAAATAGTTAATTAATACGACTCTTACATTATGCTTTCCTGTAGCGCGACAATATTCAACTTGTCATTTTCGCGATAATTAAATAATTAACAATTATCAAAATTTATAAATTAATAAATAATTTTAATTGAGCATGTAGCATGAAATCGACATGCTACGAACTTTAAAGCAATTAATTATCTATTATGAAAGCTAGAAAACACAGCAACTTTTCAGAATGAGTCTGGCATCTTTATTGATTAAACAAAAAAACATTACTTGAATATATTTATATTTATGTCATAAATAATAATAACAATAAAAATGAGGTATTAAAGGAATAATTACTTTATAATAAAATAAAAGTATGTATCAATAAATTAGTTAGCAATTTCATTACTGGTATTATTAAATTGACGTACAGAGAAGCTTAATTACTGGAGCATCGCCGCTTATTATAATCGATATACCGTAACTTCTAAATGGTCAGTCTACCTCGACAATACATTCAATTAGAATTTACGAAAGTTGGTCGGTCCTTGCAAAGTGGTCATCAACGAAACATTAAATTTAATTAATATACGTATGCCATGTATGTCTTTTGAAATGACATAAAATTCTCCGTACTGGTATAATGAAATTGCAATTTAATAACAATTTAATATAAAACAATTTGGCTGGCTTAGAACTCAATTAGCAACATACTATAGTATTTAATTAACTTTAAATAAAAAAAATTAAGATTAAACAAGGAAAATATATTTTTATAATAAATATATATATATATATTGGGCTACGGGTTGCCCAATTTATATTAAAATTTCAAATAATTGATGCATTCTTGTACGTATTACATAATATGTCTTGCTCTTGCACAAGTTTAATTTCTTTGATCAAGAGTATTTCTAAGACACAGGACTGTTTCTGAGTTTTTGTTTACTATGTCGGGTACCTCACAATTAAATAATTGTAAGAATTAAAAAAAAAATACAGTTTGGTAGCTGCTTAATTATATGAAAGCTTATTTATATAATAATGTTAAATAAGCATCTATTTTTAGTTTAAATTATTTTAAGTTTATTGTCCATTTTATACAATTTAGACTTAATGAAGCTTATTAGTTTGTTATTTAAAGTGAATAATAGATATATGATTTATATTCTGTAGATGGCAGCACGTTTTCAACGGTGTAGTTTTACTATGATGGGATTCACTTCTGCGCTGTAAACTTTAAATCAATAATAGTAGCGAGGTATTATTAAATAGAATTGATAGAGGGCGCTTGCTTAAGTTTATATAAAATATTGTTAATATATACATCACTAAATATGAGTTTTGATCAACTCCATACAATTGAAATACAAAACCACTAAGTGAAGGTTGGTACATCTTTACACTTATTTAAAACTCAGTACGGGAATAAACTTTATAATATGTATTAATTTTTATGCAATTAGTGCTAACTCTTTCTTCATACCTCATTGCACGCTTTCCTGCTTCTACTCTTAATTTGTCTATTTTAACTTCTTCCATAACAATGTATGCTGGGGTCTCTTTGTTTACTCCTAATACCAATCTCCAATATTTTGTTTGAATAACTTCTAACTTTTCTTGCTCTTTACATCCCCAAATTTCTGCTCCGTACAATAACATACTTTTTACTAAACTATCAATCATCATTCCTTTTATTCTCATACATTCAAATTTTCTTTCACCAATTCCCCATACTTGTCCTACCGCTTTATTTGCTTTTCTTGTCATATTTTTTATGTGTTCATTTTCACTATTGGTTGTATAAAAAACATATTCTAGGTATTTAAATGTTTTTACTTCTTTAATTTCTTTCCCATCCCATTTCCAATTTTCTACTCTACGTCTTCCTCCCCCCTTTCTAAATGTCATCATTTTTGTTTTATTTACAATCACTTCCAAATATTTTTTTCTAAAATACTTATCCAGGCATCTAATCATTTCGTTCATTTCATTTGCTTGTTTTGCTACAACCACCATGTCGTCTGCATAAGCGAGCTATCACACTTTTTCTCTGCCCACTACCACCCCACCCGTCTGCACCTTACATAACATTTCTTCTACATCTGCAATGTATGCCGCAAACAAACTAGGACTGAGAGGACATCCCTGTCTCACACCTTTTGTAGTCCAAAACTTTTCACTCATTTTGCCATTCATACAGACTCTGCTAACTGTTTCCACGTATACTTCTTTCATTTTTTTTACTAGGTGTTCATTTATTCCTCTTTTTCTCAAATACATCCACAATTTCTCTTTACTCACACTGTCAAATGCCGCTCTTAGGTCCAAGAATAACGCATTTAACTTTCCTCTCTTTTCTGCTATTTCCTTCTCTACTATATGGTGTAGTATGTATACATTATCCATGGTCTCTCTTCCTTTTCTAAACCCGGCCTGTCCGTCTGGCAATATTCCATTCATTTTTAGTTCTCCATTCAATTTTTCTTCTAGTACCATGGCGTAGATCTTGTATGCTGTACTTAGTAACGTTATACTTTTGTAGTTTTTAGCAAGCTCTTTATTTCCTTTTTTGTGTATCGGACATACAAGACCTACTCTCCACTGACTAGGAAACCCTTTTCCCTTCCATACTTCATTTATTATCTCACTCAGCCTCTCAATCAAATCTTCCGAACCATACATCCATGCTTCATTTTGTATTCCATCCACACCTGGCGCTTTTTGTTTTTTTTTTTAATTTTTTTATTTGCTTCCATATCATTTCCTTTGTTATTTCATCTTGTTTCAGTTGTTCTGTTGTCATTGGCTGTCTATCGGTTTTTCTGTCCGATCCTTCATACAGTTTTAAGAAGTGTTTCCTCCAGTCTTTCATCAAAATTTGTTCGTTTTTTTTGTCTTCTGCTTTTTCTCTCTTTGTTTATGTATTTCCATGCTTCTTCTTCCGACCGTATTTCTTTTATCTCTATTTTTTCTTTTTTTATATATATTGCCTTAACTTCTTTGCATTTAGTCTTGTATATTTTTTGAGCACTCTGATATTCTTGTTTAGTCGCTTTGCCATTTTTCCAATTTTGGAGTACTTTTCTAGCTTCTCTTTTTTTCTGTGTGCATTCTGTGCTCTACCATTTGCATTTTGCAAATGATTCTTCTGTTTGTAAAAAAGTTTTCCTTATTGTTGCATCTGCAATTATGTTCTCTAATTCTGCCTTTTTCTTTAAAATGTCGTCCATATAAATTTTGCCTGTAGATTTCTACGCTCTCTTGTGTCCATACTATTTTTGTCACTTTTTCTCTTTCTTTCTTTGGTTCTTTTTTATGCTTCCGTTTAAATACACTTCTAGTGGCTGATGGTCCGACTCTACTCTTTCTCCAACCTTAAATGCTCCTTTTGCTCCTATGTAGGTATATTCTCCCTTTTCATCTCTTTCCATATTTCCGTTTAGTATGTCCCACCCATTCTCTTCAATCATTTCTATCATTTCTTTTCCTTCTTTATTTTCTAGTTTGTCTTTTGACACTCTTTTGCTTTTTTGTCCGTTATTTATTCTTTCTCCGTTTAGTCCAATCCTGGCGTTGAAATCTCCTCCTACTATTAGTTTTGTCTCTTCGGTTTTTTGTATTGAGTTTTCTAACTTTGTTCTAATTTTTTAATCCCTCTGCTATACAACGTAATCATTTTGTATTTTGTTCTTCCCAGTATAAAGTTTTGCTGCACCATTAGTTCCATTTCCAATTTTTCGTTATCTTCTTGTGGTATTTTTTTTCTTATTCCTGTTAAGATGCCTCCTTTTGCTCTTCCCATTTTTGTTTCTTTAACTGCTGGTTGGCATTTCCATCTAAACTCTTTAGTCATTTGATTTTCCATGTTTGTCCACTTCTTTTCATCTATCCATGTTTCCACCATTCTAATTACATCAAATTTTCTTATGTATTTCCAAAAATCGTCATCCTTGTTATTTAAACCTGCTACATTCCAAAATAATATATTTATTTTATTGCTAGTATCTGTTATTTTAGACCCTCTTTGTTTGCTTGTAATTTGTTTGTCTCTTTTCTTTCATAACTTTCTTCATTAACATAGTTTAGATTAGTTCTTTGTTGTTTGTTTTTATTCCCCCCCCCCCATTTATTACTGCTACTAGTTTTTTGACACTTCTGTTTTGCCGTTTCTTTCGTTGTAACAACGTTTCTTTCCATTTTTCCATTTACCACTCTCTTTATATATAATCGCCGACTTTCCTTTTGTCTTCTCCTCTTTTGCTAAATTTCTTAGTTCTTTCTGTATTTCTCTTTCTTTTCTTGTGAGATCATTATCAATAAATATGTTGCTTCCCTTTAATACGGTTTTCTTCATCATAATGTTTCGTTTATCTTTCCAACTCTCTAATTGTACAAAAATGCTTTCCAGTTTATTATTGTTTTTCATTTTATATGCTTTTTTCACAACTACACTTTCTTTTAATTAATTTAGGTCCAGTTTTCAATTTTTTCTTTTACCGTAGCTCCATCAATTATGCCTTCATTTAATCCCTGTATAATTACAATATTTTTTCGTTCATTTCTTTCTTGTTTTTCTAATTTTTGTTTTAATTCGGCGACATCATTTTGTAAGATATTTATTTTTGTTGTTTCCATTATATTAGTTCTATTGTTTAATTTTTCGTTTTCTTCTCTTAATTTTGTCAGTTCTTGCATGATTACAGTTTGTGTTTCGTTTATTATTTGTAACTGTTTTAAAATTGTTTCAGCTACTTGCTGGTTTATTCCACTTCCGCTTGCTTCTGTTGTAGCCATATCCGTTTTTTCTCTTCTTCTTTTTTTCTCGTCTTGTTCGGGTGTTCTTTCAGTTTTACTGCCTCTTTTAAATACGTTTTTGTCGTCTGAAGGCATTATTAATTTTATTTAAAAATATATTTATTATTTATTTAATAAAAATATTGTTGTTCTTTGCTCGATCCTCGATCCGCCAACCTTGGCATTTACAGTCCACGGCTCTACGCACTCGGCTACCAAGCGCTCTTTGGAATGAATGTATTAATTTTTGTATTTAATGCTTTAATAATTCCTTCCTCTATTCTAGTGTAATTCTTTCGTACGGTACGCTTATAGGTTAGGTTGCTTTATTACTTTCTAATTAGGATTTTAATCCTACCTTGCCTTTTCGCGGCACACCGCTTTGTTCCTCTTAATCTCTGTCGTTGATTTTATTGTCTCTGCACTTATTCATATTATATTGATTCTCTATTTGCTTTTAAAACTTTTACTGTAATTTGTTAAATGTCACTCTCACTACTATCTCTCTCAAGTTTTTAAAAGATTTAATTACAGTAATAGTTTGTTCGGTAGAATCTGGCATCCGGACACTGAATTTAAAAAACTAACAAATATCAATATTAATTTATGGTTATTAATATAAAAGCAGCTTGCACTTCTGACACATTTCTAACACTGGTTCAGAGCAAATCAGACTATAGGCTTAAATTATAATCAATCTTTGTTATATTTTTAAATTTTATCTTTTATAAAAAAATAACATATAAAGTAGTTTTTATGCTTAGACTCACAAACTCTAAACCTACTCCAATGCCTTGAGAAAACTCCAAAAATCCAATTAAAACATCAAAAAGTCAATTTTTTCCATCTTTACTAAAAATAACGATAATTAAAACTTTTAGTTGTTTAAAAAATGCATGTATCTCAAAACCATACCGACCGCTACCTTAATTTGTAGTATTTTAACAAAAACGGCAACTTCCCCTTTAATCGCTGCTTCTACAAATAATTTGATTATCGATTTATTTTTTACCAGTACATTTAGAATGGATTAAACTATGATATGTCGATGTTTTTTTTGTGAAATTATATTTGCAAATTGCAACAAAATACATTCAAAAATACAGAAAAACGCATTTATTTCTATATTTGATGGGTTTTTTCGGCTGTTTCCTAATATTATTTGACTAAGAAACTAATGTTGGTTACTTAAAAAAAAAGGTTGCATTGCTTAAAAAACTCTACAATTCTTGTTCTAATAGTCATTTCAAAAATTTTTAAAAACTTGTCAGAATGTTATTAAGTCAATAGTTTTTAAAAGTATTTGCATCTTCTTTCTTATAGATGGGTTTAATTATTGGAGATTTTAATTGATCAGGAAACATTATTGATATAGCACAACGGTGTAATTATTGCATGTATGAATGATTTTATAATTGGCACTTAATCAATTCTCGACAAAAAAACATAGTTTTATCATTAAATTCAATATGACTCAAATTATTTTCTATTTGCGGTAGGTTATTAAGCAAGCGGTGAGCAATATTTATAAAATATTGATTCATTTCATCTGCAACCGATTGTGAATTATCTCTGATCTTTGTGAATAATTTTTTATTATTTAAAACCAAGCTATTTACAATTTTTTACAAAGTTTTTGTTTATTATCGCTACTTATAATTAGACTATCGTTATAGCTTTTTTTTATAATTGCAGCAAACAGTTAGTGCTTTTTGATCTGATTATAATCTTGTAAGCAGTTATGATCAACCGACGACATAATAGATAAGATATCTATTTGCTTTATACATTTTTGTTTTTTACTTGATGCATTGAGTTTGTTATTATTTGTTGTTATATTTTAAACTCGCGGAAATGCATCATCAATGCAAGAAATAAAAAATTGAGAAATAGAGCCCATTTTTCATTTACTTCATATTCATGCATTCTGTATACATTTGCTCAGTTGTTGCAGCTAAGTTTGAAATCAGCAGTGAAGTAGATTTATCATTAAAAACTTTTTTTAAAGTTATGTAATTTTTTGAATTGTCGCTATTTAACTTAAAGCTAAGTTTGAATCCGTAATAATCTGAGATATGAGAATTAATTATTTTGCAACTGTAATTATTAGGCCAATTTGTAAAATTTATCAATGCATGTCAAAAAGGTATATGTTACGAGTGTATATTCTAAAATAGCAAGAGAAAGATTAAATGTATCTAAAAAAAAAAGAAAATTGTGTTTGGCTTTTCTTAAACTTCTTAAATCAATATTGAAATCTTCTGCAATAACAAAACAATCATTTTCTATCATCAAGTTTTTTGCACAAACAATTAAATTTCTACATAAACAACATCTATGCCACTTAATGGTCGCCTGTGTATTGCAACTACAACTAATGTTTTGCTGTGCGTCGTAAATTATGCACAAACAAACTTTTATTTTGTTGTTAACTTATTTATATCATGTCTGCACCGATATTTAATATTAGCTCGGCAGTAGATTGACACTCCTCTATGTTCTTTGTTGTCACTGCAGAAGCTTGATGCCAAGTTAAAGTTGTCTAACGCGTGCATTTATAACTGTTGTTCTGTTTTCTAGTGCTCGGTACATATAAAAATATTGCAGTTGTAGTCACCCAATAAGTTATCGATAGCTTTTTGATGTTGCAAAATGATTGAACATTTTGATTTAAAATAAAAAAAACCTTTTTAAAGTATTTTTGTAATCCATAGGCAATGATTGATATTTATTTTGATCATCAATGTGGTTTTTCTTAAGTTTTGCAACTCGTTGATAACTCTCACAGACTGACGTTTCCCAAACCAAATAATCCGTTTTTAAATCAAGCTTAAATTAAGTTTTAGCAGCATCACAATTTGAGCCATTTTTATATTATTGATGTGCATTTAGATTGTGGATGAGTACCAGCACATACTGGGCATGTTTTTTCTCTTTTACATTCGGATGCTTTGTGTCCATATTTTTGACATTTAAAGAAGTACTCTTGATACTAAGCTTTTTAAATACTTTGCAGCGTTTCCATTCAATGTATAATCGCTCTTGATTTATTATCAAATAATTTTTTTTTAGTTACTTCAGCTGAAATAGTAAAACTCTTATTATGTACTTTTGACTTGTAGTAAACTATATTAAAATCATTTCTGTTTACAAATTTATTCTGGTTATTAATTTTTTGAAAGAGGTTATTGTCATTGTCAGATTTATGTATATCCATTACTTTGATTCTCAATTTAATTAATTTTGGATTGTTTAAGTTGTAATCCTTTCCTAATTTTATTTGTATATTATTTTTTAGAGTTTCAATTGCAATCTGATGTTTGCATCTCAGTATCACTTTGACATCTCTGGTTGATTTGCCTATTTCACGTCAACGTTTAATTCTAACGAATATATTTATTCTCTCTTTTCTCACTTTTCATTGTTTTGGTTTTTTCCTGGTTTCACTATTACAATATGCTCTTTCACAACTCCGCTGAATGTGTTGTGGGTTTCTATCGTTTGAAATAATTATTTTCTTTTGCAAAACATTTTTTAGAGTACTGTTATTATTGACAACTTTATTTTTTAATTCTAAATGGTCAAATACTTTTGTAATTTTTTTAATTCCACTATCTGCGTTTTTATCAACATTGCAATTTATTAGTTTTTTTAACTCTTTAATATTTTTTTTTAGATGTTTAATTTCTTTGAGATAAATTTCCTCAAAACGCTTGCTTTCAGTTTTTATTAATTTATCTGACAAAGTTTTGCTGCAACACATTAGTTTGTTGTCTTTTAACATACCATCCTTTTTAGCACACCTTGGATAGATTTGTTTAGCGCAAGTGCCACACTGGATATTTCTTTTATTAAAAAGTTTCTCACATGACTTACACAAGTCATTATTTCCACTTGCTTCTGATTAAGTTTCAGATTCATCACACATTTTAAATTAAAGCAATACAAAAAAAAAACGCAAAATACGATGAAATTATGACAAGGACACAATTATTAACACTAAAGTGCCCGTTTTAGTGACCAACAATTAAGACAATTACAGAAGTAGTAACACAAAAGATAACAAAAAATATGATAATAATAAATTTTAAATTTGAGTGAATAAATAAAAATATTTATTTATATTATATTTACGGATTTTGCAATCTCATGTTTTGTATTTTTATCAATAAATATTAATCCACAAAAATCCGCTTGCACGTCCTTGGGGTATTGAAGAATACACAAAATAAAATAATACTTTAAAAATTTAATTAAAACCACGTTGCACAGCACAGCAAATAGCATTTTTTTTTTTCATTTAATTACTTATAAACTTCTAACACACACGAATAAAAATTATTTAAAATTAATAGACTGATAAAACCAATAAAAACTGACATTGGGACAAAGCACATATAAAAGCGTATTCACTCTCCGCCATCTTCACAGTATACTTAAAATTAAGGAAATGGAAATCTAATCATTTTTCTCTACTTGATTTACATTGTAACGACATTATGGATTTTGACTACTTTGTAACTAAAACATTGGGCATTTGATGGGCAACAAATGATACTTTCTAATTTGAAAGCATCCTATAACAAATAGCCCAAATATTTGATTCCCTAAATCTAATTAGCTTCGTGATTTTAACAGCAAAATTTTCTTCCTCGCACTTAAAAAAATGGATGACTTTTCAAAACGAGCTAAAACTATTACACCAGTTAACAATTTTAAGACACATATTTGACAATAATTGGGATCAATATGATGTACATGGATTTTTTGATGACAAGGTTTTTGTAACCAATAGAGTAGAACAAATATCCATAACTAGAGACATATATCTGGACTAGACAATCCAGCAGATCCTATATTGCAAAGCAGCAGTATTTATAATCTCATATCTAATGAGCTATGGCAGATTAGTCCTGCATGGCTTTCTAAAAAAAATTGCACAAACTAAATCTTTACCTAAAAGGAATACAACTAGTATCATGAGTATGGTTACCAATCAACCAGACTCAACATTACTGTTAACGATTAATAGCATTAAAGACAATTGGAAGTATTGCGCGTTAGACCCATTCTTAGACAAGAATAGCATTACACGAGTAGCTGAACGTTTGCAAAAATTACAATCCATTTCAATCAAAAACATCTAATACTATTCCCACAAAATCACCAATTGTCCCAATTGATAATTCATGGTACTCATTAACGGCAACATCATGCTGGAGGTCAAACAACGTTAGCTATAATTTGGTGCAAATATTGGATTTTTAGAGAAAGAAGGTTTATACATAATGTTATTGATAGATGTATAACGTGTTTTCATGCTTAATTAAAAATATGTGTAATCAAAATAAGAGTATTGCCGAGTCACCGAGTACAACTTAACTGGCCATTCATAAATACGAACAAGGATTATTGTTGCTCTATAAACTTAAAAGAATAACTACAAAAAGCAAGAAAACAGCAAAAGCGTACTCGTATGCATGGTTACCAAGGCTATACTCTTAGAGTTGACAACACTAACAACTGAATCATTTTTAGCTGCTTTGATAAAATGTATTGCGCCACAAGAAAATATCATCAACTTGTATTCAAATAACAAAACTAATTTTACAGAAACCAATCAAAACTTAGAAAAACTAAAAAACCTATTTGAATCGGAATTGAATCACACAATTATTTCAAATAATTTAACAAGACAGAATTACAAAAGGCATTTTATACCACCTAAAACTCCATACTTTGAAAGATTGTAGATAAAGAATAGTAGACAACACGCTACTTACGTATGAAGATACGACAATCCTGATATATCAAATAAAAGCAATCCTAAACTCACGCACTCTAACAGCCATGACGAAAGATCCAACAGACAAAAAAATGTTAACCTTAGGCTGTTTTTTAATTGGAGACTAGCTTACTGCATCAGCAGAACCATCTCTACTACTCTTGAAAAAAAACTGTCTTTCAAGATTTGAACATCTCAATCAGATTCGAGTATTTAAGGCAACTTCAAACTTGAACTAAGTGAAAGTAAAACAATGAAGTACAATTTAAAAATGGTGATTTAGTACCAAATATGGCATACCAACTGAAGCTTAGAAATACACGCCAGCTGGAGTGACGGACAGATTATACGAAAAATGTAACTAAAAATGACTAGAAACAAAACATATGCCAAAAAGCTAGAAGACGTAACACCATTATATATAACAAGAAAAAAAATCCGGCTAATTATAGGGGAATCACGTTAATAGATGCTTTCTATAAAATATTTATAAGATGGTAGAGAGAATGCTCCAATTAGAAGACAAAAAGCAGTTAATCCCAGTTTAGACTGGTTTTAGAAAAGAAAGAGAAACAGCTGATTATTTGATGGCGCTTAAATATATAGTGGATAATGAGCTAGGACAAAAGGGAAGGAGGATCTTTGCCCTCTTTATCAACACAATTGACAGAAGTATGCTTATAGAATGTTTGAGAATAAAGGGTGTATCAGAGCAGGGAATAGAAGCAGTTAAAAAAATATATAAGAAAACTTGATGTTGAGTAAAAGTGGGTGAATGTAGAAGTGAAAGGTTTAGAGTGACTAGAGGGTTAAGACAGGAATGTTCGTTGAACCCTTTACTAAATAATATTTATACGGAAAGTTTAGAAAGGTAATTAGAAATAGGCCAGGCTGGCCGAGTAGTGATTAGGCAAAAAAAAGTGTGGTTGCTAGCATACGCTGACAATGTTGTAACTCTAGTACCAATAAGTCCTTGCATAAAAGAGATGATTGAAAAAGTAAAAAAAGTTTTTTGAACAAAAGAAATTGGAATTAAATGTTAATAAAACCAAATAAATGCTGTATAAAAAAATAAAAGAAAAAGCAAAACAGAAAAATTTAAGATAAATCAATTGATTAAACAAGTGAAAGTGTTTAAGTATTTAGGATTTATGTTTGCCAGTGGAGAGTCTAATAGAGAGCATGTACAATATGTAAGTAAAAAAGCACGGATAGCAACTGAAAGATTTATGATTATATGGAAAGAAAAATTTAAGAATTGTTTTAAAGTAAAAATAGTAATTTGGAATGCATGTATTAGAACTGTTATGTTATATGGAGCAAAAAAACTGGGGTGTGAAAGAAGATCAATTGATAAAAATGGTACAACTGATTTTTTTAAAGCAAGCGTTTGGAGTACAGCTTTCAACACTTGGCTCTATAGTTTTGCAGAAAATCAACTGTAAGAAAGTTAGCTGGTGGGCAGCAGCAAAACTGCTAAAGTATGAATCAAAAGTTTTTTAAGAAGCGATGAAAGTTTAGTGAAAGAAATAATAAAGTTAGTAAAAATGGAAGAGATTGGAAATATACGTGCAACAAATGTTGGTATAAAACAAACAAAAAATGTATAAAAGGGGTAGAATGTCAGTGATAAAAATAATGGAGAGTAAAAGAATGGGTAAAAATGTGATAAAAAATTATTGAACAGACTAGAAAAGGTAGAACAGCAAGATAAGCAAATAAAAATTGATGGTAGCAGATACAATGCCAAATACAAATGTATTTAAGAATACAATAGACTACCAGCCTATTTGCAGGAAATTAAATTAAAAGATGTTCAGCAATTGATTGCAAGGTTTAGATGTAGCAGTGAAGAGAATGGCAATACATATTGGATGACTGAAAAATATAAAAAGTGTGAGATTTGTAAAAATGGAGTAGAGACTTAGAATCATTGGGTGAATCATAAGCAAATGAAAGCAAGAAAATAAAAAGAATGTTTGAATGAGAATGGAAAAGAGGTAAAAATATTTAAAAAAATTGAAAAAGGCAAAGTGAATCTATAAAGAAAGTTTTAATTTTTAATTTTTATGTTTTTAAGAGTTTTTTTTTTGTTTAATCTAAACAAGGATGTTGTTTATTTATTATTTGAGTGTTATTACTATTGATGCATGTATGATTATGCCGATAAAGGTCTTTATTATACTAACAGAGAATATAATGTGCCACCATTGCATAGGTTAAGATGCAGAGTTACCAAAGTGGGCAGAATTAGAACCGCCACGGTAAAGAACAAGAAAAAGATGATCAAACAACCTGCTATAAAACTCTGCATAGTACCTATCAAAATTGAAAAATAAGAACCTTTCAAGGCAGAAGGAATGTAGATGTAGCTATTCGGAATCTACTTTTTATAATTCCCAATAGAATAATCAATGTTATCGAATGTTTTATTAATTGAATTACTTTCTCGAAGAGTACCAACAATAGCTGAATAATGCTGCTTGGAGCAATATTAAATTTTTCTGTTGATAGTAGATAAACTGTCAAAAAAAGTTTATTATTTCTCCAAGCAGCATTACTCAGCTATTGTTAGTACTATATAAAACATTCGATAACAGTAATAAAATTAGTTATTGTTCGAGTTTTTTAATACATTTATTTAATACATACTTACAATTTTTGGGTTTCTCATACAACGTTTATTTAGTTTGATTTTGAAATTATTTACATGCATGTTGGCTAAATAATTTTAATTTCTTTTTGTTTAATATGTAAATATGTTTATTATCGTGTTGTGGTTTTTACGTTTTAATTAGTTTTTATTGTTATAACAAGTTATTAGATATTTTTGTTTTTGTAAATAAAGTCATACTGTAAGTTAGTTGGTAGGATAAAAAAGTTATATTTTAGCAAGCAAACCTGAACCAGAACAAGATGTTTATAAACATGTTTAGACACTGTTAAGTTGCAATAGAAGTGGACATGGTTTTTGTTTCATTAGAAAAGGCAACATTTTACATAGATACAAACTTTGTTAATCAGGTTTTAGTAATGAGAAATTTCTATCTAATCTGAGACAGATTAGTAAAACTTAAAAAGACAATGTAGGAAACTAATTCAATAATAAAGCTTAAAAAATATTTAAAAAGATTATTATTGTTAATAGATGGGTCGATTATTGCATTTTAAATAAAAAAGAAAAACTGGAAAAAAACATACAAAGCCAACAAGTTGGTTAGTAGGTATCATACAGAAATCAAATTCCATAAATCTGCAAAATTTATAAAACTTATGGACTGTCCAAAAGTTTCGTTATGTTATAAGAAAACTACAGTATAATAACACGATAAAAAGTGCAATACAGTAATTCCAGTACAGATTGGCCACTGTAATGGCCAACTTAAAATACACAAAAATGTTATTTGCTCACATTCAACACATTCCATTAAAAACTATTTTGAGACATCAGATGTTACATGTAAATAATCTAACTAGAGTTTCTAGTGCAAATTCATCCTTTAGTATATTATTATTATTTATAGTATACAGAGTGTCCCGAATTAACTAGTCATAAAATAAATTCCAGAAACTACAAACAAATTGAGAAATATTAACCTAATAATTTAATTCAATAAATTTTGAAATATAGCTCTTTAAAGTTTACAAAAAAATTTAATTTTTTTAAAAATTTTTAGTTTTAATTTTTAATATTTTAATTTTTTTTTGTTTACATTAGTTTATTTCTTATTTACACAAACTGATAGAGTTTGAATAAAAAAGTATTTGAGAAGATAATTTTTTAAGATTTATTAGATGTTTATTTTTTTTGTAAAAAATCTAATTTTAAAACTTTTCTGTCTCTTGATAAATTTTGATCAGATAAACGGTTTTTGAGAAAATCAAGTAAAACCAGAAACCATTATTTCTTAATAATAAAAAATATAAAAATATCATTAGCCGTAGACGTCAAATTCAATTTTATAAACGTCACAAATGTTTTGGCTGCAAATGGGCTTTTTTAAAGATTTTGTTTTTTTTTGTAAATGTATCGGTACAGTAACACCAAAATGAGTAATATGCATCTAGTTCTTGGAGTGTTTAAAAAATGCAGCAGCAAATTGTTTTTAGAATTAAATTAGCGACTCCAGAATAGTATTACGCTGTTGCCCATTTTGTAGGATTAAATTAATACGAATAAAAAGAAAATAAGAAATATTATGTATCATCAACTCAAAAAACGTTTATTTTAATAATTGTTCAAAGTGCCCGCCATTTTGATTTATGCATTTTCTTATTTGTTTTTGCATTGAAAATTGCACCTTTGGAAAAAACTTAAACTGAATTTTTGATTTCTTTAGAATACCTGTTACTCTTTCTTCCAATTCTTCGATTGTGTTTATAAACTTTTTGTTTTAAATGTCCAAAAAATAAAAGTCAATTAGAACAAGGTGGTCAAGCGACAAATGCATCATCTTGTTAGCCGATTTCTAACAACGCGCGCATAATGTGGCAGTGCCAAACGTGTAAATAACACAGTTCCTTTTTGTAGCAAGAAGTATCTCCTCTAATAAAACCAGTAGATCTTCATTTAAAAAACGCAAATAATTTTCAGCATTTAAAAACGGACGAAAAAAGAGCAAACCTATTAAACAATTGTCCACAATTCCTACCCAAACATTCAAACTAAATCCATATTGATGATGTTTTTCGATAATTCTATGCGGATTTTCTTGAGCCCAAATCCAAAAACAATCTGCGTTCCTGCATTTGTTGTCCAGGTTACATTTTGGCGTAACGTCTGGCTGCTGCCGCTGCATTTCCTAAACACTCTCCAAGGACTAGATGCATATGACTCATCTCCGTGTTACTGTACCAATTAATTAAAAAAAAAAAAATAATTAAAAAATTTAATTTGACGTCCACGGCTAATAATATTTTTAATTTTTATATTATTTTTAAAAAATATTGACCTCTGGTTTTACTTAATTTTCTCAAAATTTATCAAGAGACAGAAAAGTTTTACAATTAAATTTTTCTCAACAAAAAAAAAGTTACCTATAAATTAAAAAGTTCTAGAAGGTAACTATCTAAAGAACTTTAAAAAACTATCTTCCTAAAGACCTTTTTAATTCAAACTTTAATAGGTTGTATAAATAAAAAATAAACTAATGTAAACAAAAAATTGTTACAAAATATTCAAAATTAAAGCAATTAATTAAAAAAAAAATTCTGTATACTTTAAAAAGTTATAACTCTGAATTTATTAAAAATATAATATAATAATTTATTAGGTCAATATTACTCAATTTGCTTGTAGTTTCTGGCATTCATTTTATGACTAGTTAATTCGGGACACTCTGTCTATCATTTACGTCGTCTTTGATAAATAACCGTGGTTCTCCTAAAAGTTCTCCACTAAGTAGCAACATTCTAATACATTTTGTCGTTGAGTTTATATACCATATGACTACAGTTGTCTTTAAACTACCAAGTACAGATTGGCATGCAATGGATTACATAAAATACATTTTAAAATAGTTTTATTTTCTTACTAAAATGTTGGTAATGTATTTAATTTTACATATATATTAATTAAATAACACTTACACATTAAACATACTTTTTTCATATAATATAATAATACCATTAAAAAATTGATTGTAAATAAAACAATTATCTGAATAATAGTACATAATTTATATGTTTTTATGTGGTATGCTGCTAAATTTTTTAAACTGGATCGCAAGTTTATTTATTATGATGTCTTAAGAAATATTATAATACTTTTTTTCTTAAATAATAATATAAGTAAACGTTTGTATATTTCATATTACAAGTTTGTGTTTATACACTAAGTATACATATAATTACTCTAATAAAACATACATTTTTAAAAATTATGTAGCTAGTAGAATAAAAATTGCTTACTGCACATAAAGAATAAATTTAAAAAAATATATGCGAAATTTGCTAAAGATTGTTTTGGACATTATTTACAATGAAAACAAAACTATTTACTAAAAATTAATATAAAGTAAGTCTCAATGTGAGTTCTATGAGAATTAGGAAACAAAATAAGATTACAATATAATAAAAAAAAGCTTAAAATTATTTTACAAAAAAAAAACTCTTACAACAGAGCATTCTAAAATTTCATTAATGTAATAAGAATGAATAAATAAGTAGGAATATTGCAACATAACATACTGTCAATTTTAAACCCTGATTATACAAATAAATTAAGATATATTACGTCAACCACAATCTGGATTTAAATTGTTATCTTCATGTTTGCTGTTACTTTCTTCATCATTGGAATGTTTTTCTCTATCCGTAGAATTCTTGTCACCAGTTGAACTTGAGTAATAATTGGAATGTTTAATTATATATTCAGTTTTTTTCTTTCCAATGCAATTAAATATTTGTAGAAATTTTGGCATTTTATGAGTGGTTGACTGTGTGCGGATAATGTTTACTGTTACTAATTTAATGCTTGGTGCCCTTTCCAAGTTTGTTTTTGAATCCATAGGAATACATACTTCTGAATCGTGTCCATGATTTAACACTAACGGTATGTGGGATTCTAGGCCATCGTTGACTAAACTGCAGAATCTAAAACAAAACTATATTAATGACTAGTATTTATAGACTTAATAAACAAGTTAATATATTAATTTTATTCATGGATATACTGGATACCTCATAAAGTAAAGCAAGTTACGTTACAGCAAGAATTTTGATTAATCTTTTAATCTTGTATAATACAATTAGAAACATCATATGATGAATTTAAATAGAAGATTTTACAGATGCATGACAAATTAATTTAATAAAAAAAGTCATATAATCAGTTAATGATTGAAACATTTGAAATGATTAAATAATGAATTAAGCAAATAAAACTAAATATATTTAATATTTTTTATAATAATTTTTCTCAATTCTTAAAATTTTATTATATTAATTGTCATTTTATGTTCATGTTTAAAATAAATTTAGTAGTGTAGTGTTACACACTTAAACAATTATTTAAAATTATATTTTTGATTTTTCCACATCCCCTTCAATTTTTTAAAAATAATATCAAATTAGCTTATATCTGTTAATTTAAACAATAATATTAAATTTAGAATCAGATTTTATTTTACAAAAATATTTTTATCTAAAATGTATAAAATTTCAATGTATTGTACAGAGATTTTAAGCAAATCAAATTTTGCAAAACAATTGTTAATAAATAAACAATCCAAAATAAACATACGTCATACTTAATTTTTACAGATTTCAGATAAAAATCTCTCTAGTACTATTTTAATAACACATTGATATTCTTTTCTTAATATTAAAAGTAAATTTGCACTGAACAAATATTTTTATCAAAAAACTTCAGCTTCAATACTAAGAAAGACAAGGGTATGATGGATGTGTCTGGATACGCATCTATTAGATTTTGTTTTAACGACCAATATTTTAAACCTTACTTTTACCACCTCAAATATATTTTTAAAAATGTACTTGCAATCACAAATAAATATTACCAAACTCACTGATTGAGAGAATGGAGACGTGAAGATACTGACTAGCATACATTTGATCTACAAGAAATTAAATTAAGTATACGCTGTTCTTAAACTACAATGACAAGAATTGCTTCTTGCTGTACCCAATCTAATCTTAGTGGAGATTATCTCAGCAAAAACTTAGCTTAAAAAAAACAGAAACAGTTTTATCTGTTTTGCTGTAGAATTCATATACATTAATTTATTTAATTTAAAAAGAAAAGAAAGTTATTTTATATTACTGGGAGCATGTATTAAACTGCTCTTAAACATATGATTATTACAATTAAATAAATCTGTTAAAAATAAAGTGTATCTGATCGCGGCGTAACCGGCGCAAGCTTACGGCGACCATACAGACCATTGGTACTGAATAAAACTAATTTAATTAACTAATACATTTTTCAATAAAAAAACGTCAACTATTAATGTTTTTAACTAACTATTTTAATAATAATATTCTCAGGTTGATTGCCTAAGGAAACAATACAACGCATTAATTTTTTTAAATAAATAAATAAATAAATAAATACTAAACCTAATATCATAGAACTTGTTAATTGCACCTAACCTATCACATCTAAAGGCAAAATTTTAATTGACTTTAATGAAAGTATCTAAACATTACCCTAACCTAATATCACAGATGACACCGAAATTGTAAGATGACTTTAAAAACTAACTAAACCTTATATCACAGATGACATCAAAAATGCTTCAATTCAATTCTAGACCCTAAAAACTAACTAAACCTAATATTATAGATTGCACCAAAGTTGTAAAGAACTACGGTGCTTTAATCGGTTCAATAACACAAACTAATCGGTAAAAATTAATTAATTAATTTGCATCAAAATCATTAAAAGACAACACAAAAACTTGGTTACATTCCCATAGACATTTCTTTGGTTGATAAAGTAAACGCCAAATTGTTAGAGAGCTGGAGCCGATTTTGGTAAAAATGTGAGATGTTTGGCATGCGGATTGTTTGTTGCCTCTATTCTCCTGTTAAGATCTACCGGCAATTTTTGGGCAAGTTTCTCGATTGCAATGTTAGATCAATTTAAAACTAGTATTTACATTCGGAATTAGCAAGAGTAAAAACTCAGAACTAACCTAGAATATAATTGGATAGTTTACATTGAGAGTCTCTACCAGTTCCTGCGATCAAACTCACACCGGCTTTGACGGTAAATAAAAGTCAGTTGTTGTGATTACTTTTTGCTTGCATCGCCGCGCTGTACACCCGACTTACAACAAAAATTTGGTGCAGGATTTGTCTAAAACGTTAAATAATATTCCGTAATGAGTTTTTGTCTGGAAGTTGCCTAGTATTTTGGTAAGAAACTTTAATTTTCTTGCAACCACACCAGACAGTTGTTGATCATTTTTGCTAATCATTTACTGAGACAAAAAAATAACAAAATCGGTCTGTAACTGTTTACGTACTTTGGATTTTTGCCCGGCTTTAAAAATGGCAAAATAATGGTCTTTCTCTAACATATTGGGTAGACGCCGTTTTCCTATATCAAGTTGTAAATATTCAGCAATTGCTCCATCATGCTAGAAGAAAACTGCTAAATAACCCGTTAAGAGACGTTGTCTGATCCTGGTGCGGAAAAAGTGCCAGTGCCATTAATAACCGTTTTCAACTCTTTTAAGATAATAAAAAGTTGTAGGACAAAAACTCCGGAGAAGAGAAATCTAGCAAAGTTTCTAATTTGTTTTTTCTGATGCAGAAATTTTGCCAATGCGTCTGTAATTTTGACCGAATTAGTGACTTTGCGTCGTCGATTAAGACAAAAAAAAGATTTTTTTACTCGATACGTCTTCTATTTTTTTCACACTTTGCCGACAACAGTGATTGACTTAATCGTCAACACGTAGTTCTCTCATATTTGTTGTTTGCATAAAAGAATTTTATAATAGCTTAAAGCTTGAAAGCAATCATGTTTTTTTTTTCATTCTTTTAAAACAATTAAGAACCTTTTTTTTTTCTACAGCTACACGTACCGGCTTGTTTGACAATGGTTTCAAATGCAAGAGAAAAATGATCGCTGACTTAAAAGTTTTCTAATACATGCCACGATAAACATGTGGCATAGAGATGACAAAAACAAGAAAATTGCAAAAAAATGGTGTTCTAAAAAGATCTGGTATCAATCGACTTCGCGTGTATTTTCTTAACAAACCCAAAAACGGACTTTGGGCGTTAAAATTACCCAGGTAAAAGCAACAAAATAAATTCTTGTATATCTTTCAAAGTTCAATCTAACTCCGGAAGATACAGGTTGCATATTGTAGCTTTTATTGTAACAGTAAGCCGGATCGCAATTTGTTGGAGTCTAGTTGTAAGAGTTATTTCCGTAAACGGTACATATTTTTTCAAAAATTTAGCAATTGTATCTTTAATTTAAAGACCCAGCAAAACGTTACTTCTTGTGTATGTAAAGCTCTAAAGATTAACATTTTCTTGAAGCTTAAAGTGCGTTTTTTAGAAGCACACTCAAAAAGGTATGAGCTTTACTAGGATAACATTCAGCTCACAATAACTGCGTGTACAACAGTTGCAGTTCTACTTGACTAACGTCTCTATAGTTTTAAATAATTAATAAATAAATAAAATAAATTAAAAAACAATTAATACTTAATAGACGGGCAACTATAGAAATAAATTAACCCAACAATTAGATCAGAAAAGGTGTAAACAAACTTTGGTGGTTAGACCTAGACAAAAAAAAGTAAATTTCTAAAACTAATATTAAAGATGACATTGGAGTTGTAAAGTACTCCAACGCCAAAATTATAAAACAAATAAAACCTAAAACTAGTATCACAGATGACATCAAAATTGTGAAATACTCTGAAGCCAGAACCATAAAGTAAATAAAACTTAAAACTAATAATATTAGTGTGACATTATCACAGATAATATCGGAGTTGTAAAGTACTTCAATTTCAGAACCTCATAATAAATAAAATTTTATGAAGGAAAACTGAATCCGTTGTCACCATTATTGAAAAAAGGGACATTCCTCTTCCGCTTACCCGGATCACATTGATCTATTTCTAACTATTTTTGCGTATCTTCCAAAACAGGTTTAAGTCAGGTCAGATTTAACGCTGACATGTGTGTGTGTGAGGGGTGTTTCCTCCACCCAAGTTAGGTTTGATGTTTTTTTGAGTAACAACTCTTTTGATTTTTGTTGCTTTACTCTAATTAAAGCCGTTTAGAGTAGCATAACAAACGGTAAAAATTTGCTAACTAAATTATTAATGTCCATTTAATTTTTTGCACTAAAGACGTAGCTTTAGCATAAAATATTGCAGCTGTAAGTGTTGCACTTACTACAAATATGCGTGCTTCAAACTAAAAAAAGTTTGTTTTTTGTCTGTACCTTTAGCGGTGTGTACAAGTGCGTTGTTGTGCAACAACCACACTCCTATTGTTAATTTAATAATAGCATATTAAGCGCCATTCACCGTAGTTTTTCTTTATTTAAAATCAATCATTAAAATAGCAATAGATTGTAGCTATTATTTTTTTAGTTGACTCGTCTGGTTTTTTTTGGTAGTGGTTTACCTACACGCTGCTTTTTTGGACATCTTCTTGTCCCCTCTCGCAGAGCTTAAAAAGATTGAGTACAATTAATTCATTGTTGTTTTCAAATAGCAGACTAATGTTTTTAGACTTATCTTGCAATCACTTTATTCATATTTAAATGATTATAGAATATTCGGAAAATTGATATATCTGACAGTCCTGACATTGCTGATATTTCTCTCACTTTTAGTCTGCAATCACTTTGAACCAATTCTTTAATAAAAACAATTAACTTTTTTGTGATCACTTTGACCAGAACGTGAGTAATCTTTTAAAGACTTATAGCTCATCTTAAACCGTTTGTCCCATTTTTTAGGGTGGAATAAGAAGATGGGTCTTCACCGTATACCCTATTGAATCTGGCATAGTTAAAACTTAACGATGTCTGTCTGGATATCACTACAAGACTAATAAAATTAAAGTAAAGATTTAAAGTTGCACATGTACGTTAATAATGCATCACACTTTAATAACAATATTCAAAGTTTTTGGAAAGGTAGTAAACCAGGAGTTTATAGAAGTTATTTTGTACATACACAAGTACAAAGCAAATCGACACAAAATTGAAACAAATCTGAGAATAAGATCGAGTGACCAAAAAAACGTTGTAATACTTCTAATAAAAAAGTATGTGAAAAACATTTCAAATCGCAATAACTTGTAACAAAAATTGACGTTATACAGGCTAGCCAGACATACTCTTTTTTAGTAACATATACTATTTTGAAAGTTAGAAAACTCTTTACTCTTTTTAAATCAAAATAACAAAAAATATACTCATTTTTTACTAATTTGTTAAACTTTACTGCAAAACTGTAAATTTGGCTTTTAAATTAAAAACATGTGTTTAATCAAATTATCCAAACTGTTAATCCAACGTTGCAAAGTGTAAATGCAGTATTCAAAAATAAAAATCCGGCCATCATTTTTTTAAATTCTACGGCCAACAAATTCAAACGTGAATACGGCCTTCAAAGTATTAAACTTCAACTTCAACTGTCAAACTGTTTTTGGTCTGTGAATTATAAATCCGGCCTACAAACGTATTAAATATTACTGACAAAGTGATAACCCGGCCTCCAAGTATCAATAAATCCAGCATTTTTTAAATTTGGCTTTTAGAACTAGAAATTCAGAAAACAATTTTTTTGTTTTAATTTAAAAAAAAACTGACAGTAAGCTAACTTATTATTAAAGAAAAAGTATTTGTAGCTTTAAAAGTGTGAACTTTTACTGCCAAACTTTTTATTTTTTTTTAAATTGTAATCCGGGCTTATAAAACTAAAAACCTAGTAACTAACGTGATAAAATTTACTGCCAAACTAATAATCTAATCTTCAAATTATAAATCCGACCGTTAAAATTGTAAATTGTCCGTCTCTGAAAGTGTAAATCCTTAATTTAACATCAGAAATATTGATTTTTAGTTCTATATAGTGCCATGCAAGTTTCAAATAAATAATAGAAAAAACAGCGTTCATTAAATAACGCTTGTTTTTCACAAAATACATCAATTATAAATTCGCTAACTAATATGTTATATAATATAATATATAATATATTATACTGATAAACTGTTAATCCGGCTTTTAAATTAAAAATTTGGTTTTTAAACTATTTGGTTTTTAAAAGTATAAATGAAGTGTTAAAAAAACCTTCTACTTAATTATAGAATCAATAGTTTAAACTGTATTAGATAGTGTTTTTAGCCTGACTTTGCTTGACAAGTTTGTTACAATTGACTAATTGGATGTATTTTTAATATTAAATATGATTACTGTCACCTTATTCAACTGTACGCAATTATTAAAACGGTTTAAAAAAAAACGTACACAATTTTGTTATTTTATTTATCCTATTAATAAAGTTTAAGCACTTTTCAAATTTTATTCATATAAAATCAAAAATAACAAAATCAGCCCATAAAATATAAAAATGTTTTCAAACAAAAATCTAGATAAAAACGGTTAAAAACTGTAAAATTCTATTCATTAAATATCAAAATTTAGCATTGAAACATAAAAATATTGATGGAAAGTAACATAATATAACAAAATATTTTCTTAAAAACGCTATAAATTGTTGAAAATAGCAAGTCCAAGATTCAATTGTTAAAAATAATCAAAATCCGCCATACAAAGTTTTGTTCATGGAACGTCAAAAATAGCAAAATTTGGCCTTAAAGTGTTGGAAAAATCTATTTTTTTTTTCATGAAATAACAAAAATTTCAATATTTGGTCATAATCTGTTAATAAATACAAAGTTCTATTTGTTAAATGTCAATAATAGCTAAATCCGGTTATAAAATGTCAATAAGTGCTAAATTCTATTTACAAGTTCTTAAAAATAGTAAAACTTGACCATAAAGTATCAAAATATTCCAGAAAAAAACTTTAATCTGTTGTGAAGTGCAAATTTCTATTCGTGAAATGTTAAAACTACCAACATCCGATCATAATCTATAAAAATGTGCAAAAATCTATTCATAAAATGTTAAAATTTGGCCATGAAATATCAAATTTTGATCAGAAAGCAACAAAAATATAAAATTCTATTTATAAAACAACAAAATACGATCAAAAACTGTCTAAAAGTACAAGGTTTTATTTATAAAGTGTCAAAAATAAAAAATAAAATGTAGTGCATTTTTTTTAATAAAATGTCAAAAATACCAAAATATCAGTTTAAAGGTACAAACTTCTATTCATAAAATTTTACAAATAACAAAATCCGGCCAAAAACTGTTAAAAAGTGCAAAATTCTATTTACAAGATGTTAAAAATAAAAAATCCGGCTGTCCAAGATTCTATTCATGAAGTTGTAAAATCCGACTGTAAAGTATAAAACCCAAAAATCTGGCCTAAAAAGTTGAAATTTTTTTATTTATAAAGTGTCAAAAATAGAAAATATCCGGCCATTCTTCGTTGAAAAATTAGCACAATTTGGCTATAAAATATAAAAATACTATTATAAAGTGCAAAATTTTATTTATAAAATGTCAAAAGTAACATAATCCGGTCATAAAGTATCAAAATATTCTTCAAAAAACGGCCATAAATTTTTGAAAAGATCAAAATTCTATTTATTAAGTTTAAAAATATCAAAATCCGGCTAAAAAACATAAAAAAAAAATTTAAAATTTTTATAAACTGTTAAATGCAACAATAAATTTTTTAAATATTGTCAGAAATACAATAACCCGGCCCAAATTGTTAAAAAGTGTAAAATTTTATTAATGAAAAGTCCATATGTGGTCCGTTGTTGTACTATAAGAGTGTGAATGTGTGAGAAATTTTTTAAATTTAAGGAGAGTGGGTTTGAAAATAAGTGCTTATCAGAGTACCCTTGAAAATTTCATCAGTTGGGATTTATTTTTAGTGTGGAATTGGGGCATCCAGAAGTTATTCTACGTTGTGTGCTAAATGTTATCCTGTCACAAAAATAGTCGTTGTTAGGTTAATGGAGATTCAGAGTAAAGTGGAGCTTTGTCAATTCCACAATTGCGGACAGACAGAGATTTTGCTGGGTTTATATAAAATGTTGTAAATTTACATTAAATTCAAGCGTTAATTTCGACGCAGAAAAATATTTCTTAGAACTGGGTTTATGTAAAATATTATAACAATCTTTTTTCTAGAGATAAGTATTAAAATTCGGATAAAAATTACAAGATTTTTTTATAAACATTAACATAATTTCAAAAACACAGCCATAAATACAAAATTTGACAAGAAAAAAAATCCGTCCAAAAACTTTAATAACCTGTTTAAAATTGATAGAATTTGTACTCAATGTCAATATTAAAGACATAATCTTACCTAAGACAATTAAAATCCGCTTATAAATTACATCATTTCAAAAATCCGGCTAAAAATACAAAATTTGACCAAGAAAGAAAAATTAAAAGTAACTAATTTATTGGTAAAATTTTAATATAATCTCAAAAATCCTGCTGTTAAAGACAAACACAACTTATTAAAGATAAATTTTAGACATTAAGTAATTAAATCTGGCCAAAAACTATAATAATATGCTTTATATTGGTAAAATATAGTAATTCTAAAAGTCTGGCTATAAAATACAAATTTCAGCATGAAAAAATAAAATTGAGTCGTAAACTATTGAAATCCGGCAACAAAACATAAAATTCTGCTTAAAATTGGCAAAATTAAGTAATACTTTTAAAAATCTATAAAATACAAAATCCGTCTATAAAGTAATTAAGTCCGGACAAATCAATAGTTATCAGATTAAAACTGATACATTCAAAAATACTCGGAAAGATGGTCGATTTTTTTATAACAAACAAGACAAACATGACATTCAACACTATGAAATTGAAAAGAGCTGACAAAGTAGAACTTTTGAAATATCATTTATCCACTATTGTTGTTTTAGCAAACAGTACTATTAAACACTTTGAAAAAAATTCCAATAATACTTCAAGTACAATTTGGAGTTAGAAATGCACAAGAATTAAAAAAAATCGTGTTTGTATGAAATTCTGTAGCCAGGCAACAATGACATTCTTTACACAAATGTAATATATACAGGGTGTCCGGAAAATACGTGTACAACGTTTGACGACAGACTCCTGACGTCAAAATAGGTCGATCTAAGCCGACTTAATTATATCCAAAATTGTCTCGTTTAGCCGGTAGAGGGCGTAAAAAAAACAAAAGTATAACAAAGTTGAAAGTATCTATTGTAAGAAACTAAGTAAAACAAAAACATTACTTAAGCAAATGTGTAAAATGACCGCCATCTTGCTGAATACACTTATTAACACTCTTTAAAAAATGATATTGGACCCTATCTAATGTTTCGGGAATATTAAAATGGTTGCCTGCATTTAAAATCCGCTGCAATAAATCATCGCGTGTGTTTACCGGAGTCTTGTTAACTTCTGTTTTAATAGCGCCCCACAAAAAGAAGTCACACATATTTAACTCTGGAGAAAGTGGTGGCCATTTTACTGGTGCATCATTGCCTCTTCCAATCCATCGGTTGGGATATTGATGATGTAAGTATTGCCGAACGGCAACGGAAAAATGGGGCGGGGCACCATCATGCATATACCACATTTCCCTCCGAAGTAAAAGGGGCAAATTCTCCAGAAGAATTGGTAATGTGTCTTGCAAAAAATTTAAATAAATATTTCCATCTAACCTGTCTGGAATAACAATGGGACCAATAAGGTAGTGATCAATAATACCTGCCCAAATATTAATTTTAAATTGATGCTGATGATGTGCAACTTTAATGGCATGTGGATTTTCATCGGAATAAATATGTTCGTTGTGCAGATTGGTTACCCCAGATCTTGTAAAGCATGCCTCGTCAGTAAACATAATTTTTCTACAAAAATTTGGAACAAGGATTCTTTTGTTTCTAATAAATTGACAAAATGTAAGCCGCATGGGGGGATCAGTCGGTAAAAGTTCCTGGACTTTTTGTATGTGGTAAGGATGTAACAACTGTTCTCTTAAAACCTCATTGACAATCGTTTTAGGAACATTTAACTCACTTTCTAAGAGACGGGTACTGGTACTTGGTTCTTCTTCAACTCTTTCCAGAATCATCTCTTCTGTTTCCACAGTTCGAGTTGTTCGCATACGACCCCTGCCTTTAAACTTTTTCTCAAAACTGCCCGTTTCCCGAAGATGACGCTCAATATTGGCAAATGTTTGGTGGTTTGGTATTCGACGGTTAGGAAACCTCTCCTTGTAAACCCTAACACTCTGACGCCCATTTCCTTGACAAAACCCGTATACCAGGAGCATGTCAACTTTCTGAGAGTTTGTATAATTTTCCATTTTTAATGATAAAATGAACTTGTAATTCAAGAATGTTGATCGTATACTTGAGTAAATTTCATAGACTGGTGACAATTTGTCAATAATTGTCAAATTATTAAACGCCATAGCAACAAGGTCACTTAAAAAATTATTGTTACAGGTAATTTCTTTTTAATATTTACAAATTTTTGACGCCCTCTACCGGCTAAACGAGACAATTTTGGGTATAACTAAGTCGTCTTAGATCGACCTATTTTGACGTCAGGAGTCTGTCGTCAAACGTTGTACACGTATTTTCCGGACACCCTGTATATAACGTTGAGAAAAGATTCCTAATGCATCGTGTAATATGAAATTGAAACAGCACTTTGATACCATTTTTGATTGCTTTATACTTTATTTACAAAATTATTTTTATTATTGTATTTGACGTTATAATGATCATGGAAACAATATCAAAATTTTAAAGCAGCGTCGTCGTTGTGTCACAGCTTCTTCATCCGCTAATATTGTTTTTGAGCTATCACTGACAATTTCAACAAATTAACAACAATTTCTTAGCAATAAAAATAATAAAAGTCAATTAATTTCTATGTTGTATGAACGATTTAAAGTTGCTAATATCATCGTAAAACACTAAAAAAATAATGTTAATGTTCTGATCATCAAAACAACGATCCAGCAGTCAAATACAAGTACTGCTATTATTATTATATTTGCAAAGATGAATTGATTGCACAAGCTCCTGAAGACAAAATATTATCTTTTCTGAAGCTTGGTAAAGCAAAAATAGAATTAAAAGTGTATTTTCCTCACAGTTTAATCTTGTATTTAAAATGTATTAAATGAAATAACTAATAAAAAAAAGACATTAATATACCTATTGAATAATAATTTATTATCCATAATTTTATCCTAATTATTAGTCATTTTCGTCGTTGTAAAGTAAGTACTCAACTACAAATTGGGTTATCTTATTTTTTTCGATAAAGTACTCGTTGGATGACGCAGCGTCAAATAAACATATTATTGGAAGACCATCCTAAGGTGCATGCAAAAATTTAACCTGTTACATTTTCTTTCTTGGTTGAAGTTCATTTTATTACAATTATTTATTATCTTTAAACGTTTACAACTTATAAAAGAATGAAATTAGGTTCATACAAACTTTAATTTTTGAAGAAAATTAGGCATATTAATTACTTTTGTTTTAAAATTTAGAAAATTACATTAATGTCACAACTTATTTCAATCCAAATATGCAACAATTTATTTAAAAAAATATTCTTTTATAATTCATGTCACTGGAAATTTAATGATTCAACTTGAAGTTTTAAAAACATTAAAATCCTTGCTTTTAACATTCATGATAAATTGTTAAAGTTTGTTGTATTCAGAAACACTCTATTATAGTAACAATTTTTTTTAAATTATATTTTTCGTAATAACTCTCTGTTAAAATAAAATATCGATAATGCTGAACGTTGTTAATATTATAAATCTACACAACATTCAAATGTGTTTTCCTTCTATTATGAATAACTATTATTTTATCCGGAAAAAAATGAAGGACGACGCAATTCATCACACTCATCGCAGAATGATTCCATGATTTTTATAACTTTTTAATTAAATTGCGACATATTACCTTTTTCCAGAAGCATGTTCAATGTCGTTTGTACTCTTATGGATCATAGAGGCGTGTGTTTGTATACTAGGGTCATCTCTTCCGGAGTCTGATGATTCAGTGGCTCGTCGGTTGACACGCGATATAGCTGCGTATGACATTTTCGGCTTTCCTGACTTGAACCCTGCCGCTCTAAAGCCGCGTTTAAATGTTTCCTGTAAAATATGCTCTAAATTTTCATTATTCAAATTGTCATATTAATAATTAAACATAAAATAGTATTGTATTAGATATATCAACAAATAAGAAATGGTTTATAAATATATCATATAAAAGAAATTTAATTAATAATCCAATTTAATGAAGTATAATATAAAAATTACCTTGAAGGCTTCACGAAATTTATTCGACATTATATTATATAGAAGTGGATTGATTGTAGTAGAGACAAAATAGAGGATCCCACTTATATATGTAACAACTTCATAAATCTTCAAGTATTTGCTATGCTCTTGTATGTTCTCTAACAAGACGTATGTGGCAATAAGTCGTTGTGCGTGAAATGGTGCCCAGCAAATGAAGAATCCGACAACGACAGCAACTGCAATAATACAATAAACTAAGTTAAAATAAAATAAAACATATTTTGTAAACTACTATAACATAGATAAATTTTATTTTTATTAACAGTCACACATTATAATTATTAATTAATATTAAAATTTGTAATATCTTTTCTTTTAAAATATTATTAATTAATATAAACTAGGTTTTGGTTTGTGCTTTTTCAATATAATATGTATTAATTTTTAATTTTTAATTGATTATTACTATTCTTTAACAAAAATGACACAAAAGTAATATAATAAAACAAATGACTATCTTAAGGTTACCAGAATTATACAAGGAAAAAAAGTATAAGATGTTTTTAACTTTTCAACTCTTAAATTCAAAATCGTTTTCAGAAAAACTGCACTCCAACAACTGGCTAACTATTAGTGGAACGCACTAATATATCAAATATATCAATATATAATATATCAACCAAAGAGTGCGGTTACCTGAAAAAGGTTACAAAGGTTGCGACCGCACTCACCATGAACGAACGTCGGTGAATTTCAATAAATCGTGGTTACTCATGACGGTAAATTTAAAATGCAAATAAAAGTGAACAAAAGCTTCACATGTTACTCGTCTAGCGTCTAGCGTCTAGTGTTTTGTGTATCTAGTAGTTGTGACGTTGTGTGCATTATGAATTAAAAGTAAAGGGCAATTAAACTTTTGATAAGCTTAAAGGCATTAATGTAAGCTGCTTAGAGGTG
The DNA here is from genome assembly GCA_963932245.1 of Tachinus rufipes. Lineage (NCBI taxonomy): Eukaryota > Metazoa > Arthropoda > Insecta > Coleoptera > Staphylinidae > Tachinus > Tachinus rufipes. Next base: position 40,158,684 of record OZ010749.1, read on the forward strand.
TTAATAAAATGAAACAAATTAAATTAAAAGTAAAATTAGGTTAGGTTAGGTTTTTTTAGAGTTTATCAGAATGTGGATATTGCCAAGTTGATTTAGGAAGACATGAGTGCAACAGAACAAACATTATTGTGTACAGTTGCCTGTTGTTCCGGCTAACCTGTACTGGGATTACAGTACAAGCAGGTAAATTAATACATACAATCATCTAGGATTAAGCACTAAAAATAAAAAAAATATAACTAACGCTAATGGCATAGATTAAACCATAAATTATAATAAATAAATTCATGAAGTCCATAATATGTTAACATTTCAGTTTTTAATTTTGTCGTTATTATAACCGCTGTCGTACCATAAATTAACCAAGATTTTAAGCAACCGATCATAACCGTAACCTAACCGCCAGTTACTTCGGTTGATATAAGAAACGCACTATACAGGGTGTTTTAAAACGTGTCAAAAAATAAAGGGTGGGATTGGTTGGCTAATTATGCGTTTGTTGCCATGAAATCCCTTCCTTTATTTTCCAACACATGTTTTGAAACACCCTGTATATTGGCGTAAATGATTAAATTTTTTTTTCTGTACTACACAAACATATTCACCGCCTGATCTCAAATTCGACATAAATAATCATTTTTTAAAAGCATTTGCGAAGAATATACGATTTTTTTTAAATGTATGTCATTTGTTAATTTTATTTTCTATTGTGTAAAAAAGTATCAAACTTAAATAGCTTCGGTCAAAAAATACACAATTTAAGATGATCAACTGCCAAAAATACATAATCTATGATGTTATCTGTCAAAAATAATCTTATTCAACTTAATATGTCTTCAAATACTAAATCTTGCAAAGCAGCTGCCAAACTATAACCAATAAAAGGTGATCAAAAATGTAAGTTTTGCACTATTAAACAGTTTTTTGTCAAAGTTTTTTTTTTATTATTTTAATATTTTATGACAAAAATTTACTATTTTTGACTTTTTATAATTAGAATGTGCAATTTATAACAATGTATGGTAAGTTTTAGTATTAATGACAATATTTTTATACTTTATAGCTAGATTTGGTTACTTTTTGACATTAGAATTTTGCACTTTTTGCACGTTTATAACTAAATTTTAAATCTTTTTAACAATATTTAGATATTTTATAGCCAGATTGAGCTATTTTTAAGATTTTAATAAAAAAAAATTAACAGTTAACAGTCGAATTTTGATTCTTTTTAATAAAATTTAAATATTTTTATTTGCTACTTTTTGACATTTTATTAATAAAATTTTAGGTTTTAATTGTTTTTTGACACATTTTAATTCTATCTAAAAAAATTAAATGATTTATGACCGGATTTAGCTATTTTGGACTTTTTATGATCAAATTTTGTACTTTTCAAAAGTTAATGAGTAAATTTTAATGTTTTTGACATATTTTTCATAAATTTTGATCGGATTTTTTTTGACATTTTATATTTTTGCATTTTTTTAACAGTTTATGTCTAAAATTTAGTGCTTTCTGACAATATTTTGATATTACAAGGCCGGATTGTAGTTTTTTTAGAAATATGTTGATTGAATTAGTTATTTTTGACACTTTATTAAAAAAATTTGCATTTTTTAACCATTTTTAACCGGATTCTGTTTTTCTTCACAAATATTTTAATATTTAATGACAGTATTTTGCTATTTTTGACTTTTATAATTAGAATGTTGCAGTTTATGGTAAATTTTGGTATTTTTTGAAAATATTTATATAATTTATAGCTATATTTTGCTATTTATATTCAATGCATAAAATTTTGCACTTTTTGATAGTTTATGACTAGATTTTGAATCTTTCTGACAACATTCTGATATTTCATGACCAAATATAATAACATAATTTTTTATTTACGGTAAAAGTATTATAGTGTAGATGTAAATGGTTACATCCACATTATAATATATTGTAAATAAACATATTACATTAACTAAAATAATATACATAATAAACAAACAATACATAAAAACAAGTTTCATCTAAAATACAATATGATTTAATTGCGACCTAAACTGCAATTTAGTACAAAATCAATTAAAATTACTTGGCAAATAATTTGCCAGTTTACACATCCTAACAAGTGGGTTGTTGCACCCGTAATTTGTAGAATGTAAAAATTCTCTAAATAATAACATATGCCTGGTACGTCGATTGCTAATAAGTATACTGAATGGTAGAGATACAAGAAGCCCTGGACAGTCTACTTGATACAAACAAAAAATCAGCTCTTTTGCAACAAAGTAGTCAGCCTGACTGACGAAGCACATTTTAAATGAGAGCGCACTAATGAACAATATAGTATTTTGAACGTACTTGGGGATAAGTCAGCTGACATTCTGTAAACAAAACCCAGCATTTTCATAGCCCGGTTACACATATAGTTAATATGCTCAAAAAGTCTATTATTTGAAAAACTTGTTTCAACAGTTTATGATTAATATTATAATCGTAAGGTATTTTATTCAGTGTTCTATTAAAACAAATTGAAAAACATTTGATTACGTTAAAAAAAAAATTATTATGACACCAAACATTTACGGAATCTAAATCTTGTTGTAACAAATGGCAATTATTAACAGATAATATTTTACTATAAAGCTTTAGATCATCAGCAAATAAAAAAAAGTAATAATAAATACACTGGAAAAATATTATTGATAAAAAGCAAGAACAGAATTGGACCGCAGTGTGATCCCTGTGGAACACCTAATGGTACAAGAATTGGCTGTAAAATAAAATTATTAATTTTTACACATATAGTACGATTTTTCAAAAAACTATTTAATCACAAAACCACAGCATAATGAAAACCTTAAGCATTAGGCTTAGCTATCAAAATACTATGGCTGACACGATCAAAAGCCTTTAAAAAAATGGTGTAAATAAAATCAATTTGTACTATTGATTCAAAAACATCAAAATATAATTTTTGTAGCACAATAAGTCAGTAAGTGTAGAACGACTCTCACAAAAACTATGCTGTTCATCAATTATAAAACTTTTGCACATCCATTGTATTTGTTCAGTTACAAGTTGATCAAATAAATTAGAAATAGTAGATTAAATGCGTATACCTCTATAGTTAGTTATATCTTTCTCAGCCCCAGATTTAAATAAATGCATAATGTAGCTTTGTTTCCACATATTAGGAAATTTAGATTTGTTTAAGAAAACATTAAAAGTAGATGTAACAAATAAAAGCATTTTTTTAACATCATAGAAGAGATGCCGTCTGGGCCAGTGCTAAGATTACTTTAAAGGTATTCAATACCTTTAAAAACGTCAAACAAACTAATTGAAAAATTTGAATGTATTACGTTGTTTTCAAACGCAAACATTGGAGCTGTATAAAATTTAGAATTGTAAACAGAATAGAAAAAATTGCAAATTTGTTGACATAATCATCCCTATTAGTGTAGATTAGGTCTCCATAATACATTGTAGTTGGAAAGCCATTAAATTTTCTGATTTTGTTGACAAATTTCTAGAAATGCTATGGATTAGTTTGAATATTATCCATGGTACGTGCAATATACAGCTTGTAAAGGCAATCGTTAAGATTTTTACATAAAATGCGACAAGATTCAAACGCATTATAATCAGATAAAAATCCCGAAGATTAAAAACGTTTATGAACAACTTTTTTCAATTTAGTAAGTAAAATCAGTTTTTTGCTAAACCAAATAAGAAAGTTGTTTTCACGCCATTGTTTTTTACTAAATATTCAGGGTAAGTTTTATTGCAGACTATTCTAATTCCAAACTCATTACTTATCCACAACGCTGCAAAAAAATTATAATTTCTCAGTAGAATAAGTTTATTACTAGAATATATATATTAGATAAGATCTAACTGCAATTAATACACCCCCACTATCCAGTTTAGAACTAGTTAATGCGGAACAATCGCACCTAAATAATCGTTAATATCCTGGGTAAACTAAGTTATGGTAAAAAATATTAAGTTCCTTAAGTTTTGTTTTTATGCCCCTAAGAGACCGTTAGTAATTCTACAGTAGGGTCAAGGTTGTTGGCAGGATCTAAGCTTCAAAAATCTTCAGCAGAAGAAGCATGAACGTTTTGCGCACGACCATAATTTGTAAATCTTCCTTACATAAAATGATCAGCAAGAATAGCAACTTTAAAACCGTTCTAACTTCCAGATTTGACAGTTAAGTCAACAACATCAATCAATATTGCTGGAAACTGAGCTTTTATGTGATTAACTATATTACATATTTTGTCCCACGTTTTAGTTTAGATACGTAAATGTATGCAGTAGGGCCAGTAGGTACATATGCCTGCAGCTTGTTATTATTAGGGCCACTGTTAAAAATAACTTTTGCTTTTGGTTGAACTATTTGGTTGAATTTAATTTTAGTTTTAACAACTGAATTTGTTAAAGGTGAAAAAGCAGCCGGTTCAATCAACTGAGCCGTTACATTAGTAGGTAAAGCAATATTAGGAGCAGTTTGTTGCTCATCACAAGTTGCATATTGTAGAATTACCTTGTTTTTTGGCAATCTTCTTTTCAAAATAGATAATTTTTTCAATTAATAATTTATTGTTAGATCGCACTTCTTCTAACAATATTTGATGCAATACAATGTATTCTTTTAAAAACCTAGCTAATTCTGATTTGTCCATACCAAATAAAGTGCCACAAATGCATTTTTTTATATTTTAAAGCACAACTATTAGGAAAGACAATACCATAATTAGTGCAAGTTATGCCAGATTGTGCAACGCTTTTGCATTTGCAAGTAGGCATAATATCAATGCAGTAATAAAATAGAATAATACACTTCACACCGGTGCGGTCGATCACCTGGTGACTTACTAAAAACAAACCACGGTAAGGTAACAAAAGAAACATTATGATATCTAAGTGGCGTGGTAAATGTTGTTAATATTGTGTCAATAATTTAAGGTTAATATTTATAAATAATCATTAACAAAAATTGTACTAATATATGTACAAAACATATAAAGTAATTAATAGCCTATATAATTACTAACAGAATAGACAAAATTTTTAATTAATTATAGACATTTATTACATACAAATCAGCACTAGTGATAAAATATAACAAAAACACAAACACAGTAGCGTAACCAGATTTTATATAAAAAAATATTGCCGGATTTTTGTGCTTTTTAATAATATTTTTTTGTTTTATTACCGGAATCTGTTAATTTTGACATTTTATGAATATAATTTTGACGTTTAAACCGTTTTTAGCCGTATTTTGATTCTAACTAAAAATATATTATATTTTATGATCGGATTTTGATATTTTTAATTTTTTATAATTAAATTTTGAACGTTTTAATTGTAAATTAATAAATTTTCGACATTTTATAAAAAGAATTTTGCGTTTTTAAATAGTTTATAGCTGAATTTCGTTACTTTCTAACAATATTTATATGTTTTAAGACCAATTTTTAACAATTAATTAAAAAATGCATTTTTAACAGTTTTAATGTTTAATTTTTTACATTTTTTTTTTAAATTTCTAATTTTTAAGACCGGATTTTGTTGTTTTTGAGTTTTAATAAATAAAATTTTACACTTTTCTACTTTTCAACTTTTTATGGCCGGACTTAAGTGCTTTGTAACTATATTTTTTCAGTTATTTTAGACATGTTGAATAGAACTTTGCACCTTCTAACAGTTTTTGGCCAAATTGAATTTTTTCAAACAATAACTTTAATATTTTATAGCTATATTTTGCTATTGTTAAAATTTTATGACAATTTCTAGTGTATGGCCAAATTTTAGTAATTTTTGACAATTGTTTTGTAATTTTATAAAAAAAATTTGGAACTTTAAACAGTTTTTGGCCAAATTTTATTATTGCATAGCCGGATTTTATAAATCTAGTTTCAACAGATTATAACAGGACTTTAATGCTGTCTGACAATATTTTGATGTTTCAAAACCAAGTTTTAAAATTTTTAATAACACATTTTAACTATTTTTGGTCGGATTTTAGTTCTTTTTTTATTTTATGACCGGATTTAATTGTTTTTAATTTTTTATAAATAGAATTTTGCATTTTTTTTGCAATTAATGACAAGATAAAAAAATGACAAAATGTGTACGCTTTTTTTAAACCGTCTCAATAACGGCGCACAGCCAAAATAAGTGGCGGTAATCCGAATTGATATTAAAAACGCTTGTCAACTGGAACAAACTTGCTTTACAGAAACAGTCAAAAAACACTATCCATATGCGACCTCCTGTCGGACCCATCACTCTTTCGTATCCCAACAAACTCAGCAAGAACAGGCAAAACCTAAATACCGTTTTAACAATTATAGTCAACTAGATATGATAATTTGGGGGTTGGGTTAACAATTTTACAGTAAATTAGACACGTTAGTGACCAGATTTTCCCATTACCCTCTTAAAAGCCAATCTTGCAGATATTTACAATTTAGAAGTTAGATTAACAATTTGGAGGTCAAATTTAACATTTTAAAAACTAGAATTAAAGATGAAAGCTAGATTTGCAGTTTTAAAAACTAAATTTACAGATTTAAAGGCTGAATTTATAATTTAAAGACCGGATTTTCAGTTTTACAATCAAATTTAACACTTTAAAAACCAGAATTTTAGATTAATAGACCAGATTAACAACTTAGCAGTAGACTTAAAACATGAGTAGATAATTTTTAGTTTTTGAAAAACGCAATTTCTTTTGTAAAATTTAGATTAACAATTAGGAGGCCAATTTAACAATTTAAAAACCAAATTTACAGTTTAGTAAGAAAGTTTAACGTAGATTGCTAAATTTTTAGTTTATAAAACTAATTTACAATTTTAAATGACGGATTTAAATAATAATTTAAAAACCAAACTACAATTTGAAAATAAAATTTAAAATTTTTAGTTTTAATAGTTGGATTTACATTTTTAAAGACCAAATTATATATTTGAAAACTAAATTAACAGTTATAAAAATTTAAACTTTAAATTCCTAAATTGCAAATTTTGAATTCACTTTTAAATGCCGGATTAACAGTATAGTTGTATATTTAAACACGTTAGTGTAGCCGGTAAAGTGTAAAACTTTTAAAAATCAAAATTACAATTTTAAAAACGAAATTGATAATTTAAAAACCGGATTTTTAGTTCCAACACTTTACAGGCCGTTTTTAGAGATAGACACCTCGGACACCAAGTTAATATTTTGTGATAACCAAAGCGCCAAAAAAATCCAAGACCAAAACGGTTTTTGTCACAATTGTCCCCACGAGTCAATCTGTCAGTTTTTGACGTCGGCTCTTTTGACGATGGCTTTGGTACACTTAACATTGGAGCACTAACCAAGAAATGTCCTAAACTTAACAGCTCAAAATCTCAAGAATTGTCCGATATTGGAGATAGAAATTGAAAAATAAAACATGCCTCTATTTGACTATAAGTATCATTAATTCCTCATACGTCAGTTTTTCATTTTTGGCCACACGTTTCTAACTAACTTGTGATTTTTACTGCGGTTAAAATTTAGTGCATAGTAAATAAATGCATAATGCAGACGTTTCCTAATCGTTAAAATTTTATCTATTTTTTAAAACAAATGTAATGAAACAATAGTTGACAATGCGTCTTTTTACCTTTTCTGTGTAACTGATAAATATTGGTAAAAACAAAAAGTCAGATTCAAAAAGGTTAATTAATTAAACTGCTTAATATAAAATAAATAATATACATAATTTCACAAATTTGTTAGTTATCTTATTTTTTTTTAATTCTGTGGTTGGAAGTTAAGTTTGAATTAATTTTTTTCACTGATTGGTTAAAATTGCAGACAAATTTAAACAAATATATTTACCGCAACTACTCAAAGGTTTTTCTGTGACAGTTTTAGCAAGTGTTGTTTTACTTCTTAAAATTTAAAAAGTTAAAAATTTTATTTTCAATTTAAATTTATCATTTTAACTTATTGTATGTAACTAAATTAAATATTATTTTATGTTTCAGGACAATGGCGCGCACACAAATTTTAGTTATTTTATTTTTTTTAGTTGTTTTTATTTTGGCAATAGTTTTTAACGTAAGTTTTTTTGAAAATTATTTTGAAGAGCAAGCAAACAACAACTCCAGTGATAATAACTTTAGACATCCAGTTGTCATAACTAAGGAGCTTTGTACAAATTCCAGTTTATTTATTATCAAAATCCAGTCAATAGAAACTAGATTAAAATATTTACATCCGCAACATGCATCAAGAATGAACTTACGTCCTCCACACAACATCGCATCTATAATGGTAAGAATTATTTACAAATTTTTAATTATTAACGTTTTAATTATTTTAATTACTAATGTTAGTTGGTGTTTGGGCTGGTTTCAACCTTTTTCATTTTTTTGTCTAAGAGAAATTAGTATTTATTTAAATTAATTTAAAATAAGTAAAACACATTTTACTATGTACTATATTACAAATATATTAAAAAAAACCGTAAAATGTTTCAACCTTTATAAAGCCATCATTAGACGGTGATAGAAACAAGTAAAAATATAAAAGTAACATTGCAAAGCATATATACAACACTGAAACATAAAAAGTACAGAAAAGTGAAAAATTACATTGAAATTATTATAATTAAAATTACATATTTATTTAGTATTTTCAAGAGCTTCTAACAAATTTAATTTTCTGTCTTTAGAACAGTGTGAATGAGTTCAAGTTTATCAATATCTGAGAAATGTGACTATATTCTAAAATATGATTTGCAAAAATACTATCCAAATGGCGTAATATAAAAAAGCGGAACTGTTCTTTAAATCTAGTTTCGATTTTTTTTTGTTTGCCTTACATATTGTGCATTACATGTAGGACAACTTAACTCATACACTTCTGATATTAAAATTGTATCTGTACACCTTTTAGCGTTGAATAAAATGTTTCATAACCTATTTTGACTATTGCTGTTAATGATACGCTAAACGCTCTATGAACCATTGAATGATAAGCTGCATTTTGTGGCTGTGAGAGTGTGCAGTGTCCAACGGTTAAGTCTGTATAAGTTGGTTTACGGAAAATGTAAAATGAAAGACTATTATCATACATATTCTTAAGTCTAAAAACTTAATATAATTTTGAGTTTTGGTCTCTACTGTAAACTTAATATTGGAATAAATACTATTGATGTAAGTTAGAAAAGTGTCTAATAGGCATCTTTATGCCTTTAAAGCAAGCTAAAAACTAATAAAAAAAAACAAGATTCTGTAAAATTTATGAATGTAGCGGGTTTAAAACAAAAATTAAAATTTAAAAAACAACAGCTGAAGAATATATAAACATATAATTGTAAAGTTTGTTAAAATATAAGTAAAAATAACGGAAAGATTTAAACAATGAGCGTCAAAAAAACTAATTACCTAAAAAGGGTTAACGTAGAACTCAAATAATTTCTATTTATCTCATCTGAAAGTTTATTTTAGTTTACATTTTGAATCATTTTACTTTGCTGCCTTTTTTGTTTGATCTAATTGTTAATGTTTTAAAAAATAAAAAAAATTCAAAGTTCAAATTGTTTATATTTGAACTATAAGGGCATCACGTTAATGGATCCTTCCTATAAAATATTTGCAAAAATAGTAGAGAGAATGTTCCGATTAGAAGTAGACAGTGGTGTGCTTATAGAATATTTGAGAATGAAGTGTGTATCAGAGCAGGTAATAAAAGCATTAAAAGAAATGTATAAGAAAACTTGGTGTCAAGTACAAGTGGGTCAATGTAGAAGTGAAATATTTAGAGTGACTAGAGGGTTACGACAGGGATGTCCGTTGAGCCCTTTACTATTTAATATTTATACGTCAAGTTTAGAAAGGGTATTAGAGCCAGGCTGGCAAAGTAGAAGTTGAGCAAAAAAAAGGGTGGTCGCTAGCATACGCTGACGATGTCGTAATTCTAGCATCAACAAATAGTAGCATGAAAGAGATGATTGAAAAAATAAGAAAGTTTTTTAAACAAAGGAAATTGGAAGTGAATGTCGATAAAACCAAATGGATGCTGTTTAAAAAAAAAAGAAATGAAAAGCAAAACAGAAGAGTTTAAGATGAATAGACAATTGATTGAACAGGTAAAAGAGTTTAGGTATTTAGGATTTATGTTTGCCAGCGATGGGTCTAATAGAGAACATGTACAATATGTAAGTAAGAAAGTAATAAGTAGCAGCTGAAAGATTTATGATTATATGAAAAGAAAAAATCAAGATTTTAAAGTAAAAAATGGTAATTTGGAATGCATGTATTAGAAGTGTTATGTTATATGGAGCAAAAGTCCAGGGTGTGAAAAAAAAGCAATTAATAAAAAAATTACAACTGACATTTTTAAAGCGATCGTTAAGAGCACAGCCTTCAACACCTGGCAATATAGTTTTGCAGGAAACCAACTGTAACAAAGTTAGCTGGTTGGCTGCAGCAAAATTGCTAAAGTATAAATCAGAAGTTTTTTTAAGGAGCGATGAAAGTTTAGTAAAGGAAATAATAAAGTTAGTAGGAATAGAAAAAAATAGAAGTGTGCGAAAAATTTTAGTATAGAAAAAAAAATTGTATAAAAAGGGTAGAATGTCAGTAAAAAAAGTAATTGAGAGTAGAAGAATAAGAAAAAATGTAGACAAAAAATTATTGAACAGACTAGAAGAAGTAGAACAGCAGATAGGCAAGTAAAAATAAATGGTAGCAGATTTAATGCCAAATACAAATGTATTCAAGAATACAATAAACTACCAGCCTATTTGCAAGAAATCCAGTTAAAAAATATAAAAAATGTAAGATTTGTAAAAATAAAGTAAGGACTTGGAAGCATTGCGAGAATGAGTGTAAAGGACTAAAATGGGATGATAATAAGCAAATGCAGGCAAGAAAATGGAAAGAATGTTTAAATGAAAATGAGAAAAAAGTAAAAATATTTAAAAAAATTAACGAGGGCAAAGTGAATCCATCAGGGTAAAGTTTTAAATTTTTATTTTATGTTTTTATAAAGTTTGTTTTTTTTTTGTTTAATCTAAAGAAGGATGTTGTTTTTTTATTTTTTGAGTCTTATTAGTACGGATATATGTATGATTATGCCAATAAAAGTTTTTATTATTTAAAAAGAGACAAATTATCAAAATTAAATTCCGTAAAAGTAAATCAAACTTGGAATGATTTCTAGGAAGAAAAACACCAACACGTGAAGATCTTACAGAGAAGATTTAAAAACTTAAATTAAGCTATTAATGTTTTTTTTTTTAATTTTTTTTTAATTTAGCATAAGGGCCAAACAAAACTTGTTTCATGAATAGGCAAAAAATGTTGTTAGCAACAAACCCAGGTTTTGTTTAAGAAAGTCAGAAACAAACTTTCTTTTACAGAGTCAATAATTCCTGCTGCAATGGTTTGTGAGGCAATGTGCTATACAAAAAAGTTTTTTTAACATTCATTGATACAGTCTTGGAACCCTTTACTTTCAATCATCCAAAACCATCAAAAAGTAGATTTCAAGCAAGATACATACAACGTATCTACAAACTTCCTAAAACAAAAAAACCTTAATAGTTTGCCTTGACCATCAACATCATCCCAACTTGAGTTTTATATAATAATTCTGAAATATGATGATGACAAAGCATTATGTCGTTTACAGAAGACTAACGCTTTAGATTAGTTGCATCACCAGCTTCAAATTGCTTGCTACAAACTGCTATGTTGTTTTAATTTGGCATATTATAATTCTTTAATAAAATATTTGCATTAAAAACTATACACATTACACAGATACGTCACATTATAAAATATTACTTAAAAAAAAGTAGAATGTCATTTTGCAATTTTAACAGTTTTTTTGTCTACAAATTTTTGTCATTTTAAAAAAAGTATGGAAATTGTCCCTCATAAGTTTTAATACAACCACAAGAACAAGAAATGAGCAAATTTCAAAAACTTAATAGTAAATGTACTATTCTTTCTATAAAACTTCAATCAATTGTACAACAGAAAAGATTGATTTATTAAGAAATGTAAAAAAAAGCTAGAGACAGTATAAATAAATAAAAAAAGTAATTATAAAAAAATGTTTAAAGTATTATGTGATAAAAAATTTAAATAAGGCATTTAAATGAAAAAACATCAGAGCAGAATCAAAATTTTTATTAAAAGAAGTGCATAGTTGAGACTGAGAGGTTAACAGAACAAAGTAGTATCAGTAATAAAATATTTGAAATATTAAATAATACATAAACCCGATAGACTAAGAAAGAAAATGTTGGGTTAAATGCAAATTCAATTTTGATGTAAAAAAGTGAAATATTACAAAGGTTAATAAAAAAAGATTGTCTGTATGCAAACAAACCATTTGTTAGCAGAGTTTAGTAAAAAACCCTGATTTTTTTTAAGTTATAGTGTTAGGTAATTAAATAGTATAAATATATAGCCATGTATAAGTTAATTTTTTTTGCTCAAACCACTGAAAATGCCTTTCTTTACATGAATGATATTTATGTAATTTTTTTCAGATTTTTTCAGTTAGCCAATTCTGAGTAATAAGCAATCAAAATTTAAATAAATTGTTTTTTTTTACGTTTTTTACATTTTTTGATTATTTGGAACTTTTCAGGGTTGCATTTTTAGGAAAAAACAGAAATACTTAAAAATAGCAAAAAAGGCTTACATTTCAAGTATTTCTGTAGATACATTGTAAGATATCTTAGAGTGTAGTGCACGGCACTTCCTGAAATTTTTAGGGTATCTTCTGCACATATAAAAGCACGTTTTTATCCATATCTAAAAAGAATACTTGTCATCTTAAAAAAAAAACTGTGAAATTTTCAAAACTCAAGGAAAAAACTTTTGGCTGTGATATATTATTCTTTGAACAATTTTGAAAAACAAAATTTTTTACAACTTTTTCTTAAAAATACAACCTTGAAAAGTTACAAATTATCAAAAAACAAAAGCAAAAAAATCAATTTTTTCAAATTTTAATTGTTTATTACTCGGATTCATGTAAAAAATTGCATGTTCAGTCATTAAAAAAAAATCATTATTTAACGTAAAATTTAAGCAAGTAACAATTGTTTGTTGGTTTGAAGGTGGCAAGCATATATAGTTGCAAAAAATTTGCTGATGCGGTAGTCAATACTAAATTGGAAAGAAAATTAAACAAGCTAATAGAAATTAAAAAAAAAAACGAAGTGTAGACGTAATTAAAACAAAGCTAATTATGTTTCAGAAAAGACAAAATAAAGAAGTTTGTTTGAAAAACGATAAGAATTGACTTAAGATTTCAATGTAAAAAAAAGTAAAAATGTCACTGTAAAGTAAATGTACTAGAAAAATAGTGGGAAAAAAGGGTTGTTAGATAGAAAACAGAAAAACGTAAGATGTTTAAGAAAAATTGATCAGTTAAAAAAAATAAATAAAAAAGTAGAAAAAATGTTTGAAGTGTTAATAGCCAGGCTTAAAAAACAAAGCATTTAAAAAGAAAACAAAAATTAACAACAGCAAATAAGAGGTATAAACAAATCTAAGTATTTAAAGATTTAAAAAAATAAAGATAATCTATATGTAGAGAGGAAAAAAAAGTAGTAGCATTGTGTAGTAGGATTTATAAAGTAGATTATAATCGATATGTTGTTTAAAATTTGGTAAAAATTTACATTTATATTTCTTAAATTTTCCATAAACAAAAAAAGTACTGCAATTAAATATATACGTTTTACTAGTAGTAGTGCTTTAAGTTGTTACTGTTAGTTGTTATGTATTTATATATATATAGGGTTTTCCAATAAGAACTTTCATTTTGATATTAAAAAAAAACGGGTAAGACAAATCAATAAATGTTTATTTCATTGTAAAGAGGAAGGTATGCCATTAACATTTGAAAACAATATCAGTCAAATAGCCGCCACGGTTACGGTTGCAGTAGCACATTCTTTTCATGAAATTTTCTATAACCAATTTGCACATTTGCGGCTGTTTGTCCTCCATAACTTCACGAATTCCATCTTTAAGTTCAAGAATCTATTGTGGAGCATTGGCATAGATTTTATTTTTTACGTGGCTTCCAAAAAAAAAACTCTAAAAGTGTTAAATCACAAGATCTCGGTAGCCATTTGTAATCACCTCTTCGAGAAATTACATGGTTAAAAAACTTTTTTTGCAAAATTGCGATTGTTTTGTGTTTTGTTGAAAATAAACGTCGCCCACATTAACATCCAATTCCGGCCATAAAAATCATTAATCATAGTTTGGTAGCGCCATCCAGTCACCGTAACAGTTGCACCAGCCTAATTTTTATAGAAGTGGGGTCCAATTGCACCGCCAGCCCAAAAACCGCACCAAACAGTGACACGTTAAGGATGCAAAGACTTTTTAACAAACATTCTTGGATTTTCTGAGCCCCAAATGCAAAAATTCTGCTTATTAACGTAGCCTCCGAAGTGAAAATATGCTTCATTACTGAAGATGATTATTTGATAAAATTCCGAATCATTTTGATGAATTTGAAGAACCCACTCAGCGAAGGTACGACGTTTATGGTGATTGACAAGCTGAAGTTCTTGTGTTAACTAAACTGCCTGAAGATTTAAGTCTTTATGCAACATACGGTGTAATGTTGTTTGTGGAATGATTAATTTCAAAGATCGACGAGAAATTGACAAACCTAGGTTTTCTTCAACAATACGGGTTACATCAGCAATATTTTTATGTGTTCTTGAGCGATGCACACGGTTTTGATTCTTTACATCACAAACTTGTCCTAACTGCTCAAATTATTCTACCAGGTTTATAACAGTGCTTTAGTATTGCAAACTGTGACTGAAAAATTTTCACCATTTTTGCAGTAAATTTTGTTGTTAAAGCGTATATCGTTTCATTTTTAATAATGGCGTAACGTTAATTGTCAAATATCATAAGATAATAGCTTTAAAATTGAGAGCTGCCCAAATAGCATGCAATTCAAAATGAAACTTCTTATTGGAAAACCCTTTATAATTGACAACGTGCGCCATAATACGTTAACTACAACTCTAACAAAAAAACATTACACATTTGTTTCATTGAAACTAAACAGCTGTAGTCAGAGTAAAAAACAACTTGACAAAAAAAAGAAGACAGTGATGAACTTTTAGCATTGTTGTTCAATCTCTATTTGGAAGCAATATTTCAAGAAGTCTTATATAAGGAACAATACAGTACATATTGCCGATAACATTCAAAGAATAAAGAAAAAGTCAAAAATAAACTCTAAGAAAACATAAGATACAAAATAGTGCAAAAAAAAATGGTATAAATCCCTGTTTTTTGAATGTTGATACCTTAAAATTTTGAAAAAAAATGTGTATATATACCCAAAAAAGTTATAATAATACTAGAGTAAGACACTAAAGTTATTTATTCACAGTAAACACTATATAAAAATCATATTTTTTCTAACAACTTCTAAAACATTATTTACTGTTAGAAATATTATTATACCCAATCATAAAATTCTTGCTAGAACTAGTCACAAAATACGTTAACAAATAAAAAACCAACAATCAAAATCTAAAAACAATTTATTTAAAATTTAATTATTAAGATATTACTATAGAAAACAAATGCCCAAAATAAATTTAAAAATTTTTTTTTTGTTAAGATGTTACAATTTTTATGCCGTGATATCCACCTCCTAATAAAGTTCTTATTAGTTATTAGTAAAATAAATGATTTAATAGCTACATAAATTATTTCCGGATATTCATAGCAATTTATTTGACAAATAACTATTAGGTACCTTGACATTTGTAGATTGGAAATATTTAATCATAAAAGATTTATTAGTGTTTGTTTACAAATATAGAGTATGTAAAGAAATACAATAATACATAGCTGTATGAAAATATTTTTGAGAAATATGTTATATATAATATCATACAAAACAGTTAAAACAAACACATTTTTATATTTAATAGCTACTCAAAGTACATAATAGTTTATTTAGCTAATAAGTATATTTATTGGCTACATAAAATTTATTAGGAGGTAGATATCAGTAAAATTTATTTAATAGCTAAATAAATTTATAAGGAGTTTTATTAGAAGGTGCATATCACGGCTCATAGTATTATTATTTATTTAATTATGTCTATAATATGACAATTGCTTCTAGAAAACAAAACAACTACCGCATAAATAAATATATATTACATACATGTATAATTTATAACAAAAAACACATAAACATTTTAATAATCAATAAAGAATTGTCTGTAATTTCAATTACTGCAATAAGTAGCTCATAAAAATAATCAATACAAACACAGAACGTCACAAAGATAATTGAGTAAAGTAATAGGTATTATTAAATGTCAGGATAAGTATTTATATCTTAAATGTAATATATTTATTTGCGTCTTTCTACTTTTTTTTTTTACTTTATAATCATGTCATAATAACACGCTATTTAGTAACAAATTAAATAATACAAAACTTTTTTTTTTAAATGTTAAACATTTTTTTTTGTTTTTTAGGTTTTATTTGGCTAAGTAAATTAATTATTTAATATTAACGTTTGTATTTTGATATTTATAAACTAATATGCAAAATGAAAGAAAACGTTTTATATGACTATTTTTATTGCTTTTGGTGAACGCATTTATAAAAATGTGTCTTATAAAACTTGTTTTTAATATACTATTAACATGTGTAAGATTTATTAATTAGAAAATAATCTATAGCATTGTGGCATAAAATATAACAATAGATTTAAAAATTGAAAATTTCTATTTTAAAGTTAATATTTTAATTGTTCAAACAGAGAAAAAAATTGAGGATTTGATTATTGATTGATTATAATTCTATACAACTTACCAGAAAAAGACAAATATACAAAGTAATATTAAGAGTGTTTTTTTTAGAAGTATAGAACTTTGAACTAAAATAAAACTCATAAAAATCAAGTTAACGCCATGGTATTGGCTTTATTAGAAATATAATTTTATGCCATTACTGCTTAAATATGATTTAAGGCATATAGGCGCCGCGACTGGTTAGAATAAAGTGCAATCTAAATGTCCAATTTTCGACCACTTTCTTAAGCAGCCGGAATAAATGTTGGCTTATAGCTGATCCAACATTGTTGGTTTATTGGCGTACACTAGCAACTTCACATATTTCTTCAGAAAGTAGTCCATAGGTGTAATATCACAATTTACAGTAGCCCTATTCGGCATGCGTATTGCTAGCTAACAATATCGTTATTGAGCAAGGTTACTTAGCAATTTAGTAAAAATACATAGTAAATACACAACATTGCTTAGCAACCTTTCTTAATAACAATATTGTTAGCTAGCCTTATGCATACAAAATATGGCTACAGATCTGTTACGCGAGATTATGCGGTCAGCAAATGTTTCTTGCAATAAATTGATAGTGTCGCGCGCTGTGGTGAAACCAAAGCTCCTCCACATTAACGCCATTCAACTGGAAAACAGAAAAGTCAGTAATTATAGATCGATAGCGCACTCCATTGACTGTCACGTGTTGGCCGGCTTTAGCTTTTGTGATTGTAACGGTGTTTCAATAGTGGTTTCTGGATTTTTCTCGCTCCAAATCCGGCAATTTTGTATGTTTACGTAGCTATTGAGCAAAAAATAAACCTCGTTGCTAAACAAATTTTTTTGGTACAAATGAGAAACTTTATTAGAGACCGCTGAAGCCAAGCTACTGTTCTATCTGTCTAATCTAAGATAACATCCTCTAATCAAGCATTAGTTGATAAATATTTAAACAAAGACAATGCTGAAACTGTTACATTAAGATCATAATAACCTGTGAGTAGCTCAGTTGAGGAAAGCGCTAAACTCAAATCTCAGCGCTTAAATTATTGCAGGATTTTTCTATAAAATGTCTTTCATATATGTTTTACCTGTACATTTCTACGCTCTCTTGTGTCCATTCTATTTTTGTTACTATTTCTCTATTTTTCTTTGGTTTTCTTTTTATGCTTCTCTAACTTTACTCTTTCCCCAACCTTAAATGTGTCTATCTTCTGTCACGCTTCTTTGTTTACCATTACGTAATCAATTACCAATTGTCCTTTTGCTCTTATGTGGGTATATTCTCCCTCTTCATCTCTTTCCATATTTTCGTTTAGTATGTCCCACCCATTCTCTTCAATCATTTCCAACATTTCTTTTCCTTCTTTATTTTCTAGTTTGTCTTTTGACTTTCTTTTGTTTTTTTGTCCGTTATTTATTCTTTCTCCGTTTAGTCCAATCCTAGCATTGAAATCTCCTCCTACTATTAGTTTTGTCTCCTCGGTTTTTTCTATTGAGTTTTCTAACTTTGTTCTATTTTTTTTCATTCCTCTGCTATACAACGTAATCAATTTGTATTTTGTTCTTCCCAGTATAAAATGTTGCTGCACCATTTCTTCTATTTCCAATTCTTCGTTATTTTTTTGTGGTATTTCTCTTCTTATTTCTGTTAAGATGCCTCCTTTTGCTCTTCCCATTTTTTTTTTCTTTAATAGCTGGTTGGCATTTCTATCTAATCTCTTTAGGCATTTGATCTTCCATGTTACTCCACTTCTTTTCATCTATCCATGTTTCTACCATTCCAATTACATCAAATTCTCTTATATATTTCCAAAAATTGTTATCCTTGTTATTTAAACCTGCTACATTTCAAAATAATATATTTATTTTATTGCTAGTATCTGTTATTTTTAGATCATCTTTGTTTGCTTCTAATTTGTTTTTTGTTCTTCTTTCACAACTTAGTTAGATTAGTTCTTTGTTGTTTGTTCTTATTTCCCTTCCCCCCATTTATTACTGCGCAGTATTTTGAAACTTCTATTTTGCCGTTTCTTTCGTTGTAACAAAGTTTCTCTTCATTTCCCACTATCTTCATATATCCCACAATCGCCGTCTTTCCTTTTGTTTTCTCCTCTTTTGCGATATCTGTTAGTTCTTTCTGTATTTCTCTTTCTTTTTTTGTGAGGTCATTATCAATAAATATGTCGCTTCCCTTTAGTACGCTTTTCTTCATCATAATTTTTTGTTTATCTTCCCAATTCTCTAATTGTACAAAAATGCTTTCCAGTTTATTATTGTTTTTTATTTTATATGCTTTTTTCACAACTACACTTTCATTTAATTTAGTTCTGGTCTAGTTTTCAACTTTTTCTTTAACCGTAGTTCCATCAATTATATCTTCATTTAACCCCTGTATAATTACATTATTTTTTCGTTCATTTCTTTCTAGTTTTTTTTTTAATTCGGCGACATCATTTTGTAAGATAATTATTTTTGTTGATTCCATTACATTAAGTCTATTATTTAATTTTTTGTTTTCTTCTCTTAATTTTGCCAGTTCTTGCAGGATTATAGTTTGTGTTTCGTTCATTATTTGTAATTGTTTTAAAATTGTTTCAGCTACTTGCTGGTTTATTTCACTTCCGCTTGCTTCTGTTGTAGCAATATCCATTTTTTCGCTTCTTTTTTTTTTGTCTTGTTCGTGTGTTTTATCAGTTAAATTGTCTGAAGGCATTATTAATTTTATTTGAAAATATATTTATTATTTATTTAATAAAAATATTGTTCTCCTCTCGAGTCTCGATTCGCCAACCTTTGCACTTACAGCGCTCTTTTGTGTTAACGTTTTAATTTTGTATTTAATGCTTTAATAATTTCTTCCTCTATTCTAATGTAATTCTTACGTACGGTATGCTTATAGGTTAGGTTGCTTTTATCGTCTCTGCACTTATGTATATTATATTGATTTTCTATTTGCTTTTAAAACTTTTAATGTAATTTGTTAAATGTCACTCTCACTACTCTCTCTCTCTTGAAGTTAGTTATTTTAGTAATAATCAATATAATAAGATTGACACAAAAATATAAAATAAAAACATTTATTCAATATAAACTAATTGAGCTTTTAAAAACCAGAGTAGTCTAAGTCAAAAAATGTTTTTAAAATACAAGATCCTAAAATTCAAACGTTGCCAAAAAATCGTAAAATAAAAAGTCAACATTTTTTTGCAATATTTGTTTTTAAATAAAACTTTTCATTAAAATTAATTACTGATTTTTGCAATTTTAGCACATACGTAAAAAAAACCGGTAACATTTTTGTGACTATAATAAAACACATTAAAATTGTATGGTAAATAATTTGCAAATCTACAAATTTTACTAATCGGATTGTAGAATCCACAATTAGTAGAATGTGTAAATTCTATAAATACTTACAACTGGCTGCTACGTTGTTTAAGAATATGTTTGAATATATAGATTTTTTTGTAAACGTAGTAAAGGGTTGGCTTTAGCAAGTGGCTCTTGAGAATAACTTCCAATTTTTTTCTCTGCAAAAATGTCCCTAGCTTTGTCAGTTTTTTTGTGCTTTATTAAATTCTTTCCATTTTCTTCTGTGGTTTTATGTTGTTTGTAAAACTTTTCAATTTTTTATTTATTTTGCGTTCTAATATATTTTCTAGTTTTTTTTTTCATTTTTCTTCCATGCATTGTAAAATATGTTCTCTATTATTGTTTTTTTCTTCCTGGCAGAACTTTTTCTCTTTCTAAATCTTTTTTATTTATTTTTAATATATTTTGTCTTAATGGTTTATCCTCATGTTTTGGCGGCGTATAACAATTTACGTTGTTTGCTGTTTATAATTCCACGACACACTGTTAAATTCATTCTGTACGTCCAACGCTATTATTACGCAGTGTTGTTTTTTTCTTTGCATTTCTTTGTTTGTTTCTTCTGCTATTGCTTTTACTTTTTTTTGTAGCTACTAAAATTTTTTTTTTCTTGGTAAATCCATATTGTTTCTTTGCCCATCCTATGTTCTTTTCTTCTGTTCTATTTTTTGCACAATAAATTTTTCCAATATCTTATTAAATGTGTTGATTAAACATACTGGCTTGTATGACGTAATTTTTCTTGATTCCTATTTTTTCTCAATTAGTACTAGGGTAGCTGTTTTCCAGCAAAAAGTTTTTTTTAGGCATCTGTTGATTATTTGAGTTATGTTTACTTCGTCTCCGTCTAGCGCTGCTTTAACAATTGCTGATATTATTTTGTCCAAACCTGGTTCTTTGTTGTTAGGTAATTCTTTTATGGCCTTCTTTATCTTCTTTACGGTTGCTGCCATCATTATTTTGTCTTCTCTTGTTTTGGTTCATTTACTGATGTTCCTTTGAAAACAATTTCTCAATTATAAATTCTTTCTCTTTTGTCTTCTTTTAAGTATACCATTTGTTTAATCTTTCAGTTTGTTCATCACTATTTTGTACGGTTTTTCTTAAAAATCCTTGTCTATAGATTATATCATTTTTTTTCAAGATTTTTTACTATCCCTGATTACCCTGTTCGTGTTTTTCCTATCGTTTTTAGCTTTTTTCCGTTTCTTTTGTGTTTGCTTCTCTTTTTCTGTGTCTTTTGACTTTCTTCCCTATTTGTTGTATTGCTTTTTATCCACCGCTTTTCTGAGTATCATTTACCTATGTTTTCTATGTTCTGTCAGTGCTTCTGTTTTTATGGCTTTATCTGCCTAAAATGTAGAATGAAAGAGTTACAAATAATTCAACAGTAAATTTTATAATAAAGCCATGTAACTGCAATCAAAGTAAGTCACCAATTTACACGATATATAGAGATAGTTCAGCTGACAGCATTTATATAAACCCCAGCATTTTTATAGCACAAATACACACAATTACAAACATAAGTTAAAAAAAATACACTCAGGTCTTCAATTTCTGTCCTTGTTCTAGTACCCTGTTATCGATGACATAATTGTACAATGTTTTGCTTAACGTTCCATTAAAACTATTTATTAACATTTAAACAATAAGTTATTAATAAGACCCTAAACATTTAAAAAGTCTAAATCTAGTTGTAAAAGATTACAATCATTGATAAATAAAACTTTTTTATTATTATTATATTTTTAATATATCTGCAAATAATAAAAATGATGATAAATTAATAGTTAGAAAGAATGAAATTGATAAAAAGCATTGTTTCGCACCAAATAAATTGGGTTGTAAATGAAAGTTATTAACTTTTACACACTGCGCATGAGTAGTTGTAATTTGTTTAGTTATTATGGAAATATTTTTTACCGCTAGTAATTAATACTATAATAATTAATTTCTTGTTTAGTATATTAATAACTTTATTTTGTATTTAATGTTTTATTTTAATTTTGCAGATTCCTTTCCAATTTTGGCATGCAGACAATATGGGATTTAATATATTGATTATTTATTTTAATTTAATGATTGTTCTACTCTTTCAATAGTTTGAATTAGTTATAAAACTTTTAATGCCATACTTTAACCCCATATAATATATATTAATAAATAATAAATGTTTGTAATGCCGTACTTTAACCCCATATATTTTTATAAATAATAAATGTAATGCGTATTTTCGGTGCAAAATATTTTAGAAAATTTATATATAATATATAAATATATTATATTGTATTAATGTAATTAAGTGGTATTTTTAATGAATGAATATAAAATTATATAATTTTTGTGGTATTTTTATAAGCGTTTTTTGTAATGTCTAAAATGTATGTACTAACTGTTTATATTTAAATGGGCTCGGCAACAAAACTTGTTGATTTGAAAGGGTAGAAAAATAAGTGTAGTAGTAGGCCAAAAGTGGGGGTAGTTTCATTTCAAAAATTGAGTCGGAAAGTTTATTATCCATCTTGGTATCAAAAATGCGTTTTCAAAAAGAGCAACTTGTTGAATATTATTTTAAAAACCGTGATCTTCAATTATGTAGAAGCACTAAAAAAATAATTATCACATTTTGTTTTATTGATTTTTCAAATGAGCAAGTTTTGCTGGACGCGTGCCAGTATATGTATACAAAAAGTTTGCTGCAAATAAGGTTTAAACCTCGGTTTAAACTTTTTTGTTGATCTTGTAGAATAGTGTGGTTGAAAATCAACCGTGATTGTATTGATATGTGTTTATTGTTTAGATATTAGCGCAGCAAATGTTAATAATAGTTACAATTAGATATATTTTTTGATTTATTTAATGTATAAATTATGTGATAAAAACATTATCAAGTATTAATATTTAAAACATATTAAATTAACAAAAAAATATTTTAAAATATAAATTTATTTTTTAAATGCTTTGTTTGTAGAATTATGAATATAAAACACTATAATATGTACAATTTATTTAACAAAATATATCCATGGATTTATTTCTTAGAAATTATTTATATCAATTAAATATTCTAAATTTTAATATAGGTGAAAAAATGTAATTTTACTTACTTATAAAAAATACATTGTAAAACTGAAATTAGTGTTAAGTAGTACAGTTTAATGCAAACTTAGTTTGCTACACATAATTTATTGTAAATTACCTCTATAATAAATGTAAATTACAATTTTTGTCTATAAACACTATTTAGTTTGGTCCAACATTATATTAAAAAACAATTTTGATAAAGCTTATTTAAAACCCCATAAAAAAACAATTTTCTTGTAATATACAGAGAAAGTCGGGAAAAAAAGACCAAACTCTGAACTAGGTCCGTTTCTTCTAAAAGTATTGTTCACGTGGAAATAACGTAAAAAATTCAAATGCTACTATAACGTAATTAAAAATGAACTACATTTTTTACATTAAGGTTCTGGTAATCATAGCCTTCTTATAACAAATGTCATTTGCTTCTAAATATTTTTTGCTTTGTCTACAAAGGACAGATGTTGCTCTTCTGATTGAGTCATGACTTTGTTTAAAATTGACTGCAGCATTTAAACTGGCATCATAAACAATAATCGAGTGTTGTAAGATTTGGAGATGACAGAGACCAACTAATAGGACCACAGTGACTAATCCAATTAAACACCTTTTGTCTAAATGACATAACAAGTAAAATGTGCAAGTGCTCTATTGTGCTGTTACTACAATTGTATTCTGATGTGTAAAAGAATTAAAAGGATATTGTAAAAGTATTAATTAGTTGTCTTCTGTAAGACAATTCTCAAAAATAAAAAAACAATTAATTAACTATCAACAATACACAGTTACTAAAAACTTATATTGCTTTATCTGTAAAAACACGAAAATTATTATTTATCCATCAACAAAATTCCAAACGTTAAAGATAATCTCTACATGGTATAAATGTAAGTTTTGCTCATGATGTGTGGTTTATACTCTTGTTCGTGGAATGCCCAATTAAATACTAATTCTTCGTAAGCTGATCGTTAAAGACGCAACAGTACTACTACATCCAGAATATCTTCTACGTTTTCTAAATCTTGTTGAGTAGCTCATTCAGATGTCATGTTAACACTGCAAAGTTTTCCGGTCTTGCAAAATTTGTTAAAAACTTTGATTAACACGTTTTTATTAAGATGACTCTAATTTGAAAACCTTAAACTATTCTTCAACAGCAAGTGCAGCATTCCCAATACAAAAACCATAAACAAACAACATATTTGCATATTCTAAATTTGAATAAGTGTGTAGCATTTGGTAACACTTTATTCGTTTAACCTCAAAAATAAACGTTAAATTACTGTTAGAATAAACTGACACATTATCAGAACAACAATGTTATTAAATATTTCTGAAGTTAAATCGCTGTTATAATTCAATAACACGTGATCAAAACAACGAAATTATCAAATGTTTTTGAACCTCTAGTATGCCATGTTTGAGGTTTGTTAACCATTTTTAAAACTTAAAAACAAATAAAAATTTCCTAACAACATTTGAGTTTGTTTACATTGTTTTCACGTGTGTACAATACACTACTGGCGTTTGGTCAGTTTCTTTCGACTCACCTTGTGTATGCAATTTTCATTGGCATTATCATACAATTACCATACAATACATAACATATTTTATAAATTTACATAATTTTAATTTCATAAATCATAAATATTATTATTTTATTCCAATTTTAAATATACTCTATGTTTACTTCTAAATAATCCACAACATTAAAACTAATACATAAAACCTGACTTTGGCTGATTTAAACTAAGTAATAAATTATGAAAACAACAAACAAAATTTATACATAAACCGTTACCATTTTAATTCATTAAATACTTTTTAATATCATATTTTTGTGATCATTCAATCCCCTTACATTCTGCCCACACACTTTATTTTATAGTTTTATTTAATCTCTGTTATGAAATAAGATACGCGGTGCCATCTAGTAAGCATAATTGTAAACTGAATATAGATAACTATATTATAGAGCAGAAAACAACATATTTAACCCGTTCATGAAATGCTTGTAAATTAACAGGTAGATTAAAAAAATTAATTAATGTTTAATTAGTTATATAAGAATTAAATTAATTAATTAATAATTAATTCCTTAATAAATAGCTTTGTGAAAACTCAGTTTTGAGTTCTATACACCATTTCATATCTTATGTATACAACTTTGCATAAATAACATAACATAATTATGTGCAAAATTATTTTTCAACCCGATCTAAGACTCACATGCAACAGATTGCAAATTTGCAATTATAAAGTTCTAGAAGTAACCCATTATTAGCAATTGTGTGTTATATTTTACCCTAAGGCAAGCAAATCCAGTTTTTTTCTTTAATTTTTGCGATCAAAAGTACTATGCTTCAAGAGTATCATATTCAAATTTCAATTCTCAAGGTGTAGCGAAATCAAAAATATCAAATTTTTAAAAAAATAATATTTTTCTCTTTTTTTGCAGAAAATTTCAAAAAACCAAGAGACGATCTTGGTTCTACAGAAAATTTTCTATAAGATACACTCTTTAAAATATAATATTTGACTATTTTTTGTTTTTTTGCAGCACAAATACTGAGAAGTGACAAAAACATTTACCCCAAACATGTGTACAAAAATTAAGTAATATTGAAGATGTCAATGTGGGGACGTTTGTCCGAACTTTATTAGAATTACCCAACAATTGATTAATTAAATTTTAATTAATTATTTGATCTCCATTACTTGTTTTTTTATTTTCACATCCTAACCTATGTAATAAACTTTTTTCTTTGTGCAAAAAATGGTATGCGTCTCAAAAATAACTTTTACTATTTAACCGCCAACCTCACCTTTGTAGTAATGAAGCAAGTTCCGGAATAAGAAATCACCTTTGTACTGTCAACTGTATCGAACGGCCGGTGAGCAAGTAGAAAACTTGGCAATAGCCTTTGAAACAAATCATTAGAGAACAACAGTATAAAAGAAAAGGTTAAAGAAAACCACTTCATTGAGACTCACATCTAGTGGCACTTCTAAAGTCTTCTAGCTAGATCAACCTCTTTTCTTTAACTAGTTTTAGAGGCAAATGCTTTTTCATTTTAACTATTAATTAACGGTCTCTCTTGTTCAACTTTTGTTCTCTTCCAACCTCAGCGCTGTTAAAGCACTCAAGGACAATGAAACCGCCCATTTCACAAACATTCTACCAACAAGAAACAGCAAATTCTCGAGAATACAACCAAAAAACATTAAAGTAACCTTATCGCTAGAAAAATAACATAAAAAATACAAATCAACTCTTAACCTTTGGTAATAAAAAACACAACAAAGAAATAAAAAAAGTAAAGAATGTATTTAAGTTTTCTACTCAGAAAATGACACTGTTCAACACAGAAACGGTACCATAATCAATCAACACCCAGCAACTTCTATGACATAGCACCTAGCCAAATATAACTAAAAGCATTGAAAAGTGTACGAACTAACGACCGTTTATGACAAAAACATTGTAAAAAACTTTTATACAAAAATTTTTGAACTATTAAAAATACAAAACCGCAAGATATCAACATCATCATAAGCAAGTTTAACGCAAAGGTTGTGAACAAAAAAGTAGTCAACGTGGTCGACGCTTATAGACTGCGTACAAGATACAACCTTAGTAATCAATTAACACAATATTGCCAAAAAAAAAATCAAAATAACTATCAGGTTTTTTTTATCACTACAAAGATTGTACACGTGGAAATTTTCTCAAAATAATAGATAAGCACATTTTGAGAAACCAAATGAATTTTGTATTTATAAACAAAAGATCAAGCACATTATTCGTAAACGTAAATACAGACCAGGGATCAGACGCAGTAACCGATCATAGCTTACTGCTAGCTAAAATTAAAATCAAATTAGCATCTGTTCAAAACCTAGACCTAGAAAAATTAAAAGATGAGAACACCAAGAAGCATATAACAACAGAAACAAACAAACAAACAAACAAACTGCAATTTCTAGAATCTCAAAAAAACATAGTCAAGTTAAAGAATTAAACAAAAATTATCATAATCAAAGATGCAAAAGACAAATCAAATAGGAAAGCAGAAAAATTTTCGAACGACAAAAGAGATTATGAACATTGACAAAAAGCAATTAAATAAAAACCATAAAAAATACTAAAAAATACAGATGTTAATTAAATCAAAAATGCGACAAGCAAAAAACAACTGGCTAGGCTAGTACTTAATACAATTACAATGGCTTCACAATGATTTCAACGTACACAAAAAAATAAAAGAAGCTTTGGAAAATTATCCATTTGTGGTTAAATGTAGAAAGAAATGCAAATATAGACTACTTAAACGTTTTATAGATAGCTATAGAGCAAACATCAAAGGTTCCACAGAATTTTTTTCTAAAAAACTAATAATGAAAGAAAACATAGTAAGAGCAATACGGTAATTAAAAAAATAATTAAGCTGCCGGCCCCAATAAGACATCGGCTGAGTTTATAAAGTTCATCGATAAAAACAATTTCAATATTAAATTGTTAAAAAAATCTAAAACACTAGAGAATACCCAGAAAGATGGTTTAAGTCAAGCTTTATAGCACTGGTAAAAAAAAACAAATGACAACAAATGTAACTAACACAAACTTAACGTCTTATCCATCTTATCCCCTTAATCTTCTCTTGTAAAACCAGACGTAAGATCTGAAAGATCATTTTAAAGTAGATAATAAATAATGATAGCAATAAAACGCATCTTTGCCTCACCGCTAGTTTAATTGGGAATTTTTGTATTAGTACATCGTCAACTTTAATTCTGGATACTTAATTATAATTCAGTTGTTTTAATAATATTAAATTATAGTTGTCTAGTTCTATTTTGTGTAGATATTAAAAAATAGCTTATAATAGATATTGGTTAAATGCATTCTCATAGTCTATGAAACAAAGATATACATTCAATACATGCAAAACAGCGTTTCACTGGTTCCTAGGCTTCTTTGGAATTCAGATTGATTGTTTTCTATGTTGCTTTTGCATTTTTTTTTTAAATTATTAACATGTATGGCTCATTAATTAATTAGCCTAAAGTCTTTGCACCTGCTTGCCTTAGCTTTTGTTGGAAGTGTTATAAATAGTAATTCTATCCAGTC
This sequence comes from Tachinus rufipes, assembly GCA_963932245.1. NCBI lineage: Eukaryota > Metazoa > Arthropoda > Insecta > Coleoptera > Staphylinidae > Tachinus > Tachinus rufipes. The sequence goes on from OZ010749.1 coordinate 40,187,130, forward strand.
TACAGATATTTGACCAATATTATTAATTTTGTTGAACAATTTTGTCACGACATCTAAAATTTCATTATCTAGTAGCTTGAAAAACTCATAGATAAGATATTAACGCTAGAGAATTGCTAGGTTTAGTCGCCCCGTCTTGTTGCGGTGCTACTAGTATTGTTATGAAAAAATATTAAATCCTATCACATCTATAAGAATATTGGTGAACCTTTCACTCTAGAAAAATATTGACAAAAACAGCGCCGTTTTTAAATTAAAATTGGTTTTTATTGGACAAAACGCCAACCAACTCAATACCCAAACAATAAGACTTTTGTCATCACTCTTTTTATATGTTGAACTACATACAATATTCTATGTCTTCATGTTTTTGGTTAAAGATTTAAAATTATATTTAACAAGTAAAAAATTAATAAAAAACTAATTAAAAATGCCACTTTTTAAAAATTGATTGCAAAAAAACGACTTATTTCCTCAAATTTTTACAAATTTGAAAACACAGATTAGATTTTTGTCTACAATGTGTGAAAATTTTATTTAATTATATTCAGGCGTTTTCTTGCTGAGTTGGATGCTGAAAACCCTTATAATAGCGCAACTATTCTTCCCTCTTAACTAGACTTGGCCATTTGTTACTTTAAGCTTACTGAATAATCATTGCTACATTGGCATTAAAAATAGCTGGGCCTAAGTTTACATAATTTTTACAACACTTGTAATTTTTGCTTTTAATGTTCGTATTGGCATCCTTTAGTATAGTTGTGTACCTTGTTTTCCTAGTTCATTCCGCTTTTTTATTTTTTTATATAAATGAAAAACGTCATATCTCTTTTTTAGATTTTTTTCTGCACATAAGTTACTGAGCAAAAATTTTCTTTACTTTTCTAATTTCCAATTTAATCACCTTATTATTGGAAATAAGTCGCAGTCTCTAAATTATTATAATCACCTTAATAACTTTGCTCTACTCTCTTTCTTCTTTGTTTTAGAATTTTCTACGTTGGTCTATAAGACTCAAAATTTCGTGTCATTCATTCTTTTTTTGCAGTTTTTGTTGTAGTTCCTAGGATGTTTTTGCTGCAAAAACCGTAGTTCTATTGTTCAACCTATGTTTGCTTAGGCCTTGGTCCTTAGTTGCTGTTTCAGTAATCTTGTGGTTTTTGTTAATAATTTCCGTTGTCAGTTTTTTACGTGTTTGCAAGTTTTTTAATTGCTATGTTGTTGGTTTTCTAGCATTTGTAATTTTTTTAAATTAAACTTGTAATGCGCCATATTAGGAAGTTGTAGTTAGAATTTATATCTGTTCCACGGTACGTTCTTGCTGTTTTAATAAAAATTTTGTAGCAACAGTTTATCATAACAAAATCTATTTGGGCAGTTCCATTTCATTCAAACAAACCACAGCAAGAAGGAGTGCGTCAAGAAACATGCTTTAGTATTTAGTGTACAAAATGAAAATTTGTTTTAGCTCAAACCATTATGTTATTTTTTTTAGATTTTTTCAGCCATTTTCAAGTAGTAAACAATCAAAATTTGTAAAAATCGAAGTTTTTGTGTTTTTTTACATTTTTTTATCGTTTCCATTTATGGGAAAAAAAATTAGAAATTTTTTTTTTCAAAATTGTCCAAAAAATAAATATTCTTAGCCAAAATTTTTTTTTATTAGATTTTAAAAAATTTGTAGAACTTTAAAAGACAATTTTTCTTAAAAAAGGTAAACTGGTATTTTCGTTTTTTCTCAAATACGGATAAAAACGTGTATTTAAAACGTAATCAAGATTCATGTAAAGGTAGGCATTTTTAGTGGTTGGAGCAAAAACAATTTTTTATTCCGTACACTTGATTCATATATGGCCATATATTATTAGTAGTCTTTTGATTGCAATTCTGGTTAAAAAATTGCAATACTAGTAAAATTGATCAAAAATTAAAAAAAAAAATTATCAGTTTCACTATAAACCAATCAAAAGACAACTAATAAGTTATGGAAACTGAATGTAAATACTAAAGCAATTTTATCGACGCAATGAAACATAAATGTGGATAATGTTGATGTTAACAAGCTGTGCACGCAGTTGTATAGCATCACTTGATCTGATATTGTTATAAATTAAGTTACCTGCTAGTAGATTTTTTCAGATTGTTTCAGCTTGTTATTTATAAAAAAACAAATTTCATACCAGTTTGATTTAAAGTTCCTGTTTTTTACTATTTTGTTTTGCTTTCTCCACAGATAGAGGTTTTTCCATTTCTAGTAACTGGTTCCTTAGTTTCCTTGTTCCGTACAAAGTTGTAGAACATTCCTTGTAGCGATTTTGTGTTAGTTCTTAATTTTCATTTTGTCTTATATTTCTGGGTTACTCAAGTTTTTTACTCCCGAAAATCCGTGTTAGAAAATTAAAGCTCCAGATACTAATTTAGAGTTGAATATTACCATCATAATAATTTTTTTGGAAAAATCTGTTAAGATTGTAGTAATTTCCCGTTGCCACTTGCATCTTTCTTGACTTGACTTTTCCGCCTTTAAAGGTTTTTTTCTAATACTAAGAGTAAGTGCGTGCCCTTAGAAATTGTCTATCTAAATTTATAGATAAACAATTTGTGAATTTGTTTAAAACTAGTGTATACACTAGCTTTACTTTTAAACTTTTTTTCCAAAATACATTTCTAAACTTTTTATCATATCTTTTATTTTTTTTGTTTTTATGTTGTCACCATACACTAACAACCACACTTTTTAGATACACTCTACTATCATTCCGTTTGCGCTGACCTTAGTTTTTTTCTACATCTGCATCTACAAAAAAGTAGAACTTAATGAGCAGCCTTGTTTCACGCTTTTTTCTTTTTGTTGTCTAAAACTTTATACTTTTTTTTTATTATCCCGCACCCAGTTTGCTGTCTCACTTCTTCTATTCTTTTTACCTGACTAGATACTCGCTAATTCTTTTCTCTTTCATACACTTCCACGGTTTGTTTTTAACCACACTATCAATTACATTATTGGCAAAAAAGTAGTTATATTAAACAAAACAAAATAAAGTTAATTTTTAGTTGTTACAGTTTAGTTGTTGGCGTCAAAATAAAGAAAAAAACCTCTTGAAATCACGGCTTGTCTACTATTAACAGACCTCTCTAACAAGGTTATATATGCGGTGCGCGGGCTTAGCTCTTATTTTTCTTTTCCTTGCTGGATTTATTCCGAGTCTAGACGTCGAATTAGTAAAATAGCACTGTTACGGAAAAAATCTGGTCTACCCACTGCCACTGTTACAATGGACTTGAAACTTTTGCTTGCAATAGACTGCCGCAGAGCGACGACGAAGTCAACTCTAAAAATTGAAAATTTATTTTGCTGAGTATTTGGTAGCTTCCGCAAGTCGTTTAACACCCCAAAAATTAAGATCTTGTCAGGTCGTTAAGTACAGGTATGAAAAGTGTTAATTTGTAATTAAAATGTTTGTTTTCTGTTTACATTTACCCACTTACACATTCAACATACACACTGGTAGCGGACCGATATAATATTGAAGACAAATTATTTTCAAAGTCAGAAATAATAAATAATTATTTATTATTAACTAATATAGATTAGAATATTTACAATAGACCAAGATCAACATAAATAAAATATAGGTCAAACTGTACAAGTTGTGATATTAGTAATAACTCAGATTAACAAATAATAAAATCATGAAGTTTCTATTAATGTGTAATATTAACTAACGCAGAGTTCACAAAACTATTTTATTGAAGCAGAAATTTCTTTTTAATACAATCCAAAACAATTAATTGTTTTATTTCAGAATGATGCTTGCTAAATAGCTAGTGCAGTGCCATATTTCCATTTTCAACCTGATTTTATTTGTGGTTACTGTCTTAATCTTTCATACACGTTTTATACATATAATTCAAAAACAGTTAATAATTCAAAAACGTATCATTTTCGGCCAGATGCATTATAGATTTAAATCATAAATTACAATAAAACTGTGGACGCATAAGCACTAAAACAATATGTGCTAAAAAAAGTTTTACTGCAGACAATATAAATCGTCATAAAATTCTCTCGAAACTAATAAAAAAATTCAATACAACCTACTGTTCCGCTTGTTACACGTGAAATACAAAGATAAAAATCATGTCTATTAGAGTTTTATTTGAATCAGCAAAATACGAATAGTTGTGATATATATTAAGTTAATCGACTGTTTTTACGTGACTATAAACTCAAATTTGCATATCCATGCAAAACCTTATCATTCTTATTATAAAAACTATATAATCTAACTGAAAATGTATTATTATTAGAAAAATAAAAATAATACGGAAGTTGTGCATTTAGTATAGCTAATTTAACATTAAAACGTTATTATAATTCTAAGCCACTTTTTTTGTATTGCGCTGTTTTTTATCTAACCATAGACCAAATACATAGTTACAATAGTTAAAGTTAGATATAATTAATGCTTGGCAAAACAATATTTTTTATTGAGATAAATTAATATTTTAAAAATCAAAATACGTTTTAAGATTAAAAAATTACAAAACCTTTTATTAGAGTAATTTTTAAAATAATTTAAAAATGCAATCAAAAATTTGGTGTTTTCACACAATTGCCCAACCATGTACAATGTTTGACCAAACAATCCTACCTACTTGTCAAGTTGCAACTAAATCATTTGTTTACTTTTTGTGCAATCATGTTTGATAATAATGTTGTGATACTATTTTTAATAAAATTATTAAGTATTGTAACAGATATGGAACATTATAAACCTTTAAACTGAACTTTGCTTTTTTATACTTATAATGTATAAATAAAAACTAATAATATTATTATTATTAATTACATTATTAAAATTGTTTGTTAAGATTAATAATATTATAAAATGTATTTTTTTTTTGTTGATGTCATTTAGCGTTGACTACTAAGGTCATTAGTTATTTATTTTAATACTAATAACCTCGGGTTATTGACCTGAGGAGACAAAACATCACATTAAAATGATTAAATAAATAAATAAATAAATAAATACTAAATCTAATATCACAGCTGCTAAAATTAAAAACTAAATTTAAAACTAATATTACAGAACCTACTATCACAACTGACAATAAAGTTGTAAAAGACTTTGATGCCAGTACCTATCCATTAACCTAACCTAATATCACAGATGACATCAAAGCTGTAAAATGTTTTGATGCCAGACCCTAAAAACTAACTAAACCTAATATCACAGATTGCACCAAAATTGTAAAAGACTACAATGCTTTAAACAACACAAACTGATCAATGAAAATAAATAAATAAATTAACACCAAAATCATTACAAGACAACACAAAACTTGGTTACATCTGTTTGAGGAGTTCTGCGTCTTTTAAAAACTGGACTCACCTTTCCATAGACTCCTCTCTATTTGATAAAATGAAAGTCACGTTGTTAGGAAGCTCAAGCTGATTACGGTGGGGAAGGTAGGCTCGGCATTCTTCCAAAATGTGCTTCACCGTTAGAGGGTCGTGACATGTTTGGCATGCTGGTTGTTTGTTGCCGGTCAGGAAATACAAAGTGGTCAAGTTTGTGTGACCTATGCGCAAGCAACATAGGGCAACCTCCTCTCTCCAGTTGTGATCGGCAACTTCCATGGCCTCACGGAGAGCTTGATTTTCATTAATTTGCTCTCAAAGCCGTTCCATACTCTTTGCCAATCCTTGATGACTTTTGATAAGACGTATCAATTAAAATCATCAGGTCTTACGGAATTGTCGTTCGTAGGATCCGCGTCAACCGCCTGACGGGCATTTTTATCGGCCAGCTCGTTGTCTTTGATACCCACATGACCCGGTGTTCCGACAAAGATAGCTCTCTATCCAAACCCGCCAGGCAAAATATCAAAGTTTGTACAAGCTGGACCAGCGGATTGACCGAGTACATTGACTGTATACTCAGGATGGCACTCAGCAAGTTGAAACAAAAGAAAAATGAGTTGTGAGATGACGTCTCACAGTTTAGCAGGGCTTTATGCAATGCATGTAATTCTGCGGTGTATATAAAGACTTCTTTAGAGAGAGACCATAAATGGGCCGTACCGTCTAAAACGATGGCATTTCCCACCCCCGATCCGTTTTTGATTCGTCCGTATACATCCGCGGAGAGTCTGGGTATTTGGCAACGACGTCAAGAAACTTGCTCCTCAAGACGTCGGGGCAAGTTTTTTGTTTGCTCTAAGAGGTCAGATCAAGACGAGGTATTACCCTCGGCATCAGCCAGGGTAGAAACTCGCCAAAGCCAACCTTGAATACTATCGGATAATTTACATGAAGACTCTCCTCTAGCTCCTGCACTCGGACACACACCGGTATACTGACGGTAGGCCTGAGTCTGTTTTTGCGTTGTTGCGTTTTGTTGGCGGTAAATATGAGTTGGTTGTTGTGACTTTTCGTTGTTCTTATTGCCGCGGCGTACGTGAGTACAAAGCGACTACGACGAGCGGCTAGAAAAAGTACACCCGACTAATGCCTGCGTTGTGGACTGCGTCTAGGGCTTTCAACCGGGATGAGTATACCGCAGCCGTAGTCAATCCTGGACAAAACCAGGGCCTTATACAGCCGCAACAATACCTTTCTCCGCGCACCCCAGTTGATGTTGGCCAAGCACTTGATCACGTTTAAGGTTTTTTTGCACTTTGTGACCAATTCATCAATATGTGCCCAAAAGGATAATGTCCTATAGAACACCAGCCCTAAAAACGGACTGTTTTGATGCACGTGATTATGGAACCCCGCAAGACAAGCGTGGGGTCTCGGTTAGGTTTTCTGAGGCGGCAGAAATGCACGCACAAGGTTTTCGTCGTAGAGAAGCAAAAATCTCTTGCCTCTGCCTTTCTGTCCACTTCGTCTATGGTGATCTAGAGTTGACGTGTTATGGCGGGGATGGTATCTCCCGCCATGTAGATCACCAAATCGTCGACGTACAGGCATTTCTTTACAAGTTTAACCACAGATGCAGCAAAATCATTTACCGCGATCGCAAAAAGGGTGACGCTAATTGTCAACCCTTGGGAAACACCATTCTCTAGACACACTGTCTTTGAGTTAGTGGTTCTCACCTTTACTTTAAATGTGCGATTGCGCATGAAAGTTATTGTTAGCGCTAAGCAAGATTGCCTTATGTTGTGTAAATTAGAATTTTTTTTAATTATAATATGGTAAACGTAATTGTTTAAATATATATATTTTTTTTAATTTTTATAAAAAAAACTAACATAAAGCACCAGTTTAGCTTTATTAAAAAAGAACAGGCCTTAAAGAAGCCGACGCCAAATATAGTATGCCCATAGATGGGCTTAAATTATCTCTGCAGTATACTTTATTACCAATCGCCTTGGAGAAGCAATTATGTTGGTGAAAATTTTATACAATAATATATACAATATTTGCACTCTTGAATACTACTTCGAGTTCAGGTATATAATACAATCATAATTGGTTGCTAATAAAATAATTCATTGAGATAATTTAAACCTATGCCAAATTGATAATCCGGTTGTTAAATTATAAATCCAGCCATAAATCTGATAATCCGGCATTAAATGTAAATGGGCAATTCCACGTCAAGTGAGCAGTCCATTTCACGCGACCCTTAGACCTCTAGGTCACATAGTTCGCCTCGTAGAGCCAATTGATTTTTACGGCAATTTTTAAGTTCAGCTTTTAACTTTATTTATCTTAATTGCATTTCAGCCTGGAAAAATTTTAGAATAGTCATAACCGATGGGAAATTTTCCAAGGAATCGAATGCAATCGAATTCCAGGCTGAAATGCAATTAAGATACATAAAGTTAAAAGTTGAACTTAAAAATTGCCGTAAAATTTAATTGGAATTACGAAGCGAACTATGTGACCTACAGGTCTGAAATTTGACATGAAGACATATTTTGGGTACTCAAATAAGTGTACAAAATTTGAGCTAAATCGGAGAGGGTCGCGTGAAATGGACTGCTCACTTGACGTAGAATTGCCCAAATAAAATCATTAAAAATAAAAATCAGACGACGTGTCTAGTCTACTGCCAAACTGTTAATTCGGCCTCTAAATTGTCGTTTCCAGTTGATTGTGGTATTGAAGCGATATTTAAGTATTAGACAGTGTTTCTATTTCAGTTGTTATCCTGTCATAAACTGTAGAAAAATGCAAATTCTATTCACATAAAGTCAAAAATTAAAAAAAAAAATTCTGTCATAAAATATTTAAATATTTCCAAAAATAACCAAATTTTGGCCTGCAATAAAATGTTATATTTAAATGTTAAAAATAACAAAATTTTCTCAAACACACTGTTATTGACAGTTTTAGAATACATGTTTAGAATTAAACACTTCTAATAAATTTACTGTTTGATATACTATCGTCAATTTAGACAGTTTATAAACAATGGAATGGTAGAAAGAACCACCAAACTGTAAAAAACATTATGAAAAAGGCTTATAAAAATATTATGCTGACACTTTTAAATTACAGAAATACTCCTGTTGATAAATCGTCACACCAGCACAAATACTTATGTCTAGAAGATTAAGGGATTGCTGGAACCGAAAGTTGTTAACCAATCAGAATTAAAAATTAAATAAAATAATAAGCAAAATAAATATAAAAAATATTATGATAAAACAGCTAAATCTTTATCTGCCTAAAAGTAGGGCAGCAAGTGAATGCGCAGCTACATAAAAATATATGGTACTCGGGGACAGTTATAAAAAATAATCGTCCCCTGTCGTATCAAATTGAATTGAAAAATGGAAAAAAATATGATAGGAATAGGAGATATTTAACCATTATCCCAACAGAGTCTAGCAACACTGAAGTTGCTGTTCAAGAAAAAAGCGTATCTGATAATGATATTAGTTTAGAAGATACATTTAATTTTATACCACCCACTCACACAAGTAGTGGACGCAAAACTAAAATACCAGACAGATTTGTGTCAATGTATATAAATTATAAGTTTTATATTTTCTTTATTTATTTTATAAAATCCTTGTATTTTATTCATGTTATCGAAGTTAATGATTTTATTTAATTATATATTTTATTTAAACATACATGTTTCGATAAATAATCATCATTATCAATGTATTAATGTATTAATATAATATTTCAAACTAATTAGTGATTAATATTTAAAAAAACTGTTTAATCACTTATCAGTTTGAAATAGATATTGAAATAGCAACACACATTTTTTATTTTATTTTTTGAATTTTTATGATATTCTTAATACAACTATGTAAAATAATAATATACTTTTATAACAAAAAATGTTGATAAATTTAAAAAAACGTATTGTTTGTTTTTTATTTAAAATAATCGTAATTGAATAGTTGGCGTTGAAAATAAGTAATTCTTACGTTTTGGGGTGTTTTTACGTTGTTATGCATAATATAGTAACAAAAATTTGACGTATTTAAAATTAAAAAAAAAAAAATTTAAAAAATATTAATTTTTTAAATTTAAAAAACGTCATTTTTCAACTTACTATATTATGCATATTAACATAAAAACACTTAAATTAACATTTATTATTTTCAATGCCAACTATTCAATTACGACCAATTTAAATAAAATACAAATATTATGTTTTTTTAATTTTTATCAACAATTTTTGTTATAAAAGTATATTATTATTTTACATGTTTGTATTGAAAATATCATATAGATTCTAAAAAATAAATAAAAAATGTATGTTGCCGTTTAAAAAAATTAAGTTGGTTGCCATAGCAACTATAATAAAAATAAAAACAATAATGTGTGTACCTGCCTTTATAATATTTAAAAAAACCATTGAAATGGTTTTTGAATCTTATAAATCGGTTAAAAAATAATTTAGCCGTACGTTTTTTGTCTAACACCCTGTATGTATATTCATAATATTTATTTATATACATATATATTTATTGTAAAGAATGTATTTTATTTATTTTATCATGTTTAGATTTTATTTTATGTGAAGTTTCTTTGTAAGAACTTTCCATTTTAGTTAGTCAATAAATGTATTTCAACACGAGTGCATGTTGTATATTATTTTAAGAATTAAGAACCTCACGGACCACTACATTTTTGAACTGTCATAAAATGTTCATCAACTGTCAAAAAGTACAGAATATAGAGTTAATAATGCTCTTAAACTGTCTCAAATGATATAAAATGTTCTTTAACTGCTACAAATGTTCTTAAACTTTTAACAATGTATTTTTGTGACTGTCATATAATGTTTCTCAACTCTCAAAATAGCTAAACATGATTTTTAACTATCAATAACGCTTTTGAACACTGTCACAAACGTTCATTATCTGCATCAAATGTTCTTGAATTTTTGAAATGTTCTTGAAGTATAATAACGCTCTTGAACTTTCACAAACGTTATAAATTTTACTTCAATTGCTACAAATGTTCCTGAACTTTTGAAAAGTTATTGCAACGTTATAAAACTGTACATTAACGTTATAAATCTTTAAAACTATTGTCGGACTATATAAATTCCACTCTATTTGTATTACGTGCAAAAATCTCAGTGCACCAAAATATTTTTAGAGATTTGTTAATGAGACCAAAAAAACTAATAGTTTTCCTGCCACAATCTATTATAAGAATCAAACCTGTAATAATTAGAACGACTTTGTCAATAAATTTGCAGATTTTTTTTTTCAGTCTATGATAACGAAACCCATCCAACTCTATTGTTTAATTTTAATAATAACGTAATTCAATCAAAATTTTCAATTAGTTTGTTTGATGTTTTTAAAAGAATTGAAAACCTTAAAGTAATTTAAGCATTGGGCTTGACGGTATTCCTTCTTTACTGTTAAAGAAGTGCATTTATTCTATTGCAAAGCCATTGCACTTACTTTTTAATGCTTCTTTAAATGAAACTAAATTTCTTCAAATATGGAAATAATGCTTTAATACGCTATTGTTTAAATCTGGAGCCAAAAAAGATATCACTAACTATAGAGGCAGATTGTTCGATAAAATTGTAACTGGTCAGTTACAATGGATGTGCAAAAGCATCTTAGTGGAAGAGCAGTATGGATTTCGTGAAAGTCGTTCCACACTTACTAATTTACTCTGTAATAAAAATAATATTTTAAATGCATTTGAATTAAGTACAAGTTGATTCAATATACACCGATTTTTCAAAGGCGTTTGATCGTATGAGCCATAATATTTTGATAGCTATGCTCAGTGCTCTGGGTTTTCACCTGGTTATAAAGCTTTTTGAAAAATCACACGCTGTGTGTAAAAATTTATGACATTTTGTCACAGCCTATTCTTGATTGATTAGGTGTTTCTCAAGGATCTCATTGTAGACTAAGTTTATTTTTGCTTTTCATTAATGATATCTCACAGTATATCAATTCATCGTCATTTTTTTTATTTGCGATGATTTAAAAATGTATTGAAGAATATCATTTCTCATTTTTTACAACTAGAGACCTAGATTCTATAAATACTTGGTGTTTTATTAATAAATTATTCTTTATTGCTTATAAATGTTTTTCAATAAAGTTTAATAAAACTTTAAGTAAAATTTCTTATAACTATATAACTGACACTAAAGTGTTGAACAAAGTCATACAAATAAAAGATTTAGGAGTCATTTTTAATTATAAACTTACATTTGTTGGAAATATTAACATCATACGCAATTATGCCATAAAAATGTTAAAATTTGTATATAGAATGTCAGCGGGTTTATCAGCCAGTACACTAAAACTTTTATATTGTGCTTTAGTGCTTTTGCATTTAGAGTATGTTCCGTCAGTTTGGAGTTTTGTTTATAAAATTTATAACCGCAGTACACTGAAACAAATTTAAAAGAAATTTTGTCGTTTATTGTCTTATACTCGTAAATCAGGCATATTATCTGTAAATTATAATTACTGTTACATTGCTTCATTGTAAAACCTACCGCCATTAAAGCTCTGCCGCAAAAAAGCCGATTTGTCGTTCATGCGTAACTTTATGTTAAGCAAAATTTGTTAAAATGACAGTTCATATTGTTAGCTAGCAATATATATCTTGCTTTCATTCTAGCAATGTGCATAGAAAATAGCCCAGAATGTCTCTCAACTGTTAAAAATGCTAAATACTGGTAAACTTTTTGATTTTTCAAAAATACTTTTTAAGATTTAAGATTATTGCACAAATGTTACTCAAATAGAAAGTGCGCTACATACTCGGTCCGTGTAAAAGACGCAACTACGTGTGCAAAGTGCTTAAAAAGTTTCACTCAAAGTGTTTTACAAATAACAGACATGTGAATAAAATGCCTATTAATAGAAAATACGGATCTAAATAAGCGCAATAATAAAAATAGCAATAATAAAAGTAAAAGTAAAAGCAATAAATACAATTAAGGCCGCGGAAAGCCAGCTATGGCTTTTTATTAAAAATGTTCACTCTACAAACACAGAAATAGACATCAAAAAACACATTAAATCTGTAGTAAATCACGACAATTTTGTATGTGTTAAAATGAATACAAAATTTGCAAACAGTTGTTACAAGATTGAAGTTAATAGTATCGACTTAAGTGCTGTTTCCGATTCAATTTTGATTATGGCAGCAGACACGATGTAATTGGTTTATCAGAGCATCATCTAACTAAATCCAATGTTTTTGTCATAAATAAATTACAAGTAACATCACACTTTTTTAGAAGTAAATTCTCTAAGGGAAAAGTGATGGCACTTATAAACTATAATAAAAACTATGTGCTACTTGATAATATTTTCTTAGAAAGTATAGAAAAAGATTGTGAAATAGTAGGTGTTCATCTCACTGAATACAATCTAGTCATTTTTAATGTGTACTATTCCTCTGCGGGAAATTTTAATGTGTTTCTAACTATTTTAAATCGTGTGTTGTTTAAAGTAGATTATTGGAGGTGATTTTAATGTAAAATTTAATCGTAATGATCTACAAGCTACTACACTGTGCAATCTAATGTTGAGTTTTGGATTAAAAAAACATGTTTCTTTTAATACAAAATTCAATAATTGAATAGGCAACATTTTCTCTAACTAAGAAGATACTGACTTAAAGATTCACCATATTGTTACAGCAATATCTAACCATGACGTTTGTAAAATTGAAATTAGTATTAAAAATACTACACGTAAAAATGTTGTATCTTCAATACATCGTCCTATAACAACTCGCGGTAAAGTTAGTTTCTACAACCTAATTGAACATGTTGACTGGCAATCTATCTATTCTGATAATTGTAAAAGCAGTTTTAACAAATTTCATAATGTTTTGTTTGATTGCTTTAATAAAACATTTCCGGAAAATAGAAAAAAAAGTAATAAAACCAATAACAAACTAAACTGGTTTACCGACAGTCTTAGGGATATGAGAATTTATCTTAGTTTAATAAATGAGATGTAACATATTCAAAGAGGTCTGAAAACAAAAAACTTTTAACTCACACTAAGAATCAATATAAGCACGCACTTAAATGTGCAAAAATTAAAACTAACAAAAATTATATTAATAAATCTACAAATAAACACAAAGCTATTTGGGATGTGATAAATAAGAAACAAACAACAACCTGTGATAATATCTGTGATATTTCTGCGTCTGTTTTTAATGTTTATTTTAGTAAAATAACTAAACTTTTAATTGATACAATATAGATAGCTAATTTTTATGTATATCTGTGTCAGTTCATGTTTTAAGTTTGTTGAAGTTACTTTTAATAAAGTCAGGGATACTATATGTTTTTTAAAATCCATTAAAAGTAAAGACAAATATGGTTTTACAACAAAAGTTATTAAATCAATTAAGAATTTAATTGAAGTACGTTTGACAAAATTAATAATAAATTCGGTCTATAAAAAATTACTAAAAATAGCAGTGGTAATACCTGTATTTAAAACAGGCAATCGAAGTGATAGAATCAATTACAAGCCAATCTCTTTGCTACCCATTATTCTAAAATATATGAACAAATATTAAGCAAAATACAATTCATTTAGCAAAAAACAATATGGTTTTTGTAAAAATCTCTCAACAACTAACTCTATTATGGAATTGGTTAATAATATTGGTACCTGTTTTGATAAAAGCAAAATATCAATTTTAACTTTTCTCGATCTGAGTAAAGCTTTTGATTGTATTTTCCATGATATTTTGTTGCAAAAACTATATTGCTATAATCTGCACCCAAGTAGTTGTAGATTAATAATGTCATTTGAGTTAAAGGCGGCAAATAGTTTCATGTAATGATGCTGTATCACAAGAGAGAAGCTTGGGTTTTGGTTTCCCGCAAGGATCAATTATGTGCTCTTCTCTTTATATTATATATTAATGATTTACCAGATTTAGGCGTAAAAGGTTCAGTAACATTATATGCTGATGACACTAGCATACTGACATTAGGGAATCTTCTAGAGCAGGTGCAAACTGATAACAAACTAAGCAATAATCAGATACAATAGATGTTAAATAACAAGCTATTTCTACATAAAAAAACAGAGACAATATTATTCTCCCTAAAAACTGCCCATCAAAAATGTGTTGAGTCAACTAAAATTCTAAGAATTCAGATTGACTCTGAACTAAATTGGATAACACATGAAGAATATATTGAAAACAAACTTAACAAGTCAATATTTACTTTGCAATGTTTAAAAAGTTTTGTATCTGTGGTTTGTTTAAGAAATGCCTATTTCGCTTTATGTCACAGCCATCTAAGTTATGGAATATCTATTGGACTATTTATTAGTTTGTAATCGTTTATTTGCACTTCAGAAGAAAGCAGTCAGAATTATTAACGCCACTGGCTATCGTGATTGCTGCAGAGCTACTTTTATAGAACAACAAAAAATAAATTTGCCGTGTATCTAAATTTTTAAAGCATTATATGCATTTTGAAACACAAAGTTTAGTTTGACAGAAATAACAATCATAATTATTTAACAAGGCAATAACATGACATTAAAATAAATCTCACCAGGTTGAAATGATCTCAAAACAGTTCAAACTTTTTGAACAAATTGCTTACAAATATAAAACAAAAACCAGATAAATTGTTATTGCTTTGGGTCAAGGGTTTTTTAATAAGTAATTGTTTATGTAGCATAAATGAATTTTTACAATTTGATTTTAAAACTATTTTTTAACTTTGTGTGTAACTTATTACTTTTTTTTATTAGAGTCAAATTGTATAGATTTGGCTTATTTTAAACTGATGTATGTTGTGTGTTATTTTATTTTATAATATTGTATTTTTAATAAGTACGTTATCAAGTGGTATTTTATATATTATGTAATGGCAAATGTAACAACTCTGTGTAATTGATAACAATATTGATGTTTTAAGTTTTTTTAATGCTTTTATGATCATTTTGGCGGAAAGACTACGGTCGATAGCCGTTTGTACAAACAATTATTTTATTTTCACTCTATGTAATATACTTGTTCAATAGTGTTGTAAATTATTTGTGCAATAAAAATGTTATATATATATATATATATATATATATATTTACATCTCGGTATCTATAAAGCGTCCGCTATGAGAAACTGTCATAGGGCGTCCCTTAAAAAAAAACGTACTTCTAGTGCTCGCAGATGAATATACTCGAGCTCAAAAAGATTAACGCGGTTTTCTTATTAAATACAAACTAAAACATTTTTCTATTGTACATAAAACTACTTTTTAGCGTCCGTACATTTTTCTGTTTTTGAGCGTCTTACATATACACAAAAAACATGAATATGTGTTATAGAGCGTCCTGTTTGCTACCTTAAAGCGTCCGGCAGTGTTGCAACATGTTTTCTGTTGTAGATATACATATTTGACACGGATCGTGCATACTATAAAGCGTCCAAACCAGTTTGACCAGTCTATTTACAGAATATCTGTGGTAAATTAACTATACGGCGTCCATCAAAAAATAAACAATAATATACCCACTTAGTATTGATTGAATAATTCTTTTGGTTTTTAAATTTAAGTAGAAAATAATATAAAATTTACTGCATTTTTAGTGTCGGAAACATTTTGGATAACTCAGGCTTTGCAAATCTATCGATGCCTTCTAACAGGTGTCTTGAATTGAAATGCAGAATATTAAAATTGTATCTGCTTTTTCTTGGAAACAATACCGTCTAACAATTTTGAAATATTAAAATTTATAAAAAAATTTGGTCTTGAATCAAAATAATGCAAAAATTAAAATGACGACACTAAATCTTTTTGCTAATGTTTAGAGTAGCATGCAAAGATAAAAAAATATTGAATACAAATATTGTATTAGTTCCTTCTTGAAAACAGTAGTGCCCAAAAGTTTGTAAACACTAAAAATTTAAAAAATTGAAAAGTTTTTAAATAATTACAGTTTATGTCTAAGTGTATTACTCAAAATAATTTGTGTATTTAATTTATTAACATGTATTTGAAATATAGGGTTTTTCAATAAGAGGTTTCATTTCATTTCATTTTATTTGATATTAAAAAAAAAACGGAAATTTTTTTAAGAAACGCAATAAATGTTTATTTCATTGTAAAGAGAAAGGTATGCCATTAACATTTGAAAACAATATCGGTCAAATAACCGCCACGGTTACGGTTGCAGTACCACATTCTTTTTATGAAATTTTTCATGACCAATTCGCATATTTGAGGCTGTATGTCCTTGATAACTTCACAAATTTCATTTTTAAGGTTTTGAATCGATTGTAGAGCATTTGCATAAACCTTGTTTTTTACGTGACCACAAAGAAAAAAGTCTAAAGATGTTGAATTACAAGATCTCGGTGGTCAATTGTGATCACCTCTTTGAGAAAAACACGACCAGGAAACTTTTCTTGCAAAATTGCGATTGTTTTGTTGCTTGTGTGGCACGAAGCGCCGTTTTGCTGAAAATAAACTTCGTCCACAGCAATATCTTTCAATTCCGGGGATAAAAAATCATTAATCATAGCTTGGTAGCGCCATCCATTTACCGTAATAGTTGCACCAGCCTCATATTTAAAAAAAAAAGTAGGGTCCAATCACACCGCCAGCTTAAAAACCGCACCAAACAGTGACACGTTGAGGGTGCAAAGACTTTTCAACTACCATTCTTGGATTTTCTGAGCTACAAATGCGACAATTCTGCTTATTAACGTAGCTTCCGAGGTAAAAATGGGCCTCATCACTGAAGATGATTTTTTGATGAAATTCCAAATCATTTTGATGCATTTGAAGGACCCAATCTGCAAAGAAACGACGTGGTGATCGACCAATTTGAGTTCTTGTAGTAACTGAATTTTAAAAGCCTTAAGACTTAAGTCAAAAGTGCAAAATACAATTTAATGTCGTTTGTAAAATGTCTAATTGCAAAGATCAACAAGGAATCAACAAACCTGGGTTTTTTTTAACACTACGCGCTACATCAGCAATATTCTCATGTGTTCTTAAGCGATGCACACGCTTTTAATTCTTTACATCACAAACTTGTTCCAACAGCTTAAATTATTCCACTAAGTTGACTATTGCCGGCCGAGAAGGTGCTTTACGACGACCAAAAAGTGTTTTAGTTTTGCGAACTGTGACTGAAATTTTTTCACCATTTTTGTAGTAAATTTTATTAATTTTAATGCGTTGTTGAAGTGTGTATCGTTCCATTTTTAATAACGGCGTAGTTTTTACTTGTCAAATGTCAAAAGATAATAGCTTCAAAATTGACAGCTGCCCAAATAGCCTGCTATTCAAAATGAAACTTCTTATTGGAAAACCCTTTACAATAGAATGTTATTAAGTTTTCAAAATTAAATATATATAGATTTATTTACGTGACAAAAAGTCTACAAAATTTTCCTACCTATTGTTACAAATAATAACCTATTTTTGCTGGCAGCCATTTCTAGCGCACGCGCACTATTTTTTGTAATGTTAATATGCAGCCATTTTTTTGACCCAACTCCAGTTGTACCAAAATTAAGCACTTCCACTGGTTTTGTAATGGACCTATTTGTACTGATTTCATTTTCAGGGAAGAAGTCTAATTCTACCTGGCACTGACACTGACATTAAAAAATTAAATGTGGTATGTATTAAAGTCGACAATTGCGTTTTTTAATCTTTTCGCATAACGTGGATCATTAATTATTTTAATATTATAATGAGACTATACAGTTTTAAATTCATTATGAATAGTTTCACCAGCATGTTCCTACCATCTACCTAAACCTAAACTCAAGTAATATAACGCATGAGGTAATTGGTGTAAAATAATATGAAGTTTTGTTTCGATCAAAATATTTTCTCAAGTTTCTAAATTTAAGATTTTTTTATCCGGTTTTGATGTAGAGAAACATAGATTTACAATTTTATCCATTGATTTGAAACATAATACGTATGGAATAATTATCAATGAGCTGATATTTCCTACTATATTGTCACTAACAAAAATATCAGTTTTTCAACATTGTTCGCCAAGCATTCCCCGCAAAAACTTTGCCATTGTAATTTTTTGATATTATTTTTAACTGTTTTGGCCAAAGATGAGCTTGTTTACGTTCTAAATTTTTTATTAATTTGCTTCAAACTATGAATTTTTGAATAACAGTTACATATATCATCGTATTCATTGAAGAGTAGAAGATTCACTACTGATTTGCTTAACATAGCAAATTTCTTATTACTTCCATTAGATTGAAATATTTTAAAGAAGTTTCTTAAATTTCCGAACGGCTTCAGCCTGAAGCATTTGTTTTCTATTTTCAAATTTGCAAATTCAAACAATTAATTTAAGAAATATAAAATTAAATTTAATTAAACTGCAATAAAAACTTATTAATGTTATTATTTTCTTCCTTGTCGTCATTTTTAATACCAACTAATAATTCATTATAATGTTCAGAGCAGTTGCTTACCTTTTCTTGCAAATATACATAGCGGTATAGGCAAGGATACTTTGCAGATGCAATTTGTTGACCGTTTACAAAGAAATTTATTTTTAAATCGCCGATGAATTTGAATGAGAAATCATTCAAAACAATTTTCATTAAATTTAAATTTCTATAACTTTCCTTCACATCGGGAACAATACATAACAAAATAATCTTTTTTTACATTTGTAGCTTTACCAAATTTTTTAAGTCCGCACTGCTTTTATATGTAGATCTCAACAATCTTTCATTTGTGTTATTTTTTAGCTCAGGTAATATGCTAAAAGATATTTAAAAAAAAAATGCCATCTGCCATAATTTTAATGTCAACATTACCATTTTCTCCACGTTTATTAATTACCATATCAAATATTTCAGAAACGTTACCCCACACTATTGGTTTTTTAATTGTTTTAGTTGAATTTCCATTACCAACATCAAACCTAGGAAATCAATTTTTATAATGGAATCAAAGTCTAATTTCCTATTCTTCATATCTTCAGAAAAATGAGCAGGAATACATTTGCGTTGACCAGTTGGTGACCGAAAAAAGTTAGTTCGTTTTTTGTATATATAACGCAGACACATTCATGATAGATTTATAATTCAATAATTTCTCCAAACTGATCTGAATCCTTTGAATTTGTTTGGGAAACCTTCATTCTTTTTTTAGAGCTGCTGTATGATGCAATTTTTTATTGATCAGACAGTTCCGCAACCATATTGTTTGTTATGTTACTGGTTGCTTATTTTGAAAAACATATATTAGATTGATTCTTTTCTATGGTTGAAAAACATTTTGTGCAGACAATTGTTGCAGTGTTGGGTTTAGGATTTTTTTTTTTTCATTTTCTGAACTGATTTTTCATAATTTACTGATGCTATCGTACCAAACTTAATTTGTTTATATACTTTTATATGTTCTCTTCTCTTCCTTTTATTACTGCAGATCTATAGTTCTTTTTTGCAGTTATACTTATATAGCAATTACAATCAATTTTAATTCGAGTTCTTTTAAAAAAAACATTTTTTTCAAAATTCGGTATTGTAGAAATGTTTCTTTTAGGATTATCATTCTTTCTATCTTTTAGTGCTAAACAACAAGTGGTACATATAATTTTTGGAAAATGTAAATCTTGAGTATTAAATTTAGGATTTGAATGTTTTATTAATTCAGCTGTGTTTTTATTAACGTGGAAAAAAAATCCTATTTTGTGCGCAAAAAAAAAATCCACAATACATACAATTAAAACTGACTATTATTAGTAGTATTAGTATGAGAAACCATTTTCACAAATTTTTTATCACAAATCAATCAACACTTTGACAATATACTCAGTAAAATATTTTTTTGATCATAAATTTTTAATTTAAAAAAATTGTTAATATTTAAAACTATTCACATCAGCCAAATCCTTCAGATCAGAAAGTACAATTGACTGCTTATGGAATCAAGTAAAACTAAAATAATACAACAAAATCCTCATAAAAACAAACTTAATTTTTTAATTTGTATCGTATCAGCCTACTTAGAACAATAATCGTATTGTTGTTGAATTTTTTATTTATGCTAACTCAAGTCAGACAATTTGTGAAATTTTAATTTTATAAACTTTTGGGCACCATTGTGCTTTAAGAAGGAGCAAATACAATATTCGTATTCAGTATTTTTTGATCTTTGCATGCTACTCTAATCATTAGAGAAGAGATTTAGTGACGTTATTTTAATTTTTGCATTATTTCGATTTGGGACCAATTTTTTGATAAATTTTATAAATTCTAAACTTTTGGGCGGTACTGTTTCCAAGAAAGAGCAAATACAATTTTATTATTTTGCATTTTGTAATCTACCAAAGCTACCCTGTAATGATGAGTTCCAGCGTTATTTTTAATTTTTTTTTTTCCATTTACGACACTCTGACTTGCTTCGCGACGTTGAACAAGAAAGTTACGTCTATACGGTAGTGCCCAAGACTAAAAATCCGACGGCTCCAATCAAAACATTTTTTTTTTAATATTTTAAATCTTTAAAAACCATTCTGTCAAAGAATTTTTTTGAAATTATATTTTTAGCCCAGATTTTTGGTCAAAAGTGCAAAAAGAAACTTTTTTGGGTAAAATTTGGAGCAACATTTTAAACAAAATTTGGGCAACTTATTTAAAAAAAAATCATAAAGATGCTGCGTTCATTAGCTATTCGACAAAAAAAAGAACTTAGCTCAAACCATTACCGAACTACGTTGATCCAAGTCGGGCAAATCACGCTTTTGGGGTTACTTTGAGCGGGACGCATTTGAATTGCACTGAAGCGCTTTGACACAGCTTGGTCGGAACACTTTCAATGTTTAGTATCAGAAATATGTTTGCTAACTTGTCTTCCAAATTCAATAATGATCTCGGGTTTGCTCTGCAACCTAAGACATGAAAATTATGTCTATACGCACAAGGCGGTAAAATATTAGAGCTTCACCCCGAATGGACTTGACTGAGCATTGAGGCGAGAAGACATGGCCAAAAATCCGACGGTTCCGATTAGAACAAACTTTCTAGCTGCAACCGTTACTTAGCTACGTCGATCCAAGTCGGGTCGCCTTTTGGGGTCGTTTTGAGCGCGACGCATTTGAATTGCACAGAGGTGCTTTGACCGTTACTGCTTGGTTGGATAACTTCTGATTTTTAGTGTCAGATATATTTTAATTAACTCTGGCCTTGCAACGGGGTCAGGGCTTGGCTGGGCAAATTGAAACGGGAAAACATGACATGAACAAAAATTTTGTGGAAGTTTTTTCATTTTTTGAAAACCATTCTGTTTAAGATTTTTTTTAAATTTTTGTTTTAAGATTTATGTGCAAATGATGACTTTTTTGGGTCAAGTTTGGAACGAAATTTAGACAAAATTTGGGCAGTTTATTAAAAAAAAAATGAAGATAGCTGAGTTTATTAGATTTTCAACAAACAAAGTATCTAGCTGCAACCGTTACCAAACTACGTCTATCCATATCAGACGGGTCACTTTTTGGAGTTTTAAGCGCGACGCATTTGAATTGAACGGATGCGTTTTGACCGTCACAGCTCGGTTGGATCACTTCTGATTTTTAGTGTCGTGAATATTCTGGCTTATTCATGCCTTGCAAATTTATTTCTGCCCTCAAAATTGCATTACAATTTTGGACAAAAAAGTTAGAACTTACTGAACAAATCAGAATATTTTTTGAACGTTCCAGAGCGATGCAATTTTCACGATTCTTTTTTTGATGCCAAAATTAGACTGTTGTTTATTACATTATTATTTAAACCCAAATATTTGTGATAAATGTTAAAATTTTGCACTTTTGCAATTATGTTTTAAGCTGTTGGTCCCATCAAACCACTTTAAACAAGTCGTAGACTTACTGTGGCGATGTAAAATAGCCGTAAAAAGCATAAATAAATAAAAAAAAATGTAATTTTTTAACACCGTTGAGTTAAGTACCTCATTAATAATTTTTGATAATACCATTACAGTTGGCAAACTTAGTTTACTGAATTTTATTTGAATCCATAGTTATACAACACATGACTTTGCTCGCCCGGCATTAACTAGCAACCAAGCCAAGCAAATTTTGCCCGTCAAATTTATCTTGCAACTTGCAGGGATTTGCCGTCTTTAACCCGCTAGGTTTTTAGGCATAAAAATCGGTTAGTCTGTAACTAGATCGAGCAGCACAGGCTTCCGCCCGCCGGTTTTACATAAGAACTAATCATCTATCAAGATAAGAAACTAATTATATTGCTAACTCAGCCTCCGCAGCTGTGTTTATGAACGGCCACTTACAAGGACATTATGCCGTTTCAACGCCGCTTCGGAACTTCTGGTTGCACCCACATAAGGATGTTTCCAACCAACGGGGAGCTCAACCAGACAATCCAAGCCACGGTATATTAAACCGAGGCCTTCCCGGCGTCACTGCCCGCGACGCCAATAATCTCACACAGACGCCATAGGGTAACTTCTCACCGGGAAACTTTTTCCGGGAGATTACTTAAAACCCGGCCCAACACAGCACCGGGCAAACAACAAACAAATAATTTTTATTTTCAAATAAATCTTTAAAATCCAAAACCACCTGTGTTTTAATTAATAAAATTTTTACAACGCTACTTTAAATATTCAAAATCTTATATTATTATTGTAAGCGGGAGTTTTCAATTCTTTAGTAATTCTTATATAAAAAAATTGTAAAAATAAAATGTAAATATACAATTTGGCGTCCGTTAGATAATATATGCCGACGTGCCTATAAATAGAAAAAGTAATTCTAATTTTAACTTGCGATCGATATTTTAAATGCGGTGTTGCCATATTACGCGGACGCTTAGTAATGCATTTTTTGTACAGAAAAATATACTTGTAAATATACGCCAAGCTCTTTACCGCCTCCTTGCGGCAAATGGTGTGAACTAAAAATATGCACGAAAATATACATTTTTACACAAATCGCCATATAGAGCGTCTTGGACTGAATTTTTTTTATATGTATCTTTCGACTCGCCTTGATGCGCAGAATCAATTTATAAAGGTTTCCTTTTGGCGTCCGTATACGGACGCTCTATTCTTATATTATATATATATATTTACATCAACCTAACTATAGAGCGTCCATACATTGTCCTTTTACGCACTTTGAAGCGTCCGAGAAGAATAGAGCGTCCGTATACGGACGCCAAAAGGAAACCTTTATAAATTGATTCTGCGCATCAAGGCGAGTCGAAAGATACATATAAAAAAAATTCAGTCCAAGACGCTCTATATGGCGAATTGTGTAAAAATGTATATTTTCGTGCATATTTTTAGTTCACACCATTTGCCGCAAGGAGGCGGTAAAGAGCTTGGCGTATATTTACAAGTATATTTTTCTGTACAAAAAATGCATTACTAAGCGTCCGCGTAATATGGCAACACCGCATTTAAAATATCGATCGCAAGTTAAAATTAGAATTACTTTTTCTATTTATAGGCACGTCGGCATATATTATCTAACGGACGCCAAATTGTATATTTACATTTTATTTTTACAATTTTTTTATATAAGAATTACTAAAGAATTGAAAACTCCCGCTTACAATAATAATATAAGATTTTGAATATTTAAAGTAGCGTTGTAAAAATTTTATTAATTAAAACACAGGTGGTTTTGGATTTTAAAGATTTATTTGAAAATAAAAATTATTTGTTTGTTGTTTGCCCGGTGCTGTGTTGGGCCGGGTTTTGAGTAATCTCCCGGAAAAAGTTTCCCGGTGAGAAGTTACCCTAGGGCGTCTGTGTGAGAATATCGGCGTCGCGGGCAGTGACGCCGGAAAGGCCTTGGTTTAATATACCGTGGCTTGGATTGTCTGGTTGAGCTCCCCGTTGGTTGGAAACATCCATATGTGGGTGCAACCAGGAGTTCCGAAGTCGAGCGGCGTTGAAACGGCATAATGTCCTTGTAAGTGGCCGTTCATAAACACAGCTGCGGAGGCTGAGTTAGCAATATAATTAGATTCTTATCTTGATAGATGATTAGTTCTTATGTAAAACCGGCGGGCGGAAGTCTGTGCTGCTCGATCTAGTTACAGACTAACCGATTTTTATGCCTAAAAGCCTAGCGGGTTAAAGACGGTAAATCCCTGCAAGTTGCAAGATAAATTTGACGGGCAAAATTTGCTTGGCTTGGTTGCTAGTTAATGCCGGGCGAGCAAAGTCATGTGTTGTATAACTATGGATTCAAATAAAATTCAGTAAACTAAGTTTGCCAACGGTGTTAAAAAATTACATTTTTTTTTTTTTTATTTATGCTTTTTACGGCTATTTTACATCGCCACAGTAAGTCTACGACTTGTTTAAAGTGGTTTGATGGGACCAACAGTTTAAAACATAATTGCAAAAGTGCAAAATTTTAACATTTATCACAAATATTTGGGTTTAAATAATAATGTAATAAACAACAGTCTAATTTTGGCATCAAAAAAAGAATCGTGAAAATTGCATCGCTCTGGGACGTTCAAAAAATATTCTGATTTGTTCAGTAAGTTCTAACTTTTTTGTCCAAAATTGTAATGCAATTTTGAGGGCAGAAATAAATTTGCAAGGCATGAATAAGCCAGAATATTCACGACACTAAAAATCAGAAGTGATCCATCCAAGCTGTGACGGTCAAAACGCATTCGTTCAATTCAAATGCGTCGCGCTTAAAACTCCAAAAAGTGACCCGTCTGATATGGATAGACGTAGTTTGGTAACGGTTGCAGCTAGATACTTTGTTTGTTGAAAATCTAATAAACTCAGCTATCTTCATTTTTTTTTTTAATAAACTGCCTAAATTTTGTCTAAATTTCGTTCCAAACTTGACCCAAAAAAGTCATCATTTGCACTTCGGACCATAAATCTTAAAACAAAAATTTAAAAAAATTCTTAAACAGGATGGTTTTCAAAAAATGAAAAAACTTCCACAAAATTTTTGTTCATGTCATGTTTTCCCGTTTCAATTTGCCCAGCCAAGCCCTGACCTCGTTGCAAGGCCAGAGTTAATTAAAATATATCTGACACTAAAAATCAGAAGTTATCCAACCAAGCAGTAACGGTCAAAGCACCTCTGTGCAATTCAAATGCGTCGCGCTCAAAACGACCCCAAAAGGCGACCCGACTTGGATCGACGTAGTTAAGTAACGGTTGCAGCTAGAAAGTTTGTTCTAATCGGAACCGTCGGATTTTTGGCCATGTCTTCTCGCCTCAATGCTCAGTCAAGTCCATTCGGGGTGAAGCTCTAATATTTTACCGCCTTGTGCGTATAGACATAATTTTCATGTCTTAGGTTGCAGAGCAAACCCGAGAACATTATTGAATTTGGAAGACAAGTTAGCAAAAATATTTCTGATACTAAACATTGAAAGTGTTCCGACCAAGCTGTGTCAAAGCGCTTCAGTGCAATTCAAATGCGTCCCGCTCAAAGTAACCCCAAAAGCGTGATCAACGTAGTTCGGTAATGGTTTGAGCTAAGTTCTTTTTTTTTGTCGAATAGCTAATGAACGCAGCATCTTTATGATTTTTTTTTAAATAAGTCGCCCAAATTTTGTTTAAAATTTTGCTCCAAACTTTACCCAAAAAAGTTTCTTTTTGCACTTTTGACCAAAAATCTGGGCTAAAAATTTAATTTCAAAAAAATTCTTTGACAGAATGGTTTTTAAAGATTTACAATATTAAAAAAAAAATGTTTTGATTGGAGCCGTCGGATTTATAGTCTTGGGCACTACCGTATAGACGTAACTTTCTTGTTCAACGTCGCGAAGCAAGTCAGAGTGTCCTAATGGAAAAAAAAAATAATTTAAAATAACGCTGGAACTCATCATTACAGGGTAGCTTTGGTAGATTACAAAATGCAAAATAATAAAATTGTATTTGCTCTTTCTTGGAAACAGTACCGCCCAAAAGTTTAGAATTTATAAAATTTATCAAAAAATTGGTCCCAAATCGAAATAATGCAAAAATTAAAATGACGTCACTAAATCTCTTTTCTAATGATTAGAGTAGCATGCAAAGATCAAAAAATACTGAATACGAATATTGTATTTGCTCCTTCTTGAAGCACAATGGTGCCCAAAAGTTTATAAAATTGAAATTTCACAAATTGTCTGACAAGTTTGTTTTTATGAGGATTTTGTTGTATTGTTTTAGTTTTACTTGATTCCATAAGCAGTCAATTGTACTTTCTGATCTGAAGGATTTGGCTGATGTGAATAGTTTTAAATATTAACAATTGTTTTAATTAAATATTTATAATCAAAAAAATTTTTTACTGAGTATATTGTCAAAGTGTTGATTGATTTGTGATAAAGAATTTGTGAAAATGGTTTCTCATACTAATACTGATTTTTTTTCCACGTTAATAAAAACACAGCTGAATTAATAAGACATTCAAATCCTAAATTTAATACTCAAGATTTACATTTTCCAAAAATTATATGTACCACTTGTTGTTTAGCATTAAAAGATAGAAAGAATGATAATCCTAAAAGAAACATTTCTACAATATCGAATTTTGAAAAAAATGTTTTTCTTAAAGGAACTTGAATTAAAATTGATTGTAATTGCTATATAAGTATAACTGCAAAAAAGAACTATAGATCTGCAGTAATAAAAGTATATAAACAAATTAAGTTTGGTACGATAGCATCAGTAAATTATGAAAAATCAGTTCAGAAAATGAAAAAAAAAATCCTAAACCCAACACTGCAACAATTGTCTTGCACAAAATGTTTTTCAACCATAGAAAAGAATCAATCTAATATATGTTCTTCAAAATAAGCAACCAGTGACATAACAAACAATATGGTTGCGGAACTGTCTGATCAATAAAAAATTGCATCATACAGCAGCTCTAAAAAAAGAATGAAGGTTTCCCAAACAAATTCAAAGGATTCAGATCAGTTTGGAGAAATTATTGAATTATAAATCTATCATGAATGTGTCTGCGTTATATATACAAAAAACGAACTTACTTTTTTCGGTCACCAACTGGTCAACGCAAATGTATTCCTGCTCATTTTTCTGAAGATATGAAGAATAGGAAATTAGACTTTGATTCCATTATAAAAATTGATTTCCTAGGTTTGATGTTGGTAATGGAAATTCAACCAAAACAATTAAAAAACCAATAGTGTGGGGTAACGTTTCTGAAATATTTGATATGGTAATTAATAAACGTGGAGAAAATGGTAATGTTGACATTAAAATTATGGCAGATGGCATTTTTTTTTAAATATCTTTTAGCATATTACCTGAGTTAGAAAATAACACAAATGAAAGATTGTTGAGATCTACATATAAAAGCAGTGCGGACTTAAAAAATTTGGTAAAGCTACAAATGTAAAAAAAAGATTATTTTGTTATGTATTGTTCCCGATGTGAAGGAAAGTTATAGAAATTTAAATTTAATGAAAATTGCTTTGAATGATTTCTCATTCAAATTCATCGGCGATTTAAAAATAAATTTCATTGTAAACGGTCAACAAATTGCATCTGCAAAGTATCCTTGCCTATACCGCTATGTATATTTGCAAGAAAAGGTAAGCAACTGCTCTGAACATTATAATGAATTATTAGTTGGTATTAAAAATGACGACGAGGAAGAAAATAATAACATTAATAAGTTTTTATTGCAGTTTAATTAAATTTAATTTTATATTTCTTAAATTAATTGTTTGAATTTGCAAATTTGAAAATAGAAAACAAATGCTTCAGGCTGAAGCCGTTCGGAAATTTAAGAAATTTCTTTAAAATATTTCAATCTAATGGAAGTAATAAGAAATTTGCTATGTTAAGCAAATCAGTAGTGAATCTTCTACTCTTCAATGAATACGATAATATATGTAACTGTTATTCAAAAATTCATAGTTTGAAGCAAATTAATCAAAAATTTAGATCGTAAACAAGCTCATCTTTGGCCAAAACAGTTAAAAATAATATCAAAAAATTACAATAGCAAAGTTTTTGCGGGGAATGCTTGGCGAACAATGTTGAAAAACTGATATTTTTGTTAGTGACAATATAGTAGGAAATATCAGCTCATTGATAATTATTCCATACGTATTATGTTTCAAATCAATGGATAAAATTGTAAATCTATGTTTCTCTACATCAAAACCGGATAAAAAAATCTTAAATTTAGAAACTTGAAAAAATATTTTGAAGCAACGGACTTTATCGAAACAAAACTTCATATTATTTTATACCAATTACCTCATGCGTTATATTACTTGAGTTTAGGTTTGGGTAGATGGTAGGAACATGCTGGTGAAACTATTCATAATGAATTTAAAATTGTATAGTCTCGTTATAATATCAAAATAATTAATGATCCACGTTATGCGAAAAGATTAAAAAACGCAATTGTAATACATACCACATTTAATTTTGAAAACTTAATAACATTCTATTGTAAAGGGTTTTCCAATAAGAAGTTTCATTTTGAATAGCAGGCTATTTGGGCAGCTGTCAATTTTGAAGCTATTATCTTTTGACATTTGACAAGTAAAAACTACGCCGTTATTAAAAATGGAACGATACACACTTCAACAACGCATTAAAATTATTAAAATTTACTACAAAAATGGTGAAAAAATTTCAGTCACAGTTCGCAAAACTAAAACACTTTTTGGTCGTCGTAAAGCACCTTCTCGGCCGGCAATAGTCAACTTAGTGGAATAATTTAAGCTGTTGGAACAAGTTTGTGATGTAAAGAATTAAAAGCGTGTGCATCGCTTAAGAACACATGAGAATATTGCTGATGTAGCGCGTAGTGTTAAAAAAAAACCAGGTTTGTTGATTCCTTGTTGATCTTTGCAATTAGACATTTTACAAACGACATTAAATTGTATTTTGCACTTTTGACTTAAGTCTTAAGGCTTTTAAAATTCAGTTACCACAAGAACTCAAATTGGTCGATCACCACGTCGTTTCTTTGCAGATTGGGTCCTTCAAATGCATCAAAATGATTTGGAATTTCATCAAAAAATCATCTTCAGTGATGAGGCCCATTTTTACCTCGGAAGCTACGTTAATAAGCAGAATTGTCGCATTTGTAGCTCAGAAAATCCAAGAATGGTAGTTTAAAAGTCTTTGCACCCTCAACGTGTCACTGTTTGGTGCGGTTTTTAAGCTGCCGGTGTGATTGGACCCTACTTTTTTTTAAATATGAGGCTGGTGCAACTATTACGGTGAATGGATGGCGCTACCAAGCTATGATTAATGATTTTTTATGGCCAGAATTGAAAGATATTGCTGTGGACGACGTTTATTTTCAGCAAAACGGCGCTTCGTGCCACACAAGCAACAAAACAATCGCAATTTTGCAAGAAAAGTTTTCTGTTCTCAAAGAGGTGATCACAATTGACCACCGAGATCTTGTGATTCAACATCTTTAGACTTTTTTCTTTGTGGTCACGTAAAAAACAAGGTTTATGCCAATGCTCTACAATCGATTCAAAACCTTAAAAATGAAATTTGTGAAGTTATCAAGGACATACAGCCTCAAATGTGCGAATTGGTCATGAAAAATTTCATAAAAAGAATGTGGTACTGCAACCGTAACCGTGGCGGCTATTTGACCGATATTGTTTTCAAATGTTAATAGCATACCTTTCTCTTTACAATGAAATAAACATTTATTGCGTTTCTTAAAAAATTTCCCGTTTTTTTTTTAATATCAAATAAAATGAAATGAAATGAAACCTCTTATTGGAAAACCCTATATTTCAAATACATGTTAATAAATTAAATACACAAATTATTTTGAGTAATACACTTAGACATAAACTGTAATTATTTAAAAACTTTTCAATTTTTTAAATTTTTAGTGTTTACAAACTTTTGGGCACTACTGTTTTCAAGAAGGAACTAATACAATATTTGTATTCAATATTTTTTTATCTTTGCATGCTACTCTAAACATTAGCAAAAAGATTTAGTGTCGTCATTTTAATTTTTGCATTATTTTGATTCAAGACCAAATTTTTTTATAAATTTTAATATTTCAAAATTGTTAGACGGTATTGTTTCCAAGAAAAAGCAGATACAATTTTAATATTCTGCATTTCAATTCAAGACACTTGTTAGAGGGCATCGATAGATTTGCAAAGCCTGAGTTATCCAAAATGTTTCCGACACTAAAAATGCAGTAAATTTTATATTATTTTCTACTTAAATCTAAAAACCAAAAGAATTATTCAATCAATACTAAGTGGGTATATTATTGTTTATTTTTTGATGGACGCCGTATAGTTAATGTACCACAGATATTCTATAAATAGACTGGTCAAACTGGTTTGGACGCTTTATAGTATGCACGATCTTTGTCAAATATGTATATCTACAGTAGAAAACATGTTGCAACACTGCCGGACGCTTTAAGGTAGCAAACAGGACGCTCTATAACACATATTCATGTTTTTTTGTGTATATGTAAGACGCTCAAAAACAGAAAAATGTACGGACGCTAAAAAGTAGTTTTATGTACAATAGAAAAATGTTTTAGTTTGTATTTAATAAGAAAACCGCGTTAATCTTTTTGAGCTCGAGTATATTCACCTGCGAGCACTAGAAGTACGTTTTTTTGTAAGGGACGCCCTATGACAGTTTCTCATAGCGGACGCTTTATAGATACCGAGATGTAAATATATATATATATATATATATATATATATATATATATATGATAATTAATATTTTGTTTGTACTTATTGATAGTTCAAGAATATTTCTTTATATATTTATCCATTTACTAATTTATATATTAACTCAAAAATAGTTTGACAGTTTGTTGACTTAACTTATAGAAATTGACAGTTATGGATGGTCACTTTCATACACTATTCAACACCTCAAAAATAGTTTATTATATGTAATGTATGTCATTACAACTGGCAGTTCATTGCCATTTTTTGACAATTCATTTATAATATTTGACAGATAGACACGTATGGTTAAATTTATGATTACTTTTTTAGAGTTTAAATATAATTTGATAGTTGGATGACATATTTAATTACAATTGACAGATATTAAATATGTTTTAAAGTTCTAATAACATATTTATACACAATTGCAAAACAATGACTAATTGTCTAAACATCAATTAATTGTTAAATCAGTAACTATCAAAATAATATCAAAAAACTATTAGAATGTATACTGGCAACCAACATGTTAAAACATGATAAGTAAAATAATGCTTAAATGCCGTAGTCTTAACCTCTGGCGTCGGTGATTAGCTTTGGCAGCAAAAATAGTCCGACGTTAAATAATTGAATTAAAAAAAAAAATGTCAAAAATTTATATTTACTGTTAAAATAGTGACAAACTGTCAAATTGGAGCAGTTATTAAATGTCAAATTAGTTATAAAAAATTGTCAGTGGCACTAAAATCTGGCCATAAACTGCTAAAAAGAGCAAATTCTATTTGTTAAATTTCAAAAATAACAAATCTCAGATTTTAAACATGAAAATATTGTTAGAAAGTAACATAATTTGTGTTTGTTTTAAATTCATGTCAGAAATAGCTAAATTCAGTCTTAACACATTAAAATAATTTTAGATAAAATTAAAATCTGGTCAAAATTAATAATAATATTAATAATAATACATATTTATTTGTAATCACCAAAAATACAGGTATAACATTGTCAAAATAAGTACAAAATAGAATATATAAAATTGAGCAGTAAACAAAAAGAAAAATAATGCAATCTGTAGTGAGGTCCGTATGATAACTATCAAAACAAATAATGCTCGTTCAAACATAAAGTATAGATTAAAATAATTAGATGTAAGCTAAAACACATGCATAGTATTAAACATAAATTTAATATTACAAATAGTGTAGACAATTTAAAGCATAAAACATTTATAATAATATAAAATAAAATTTCAAAAACAAGCTTTTAATACAAATTTCACCACTTTATGTTAAAAAAAGTCTTTATAAGAATAAAAAAACTTTTTTTGTTAACATTGTTTTAATAATTTATTAAACATTTTTTTAGATAAGTAATCATAATTATTCATAGTTTTTTGCAATCTTACTTTAGGTAGCATTTTGAGTAATGTTTTAACGTGTTATGGTTATGTATATTAACAACTTTTTGTAATTTTGTTGAATTTTGTTTCATGTATAATAAGCATTGCAAAACATACAATGCCAGTGATGTTAATACACCTAGATCTACAAAGTATGACTTACATTACACTAAATTATTTACTTTCACAATTATTTGCACTGCTTTTTTTATAGTATTAATATCCGCTCTGCTAGTGGTGAACTTCCCCATAGTAATATACTTTGGCCAAGTAGTGAGTGAATGTATGCATAATATGTCATTTTTGTAATACCGCTGTTTGAATTATCTGCAATTTTTTGTAATAGATGTATATTTCTATTGATTTTTGTGCTTAGATCGTTTATTTGGACTTCCTAAGTGAGTTTTGGTTAAAAATAAACTCCTAAAAACTTATTGTTATTATTTTTATGTCTGCTATTCAAATCAAATATCATGTAATCTGTCTTATGTCTATTCATTGCAAGCTTTAAACCTTTAAACCTTTAAACCAGCGTTCAAAATCTGCAAACATAAATTTTGTGTGAACATTGTTTGCTAAGTTGTTTACATAAACGTAGAAATTAAAAAAAAAAACGGTTAAAATTTTGATCATAAAATGTATAAAAAAATTATTAAGCCTGAAAATTTCAAATACAAATTTTTATAGAATTGTTAAAATAGTAAAATCCAGCTATAAAATATTAAAAATATTGTTAGAAAAAACCAAATTCCGACATAAACTGTTAAAAAGTGCAAAATTTTAATAAAACTTTCAAAATAAATCATTACATTTTAACATATTGTTGAATACAACTAAAAGCCGGCTTTGAAGTATGAAAGTATTCTCAGAATATTCCAAAATTCACCATAAACTATTAAAAACTGTAACATTCTAATTATAAAAAGTTAAAAATAGCAATATTCTGCTGAAAACAGTTGAAAAAAACATTTACATTCATTCGTAGATTAATTATTTTTGACTGTTGATCAATTAGATCGTGGATTTAAAATTTGATGATTTTTGACATATTACTTTACAGAAATTATTTTTAACACAAGTACTCGTGTATTGGTCGAAAATGATGCGTGTCTTGTTAAAATCCACTCAATAGTAAAAAAGCTCTACTAACAAGATTGTTTTTAACAGATGCTTTAAAGCGTTTAACGTCTAAGTTTAGTGTTTTATAGATTCTGGTATTAAATTAAAATTTTAAAACCATAATAGTTAACTCTATTCTGTGCTTTGACCAGACGTAAAGAGCGTAGGCAGATGTTAGTGTTTAGTGGTATTATAACTGTGAATATAGTTATGCACATGGTACGTAGAAATATTCTTTCAAACATGTAGTTAACACTCCAACACGTTTATATACTTTATCTAACAAATTTTAATTTTAAATAATATATTACACAAATAAAAAGTATCGATCGAAAGTTCAATAGTTTCTGTACAATTAAAAAAGACTTTCATAATATAACAATAAGAATATAATAATTTATTAATGCAGCTGCGGTTACAAGAAAATATTTAGAGTTAAATTGTTTATAAAAAGTAATTAAAAAAATAACAAACACAATACAACCAGTAGATATTAGCATATAACGCGGTAGGTTAAGCGTTTTAAGTTTCTTCTAGTTTCTCGTGTAAAATACTTACAAAATCAAAATTATTTAATATACAATTAGCAAGTTGTGCAATGGCAAGTTGTAGGCAGTTCTACTATAAGGAACACGCAAAAAACAATTTCTAACTAATATTATATGCAAAGATGTCAACAGATAGCAGAAAGTTTAAATTATTTTTTACTAATTTAATTTTATATTTAAGCTCTTAAGCCGCACTGAACCCTACTATAGCGTAAACATTTATTAATGTAATATAATTTATTATTTTAACGGTTAACGATATTGTATGTATGTTTTTAACATACAAAAAAAGATTACTTTATAATGTAATTAATAATTGACCTAAACTCAATCAACCACAAAAGCAATCACAACAAGTACAGACATTAATTGTATTTGTTTTTCATTACACAACTCGTTAGTGTGACTGCGGCGCCGCTTAATGGCAAATGACAAATTTGAATAAATAATTTTATGTTTTATACAAATTGTATGAAATAAATAATGAAACCTTTTCGTTGTTTTTAAGTAGAAACTTAACCTGTTTAATTAATTATTTATAAAATTAATAAATATTTTTAACATGTAGCAATCATTATTGTTGTTGTTAACTTAATAAACTAAAATACACTAAAAAAAAAAAACACTTGCTCATATACAATTACATATATATGTGAATGCCAGTAATTATATTAATAAAAAAAAAAACAAGACAAGAACTTGTCTTGAACTGAAACTCTAATTACTCAGTCTTAACACAGAGGAACCTTCTAGAAAACAAAAAATTAAATACACAAATTAAAATGAGATACTAATAAACACACAACATATTACACAAGTACGTTGCAATGTTTAATATAGTGCAGTAGACATTAATAGACTAACTTTAAATTTTAATGCATGTACAAAAAACATTGTTTTATTTAAACCTTAAAACTTTTACAATTTAGTTTGTTTCAAAATAAGTTTGCCGATCTCAGGATTAGAGGATCAATAATAAGAGAGGATAGTAAAGAAAACACGTTGACACATTAATTAAAAAAATTTTAGTTTATTACAACTGAAAAAAAATACCTAACCATAACCATCCTTAATTATGATCTATGTTTCACATAGTGAAACTACATTTCTTTAGTTCATGCAGCATGCAAAAAAGTTTGGTTCTTTTATATTTAGATTAAATATTCCAACTAACAAGACGTATTTGCGCAAAACGTTTTTTTGGAGTAATTTACTAAAATTGACTTCTGTCAATATGTTGTGATCAAATGCCTTAACTAATTAATAAACAATACATCCATAAACGGTTTTGAATCTGCAAAAAAGTACAGTAAGGGATTATATGTTGGGACACCAGACAAGGATTGAAAAAATAGATATTTGAGTAGATAAAGTTTCTCTACATACTTGCCATTGAATCTTTTTTGCTTGGTAATTTTTCTCTTGTAGCTAGCTTCTTAGTCAGAAATCACTGGGTATCTGACTAAACTCTTGATAAATAATAAAATTAGTTAGTTAAGATAAAATTATAAAAGAATAGTTGACAAAAAACCTCAGTTCTTTCCAAGGATTATAAAAAATCTTATTTAGGGCAAAAGATTTTGACCACAGTTTATCCAAATTTATTGTTCTAGTGCGTTTCTGTTCATCAATCAGTTTTACGATAGTTTCCAAACATGCTTTGTTCAGAGCACAATAAATATTTACTGTACCGCTTTTTGTCATCTTGAATATATGTGCAGCCATACAGTATGCAAATAAACTGCATTTCTTTGTGTATAAAGAGTATTTTAAAACTGACGCCCGTGCTTTTAGAATTTGACTCATAAATAAAAATAGAAAATTAAAAGTGCAAAAATTTTCTCTTGACTCTCGTTACAGAGTTATTGATAAAAAACAAAAATTCAACATTTTAACTTTAAACTTTATTAAAAACTAATAATAAAAACAAAACAAGATATTGTCAACATTTGTTTACACTAAATAATGTGTTCAAATTCTATTTCAAGGTCAACATTTATACAAACATGAAAGCACAAACTCTATGAAGCATATTATTGTCCATTAACGCCTCAGCAGCGTAAGTACAAGTTACTTCATCTTCAAGATTTAGAACAGATTTGGGGTTAAATTGTTCTTTTAAATCAATGATCAAGAAGGCCATAGTATTGGCCCATCTCTTCCAAACCACCTTTCTGAAATTTTTTCATTTAAGGTATTTCTCACTTGTTTTCCAAAATGCGCCGACGCACCAAAAAAACAAATTAATCTACCTACTAATAAAACTTTATCAAATAATGAAAGTAGTAAATTTTTATTTAAAAATTATATATACAAAACTGCAATAAGTTGGTTTGGTGGAATGCGCGGACCAATTACATTATTAGTCAGTAACACAGCCCAAATATTAATTTAGTATTAAATGACGGGTTTTATTCATCCATTTATTCAAATTATGAGTATTTATAATACTTGTTTCAGTAAATGTAGACTCAACACTTCACAGAATCTTTTATCTCTTATTGTTAATTTTATGTACCTAATAGACGCTTAGTGTAGGTAAACTTGCCTGATTTTTGCAAGGATTTAAATTACCTGTTATTAGTTTAGTAATTTTTGTTCTACCCGACTTATAGTTTTTGCATCGGGGTACCGACAATTTGGAAACCTTTCCTCATAAATCCTAGCCGCAGTAGTGGCATTGTCATTACTTGCCCTGAATACTTTCAACATATTGACATAATCTTGATTACAGTAGTAAATTCCACCCACATACCCAAAATACTTATTAATATGACAAAACAATTCAAAACTTTAAAATATTTGAATTATGTTACACAACTAAATGTCAAATCTGACAGTTATGTCACTTGATTTAACAAAATTAATAAATTAAAATTGTATTTTTTGTAGTGGTCGTAGAAAAAGTTATTATTTTTATTTTTATCTATAACTCTAACGAGGAACAAATAGAAACTTTTTTACTTTTAATTTTCAATTTGTTTTAGCCTCCTGAGTCAAATCTCAAAAGCACAAGCGTCAATTTTGAGACACCCTGTATACACATTAATGGGTAAAGAATTATTTTTTTTTAATGTTTAATTAAAATTGCAAGCCATCAAGCTTAAATTTATATATCCGCTTCCATATGTACTTTTTTATTATTTTTTTTTATTTTGACAACGTCGACTAATTTTAAGAGAAGTATTGGCATTGCTCACAATTTTAACATTATTAAACTTTCAGTTCACACAACGTAATATCACTTACAGGATATATGGTAAGATAAAATGTCAAGTTATGACCTACACATAAGTTACTAATTACATCAACACTTAAAAAACCTCTATCTTAGTGGAGTTCTGAACTTTAATACCGGTTAAAAAAAACTTTTATAAAGCATGTCATTTAGAAATAGATAATTTAATAATATTTGTTAAGACTAATCCAACAATAAAACAACTTCCAATAATACAAAATGTATTAAACTCAATTATGATCTTTGTAAAAGTCGGTATATTTAAATGCAAAAAACTGTTTTTTTCTTGCACAATTATTAATAGGTTAAAATTATTTTTATAAATATTAATATACTTGTATATGCTTTGTTTTTTTTTTATAAATACATATATTGACCGGTTTTGGTTATTTATCCATCTTCGGTATAAATAATGTGTGTAGATATATTTTTTTGACACACATTATTTATACCAAAGATGGTTTATTAACCAAAACCGGTCTATATATTTATTTAAAAAAGCATATACAAGTAGTTATAAATATAATTATAACCTACATATATACATATAATATATATGCAAAAATAATTTCACAATTATTATTATTAATGGTTATATATCCTATGTTTTTAACTATTGATAGCTATAATTTCATTATAACACGCAAATTACGTCTTACGTTTAATTGTTTAAAAAACAATTTATTTAAAACAAACTTTATTTAATGATTGCTGGTTGTTGTAAGGTTGATTTAAAATAAATAATATTCCTCTTAAAGTAAACTAAATAAAAATTAACATTCCTAGTTTTTATGATTCCATAAATAATATAAAATAAAATATAAAAATAATATTTATATAAAAAGTAATATGTCTGCATAAATATAATATCATAAATAATTTTATATCTATACTGTTCTCTGTAAAAAAATAAACGTACAGAATGTAATTTGCTTAAAAATAATATTGTAATTTCAAAATCAAAATGTTGCCAAATCTATTTAATAAATTAAATAATAATTAATCATGATTAATGTTTATAAATACTAATAATTACTTAATTGACATTTTCATGATTAATATACAATTTAATATGTATATATTATTAATAATTCAATTATGGTTTTTAAAATACTCTAATCCAGTTAATAAACTTTTTCAAAATCAATTGTAAAAATGTAAAATATAAATTAGTTGTTTATAACATTAATGAAATGAATATTTTTAGTTATACTAAATACTAATACAATGTAAATTCTACCATAGTTTTAATTGAATTGTCATATTTTTTAATTAGATTTTAAATACCGTTTATTAAGTTATAAAAATTTAATTACCTATATTATTGATTTATGTTTATACTATGAATTACAAAATGCATTTATTTTAAATTACTTTTGATACATCATATATTATGAGTCAATGTCAAAAAAAAAATGTAAAATTATATTTTCAATAAACTAGAAATAAATTGCTCTTACATACACTATAATAGTGTGTTTGGAAAGTTTAGTATTTAGATGATTCAGTACTTTAATTTAAAATAAGTATTTAAATTTAACAGTTCATAAACACATTATAGATTATATATAACCTATACGTAGTTTTTGGTAATTTTTATAACATGTCAAAAAGTATACATTCAATAATTACAATGGCGTTTTTGAAAATTAAAACACCAGGTGGAATAATGTTTATCATACATAAAACACAAAATTTATTATAATTTGCTTAGCTTTGTTTGTTTGTGTATCAGAGGCCAAAAATAAGGCTTTAACAACCCGCGACTTTTAGCAGCACGAAGGAGCAAAGCCCAGAAATATTTGAAAAACCATTCTTTGTTGATCACATAGTATTTAATGCACAATAAAATTTCCCAATCTATAACTGGATAATATTGTTTAAAATAAGCTGTCAATAAATATCTAAAAAATAAACTTATTTTAATTAATTTATTATATTCTTTTCTTTTTTTTTACTTTGTAGCAAAATAATATCTTAATTTAACTTAGGCTGAAAGACTAAGGTTGATGGCCATCTCATAAAAGAATAATAAACACATTTATGTACACAATATATATATTTATTTTATTTTATTTTATTTTTTTGTATTGTTCTTTTATAAATAAACATGTTATAATTATATATTACTTTATTTGTAAGGCCAGTGTGTAAGTTCAGATGGAATGCATTAAAAGATCAAGTAAGCAAAACATTAAAAAAGTAAACAAATTTCAAAAATGCTTGTGTATTGTTATTCCATTTTTCAAAAAAAAAAACGATACATAAAGCAACACAGCTTCCAAAAACTGAGGTTAAGAGTTAATTAGCAAAGAAGCTTTTGTGCAAGACAATGCTACCAAAAGTGCTACTAGAAAACAAAGTTTTTCAAAACCTTGCAAAATACAAAAGCCAACAGGCTCTCCAAAAGTTAGCACCTACGCGTTTTTTAAGATTGTTTATGCATTGATTTAATATTTAATGAATTGCAGCATCTGTAAAATTCAATTCTTACCTAAATACCGACATATGGTAAAATCCAAAGTTTTAGCAATAGTGACTAACTTAGAATAACAAACAAAAAAATAATAAAATTTTACCACTGGCTACCGCTATAACTTTAACAACATTGTCCTTTAATGTCAATGCAGTTGTCTCAAATACTAATCAGAAATGGAGATGTATTAAGGAAGAAGTTTTTTTATTAAAAAATTTGAGCATACTGTCTTTGTCTTGAAAACGGCTTATATTGCGCTCTGCCAATCACATTTTACATACGGTTTGTTGATATAGAGTTATTCTGCTATTTGAAACAAAATGACATGAAAAAAAAGACCATCAAGGTAATATCAGAACTTAGTTATAAAGATAATTGTTTAAAACATTTTAATCTATTAAAAACAATGACATTTTTCGGTTTGTACACAAAGTATAAAAAAAAATTGTAAATTATTTAAAAAAGTAGTAGTAAAAACCAAAATTAAAAAAAAAACCTAAATAAACATGAGTCTGCAAAAAAGATAAGAAAAAAAATAATATTATTAAATTTTTTTTAAAACCTCTCTTTTGGCTCGGATTTGTTAGCATTTTTGATTAATTTGTAGGACCAATGTTTTCAAATATCCCCAAAGAAAATGATCTAAACAATTTAAATCAGGCAATCATGCAAGCCATAAAACAGGACCGCCCCTTCCTACCCATCTACGTGAAAAAATTTGA
Source organism: Tachinus rufipes (assembly GCA_963932245.1). NCBI lineage: Eukaryota > Metazoa > Arthropoda > Insecta > Coleoptera > Staphylinidae > Tachinus > Tachinus rufipes. The sequence goes on from OZ010749.1 coordinate 40,227,767, forward strand.
TGTACATGCTCTCTATCGGTAATTGAAAAATTAGCAGGAACACTATCATACTGGAACTACATTTGTTGCATTTAGTCAATAGTAATGTTGTCAAAAATATTATACAGTGTTAATCAATTTAGTAAAACAACAGGAAAAATGGGGGTCTTTTGAATTATTGCATAGAAACCAGCAACAAAAAACCATACGTGTTTGATGATAAAAAAGATTTTGGACCTGCACTTGTTGTACACAGTACAGATAAAGCAGCTGCTTGTGAAAGATTCTCTAAACAAGAAAAACATTAATTTCTACCTTGGCTGATATTTTTTGCTCAATCGTCTTGCATTATGCGCTATGCGTTCTAGAATTGCTTATTTTGCTCTAGAAGTAGACACCAACCTTGTCCTTCCGGATAAATGGCACTGTTTGATAAATAAACTAGTATCACGCAATCTTTGGTAAATTAATACAAACATACAATGTGAAGAAATCTGGCAATTTGGATAAGTTTCAACATAAAACATGAACACAACTATACACAAAATGCAATGTCGGCTAATACTAAAAATTAAAAAAAAATTAAAAAAATGGAGGTATAAAAGAAATAAATTCCATATCTCTGAAACCGTTGCTTTGCAAACCCATCTTTAGTAAAATTCTTTTGCTAATTTTGGTTCATACTACTACCTCTTTAAAAACTTTACAAATGTTTTTAACACCTTGTATACAGGGTAGTTTAGATTGTTTTTGAAAAACTTAAACAGAGAATTTGACTCATCAAATAGAATACATTTTATTTTTCATTTATTCTATTGCCTTTTTACATTTTGGTGTAAGGCGTACATTATTAATGTGTATAATATTCTTCCTATCCTTGGCTGTTTCTTTTATTACTTCCTAAGTGTTCCCTTTTCTTGTTGCCTCTTCGTTTATTGTGTTAATCTATTATTTTCTGGGTCTTCCTTTTGTTTGTTTTTCTGTTACTCTTGTCTCTTAAGTTTTTTAGTGTTTCTTTCATTATTCATTTTTTTGTAATTTCTATACCATCTCATTTGACCTTTCGCATTTTTTTCTTGTATTAAATTTATATTTAAATTTGTCTTGTATGTCTCATTCTGTATTTTATCTTTTCTTGTTTTGTTTTCGATCTTTACAAGAAATCTTATCTCTATTGCATTTATTCTATCTATTGGTTTTCCTGTTATTGTCTATGTTTTGCTACTATATGTTAATGATGGTCTGATTACTTTTTTACAATTTTTGTTTTTGTAGTTTTTAATATTTCTTTATTGTTAATGAAATTGTTTTTTAACATGTTATATATTTTTGTTGTTTTTCTTATTGAGTCCTCTATCTCTTTGTCTAGTTTTCCGTTGCTTTGTATTATTGTTCTTAAGTATCTGTATTGTTCAACCTGTTCTATTATTCTTTTTATTTTTATTTCGTGATTCAGTTTTTCTTTTGCAATTATCATAGTCTTTGTTTTTTCATAGATTATTTTCATGTTTATTTTCTTTAGCTGCTTCTCTATTATTTTAATGTTGTGTTGTAGCTCTTCTTCTGTCATTGCAATCACTGCCATATCGTGTGCAAATAGCAGTTTTAATATTTTTGTTATTTTCATTTTCTAATATTTTATTTTTACTATTTTCATTTTTTTTGTTGTGTGTTTTATTGCTTTTTCTAGCACAATTGAGAAGAGAAAGGCGCTTAATATACAACCTTGTTTTACCCATTTTTGCGTTTAGAATTCTTTTGATTCCTCGTTATTCATTCTGACTACGTTTCTGTTTTCTTTGTAAATGTTTTTAATTACGTTTATTATTTTCTTCTCAGTTCCTCTCTCTTCTAGTTCTTTCCATATGTCCTCTCTCTTAACCCTGTCAAATGCTTTTTCAAAGTCAACAAAGGATACGTGCTTATTATTAGATATTGTGTGCTTCTTTCTTTTCTACATCTACATTAGCTGTCAAATAACCTTCTAGTTTGTCTCTCATTTTTTTTTCAATAATTCTTTTGAATATTTTGCTAGGTATGCTCGTTAGTGTGATTCCTCTGTAGTTTTAACATTTTTTTAATCTCTTTTTTTATGTATCGGTAAGATTATTCTATTATTCTATTCCTTTGGCGATTTCCCATTACTGATTATGTCATTTTTTAATTCCGTTATTTGCAAACCTCCCTCATCTTACATGTATTTCATCATTTTCGGCGTTATTTCATCTGTTCCTGGTGCTTTCTCATTATTTAATTTCTAAATTGCTTCTATTACTTCGTCTGTTTTAATTTCTTCTATTTCTTCCGTTTTTTTGTCCTGTAGCACTTTTTTATTTTCTCTTGTTTTGTTTTTTTCTGCTTCTTGTTTAGTTAATTCTTGGAAGTAATGCCTCCATATTTCCATTATTTTAACTTCTTCTTTTCTATTTTTCATGTTTCATGTCTGTTTTTTTTATCTTTTTCATTTTTAATTTTTTGTCCCTTATCTCTTTCTTGACTTCTTCGGTTTACCAATTCTTTTTTTTAATATCTTTATTTACTATTTTTGCTTATCCACAGCTCTCTTTTGTAGCTTTTAGTATAATTTGTTTAAAAGTTTCCCATTTTCCTTCTATGAACGTTCTTTTTTCTTTCTCTCTGATTTTTTTTGTAGTATTTTTGGTATGCCACTTTTATTTGTTCTTCTTTTAGTTTTTATGTTTTTATCTGTATCTTAACTTTTTTCTTTCTTTTGTCTGGTTTCACTTTCCATTTCATGTTCATTAGTAGTAAATGGTAGTTGCTTTTTCTCTCCGCCTGCCTTGTTACTCTTACATGCTTTATCTTGTTCCAGTTATTTCTGTTAACTAGTTTGTAGTCAATAATTGATTTCTAGTTTCTGGTTGGTTGTGTTCATGTGTATTTGTGAACTTCCTTGTGTTTAAATTTAGTGTTTGTTATTACTAGATTGTTTTCGTTGCTTAGTTGAATAATTTTTTTTCTATCGTTGTTTCTTATTTCTTCTTATTTTTTTCCCATTGCCTCTTCTATTCCATTGTTTTGGTTTTCTACTCTTCCATTTAGATCTCCTAGTATCACTATGTTTTCTGTTCTCTCGTCTATTTTTTTGCAATTTTGTATAAAAGCTGTCTTTTTCTTTTTTTTGCGTTTTTATTTGGCCACTATAATGGTCTATGTTTTGTTTTTTACTAGCTCCATTTCTACTGTCTTGGTTTATCAATTCATCCACCGATTCAGCTTCTTTTTCCATGTATCCTCTTATATTCTATGTTCTTATTCTTTCTTCTTTATTTTTTTTTCACTCCTTCATTTTTCTTTTTTGTAGTTTTTCAATTTATGTTCTTTTTTTTCATCGTTTGCCGTCATGTTTATATTTTTTCTTGTACCATTTTCTCGCCAGTTATTTTCACTTCTTCTAGACTTTTTATTTCTATATTACATATACGTATATTCCTCTCTGTCAATTATTAACTTTTGGTAACTTATTCTTATTTTCTTGCCATTCGCTTTTTCTTCTCTTGCTATGTCTCTAATTTCTATTTGTACGTATCTTTCTTCATGTGTTAGGTTATTGTCAATATAAATTCTGGTCTCTATTAGATTTTTTGTGGCTTTCAATAATGTTGTTTTGTTTTCCATGTTCCGGCTTTGATTATTATTTGTTTTTCTTTATGTATAAATTACAATAGTTCAATTTGTCATAAATAGACATTTGTATAGTCAGTAAAAACTTGTTACATGGTTTGACATGTATATTGTACCATGCCAAAATCAAATCAAAATCAGTTATTTTATCTATAAATGCTGCAGCTTCTGTATGTGAGTACAAAAATCGTTTACCAAATAGGCTTAAGTATTCATTGATTGCACCTACGTTTTTCTAAATTAGAATACTGAGCTAACAAGAATTAAAAATCCAATTCAAAGGATGAATAATAACCGCCATCTTTGTTTATTTGATTTAAATCTTAGACTCTTCGAAAAAGCAAGTCACAACTTCAAGTATCAAAATCTAAAGTACTGCGTACGTTCGTACGTATATAGATCTTACTATTTGCAACCTATTCTAGATTTGTATCCTACTGATCCGGAAAAAAATAGTTTTTGTAGGTGTCTTATATTAATCTAAAGCTAACCTAACAACAAGAATTGGAAATAGTAATTATCACAATTTTCATGATTTATTATATAAAAATTTGCACAAAACATTTTTAAAAATAAAATTATTGTTAATGTTCGGATTGGTATAATATATAATACTATTTGTAGCCCATACTTTTTCCCTCCCAAAATCAAACGCGGTTTTATTTTATGAATTTTTTACAAAAACTTGAAAGATTAACTAGCGGACGTGCTTTTTTACTTTATAAATAGAAGTTGGTTTCAACTCGATGATGCTCTAGCACATTTTAGATTAATAGTACAAAAACAACATAATAAATTTATTAATAATAAAAATAATAATAACTTTATGCAACTCATATAATTAAAATATTAAATTTCCATTCATTGTTGTTCAGAATATTATTTACAAATGACAGACAGCGTACTTATGATTAATATTTAAAAAATCTGTTTGCCGTTCTTTGATAACACAAAGTATATTAATCATTTGTAAATTAATTTATTTAAAAAAATGCAAATGAATGATTAATATTTCACGTAAGAAACAATGTTACCAATTAACTGCATAAACAAAATGATTGATTATAAGTTACTGTATATTTTGCATAAATTTAATAATAAAATTTTGTAATATCACGCTTATTTCTTAAAAATTTAAATAACGCCTATAAATGCTCCAAAAGTCAATTAAAACAAATATATATTTGGCGATTTGTAATTTAAAAACGTTATTTACCAAAAATGTAGACAATAACACAAGCTAATAAAAAATTCAATATTATAATTCATTATATATTTTATTTTTATGTCTTAATTTATTTGTATATATTACTTTACTCAGTTTTAGGTTTATTTGTTAAATGTTTTGACTTATCAAATTAGTTTGATTTCCATCAACTTATATATATAGTTGTCTATTGAATCAATAATGATTTATCAACTTATCATAAAGTACAGTGCATGCACAATATAGATAATATATAAATTTTAAGCCTCGGTGTGATCAAGTAAAATGAAAATCACGGTCGATAGATATGTTTTATGTCCTGCTCCTATCAGACAGATTATAATAATACTGCCAGGTCTGATATACAAATACGTCATAACGAGAATCCATATAAATTAGACAATTAAATACAGCAAATTTTAATACTTTTATCAATCTTTAATATGTAGCAAATTATGATAAATATTTATATATAATACTGAAAAATTATATTATATTTAGCTGTGCATTCACAAAAATAGATACAAAGTAATAAGTATAAAAAATACCATTATATGTAACAACAATTTATAATAAAATGGTCTAAAATATAAAACCAATCATCTTATTATATACAGTAATAATTGAGGTCATGTGTAAGTACACTGACATTTAAATACTGATGGGTTGTACTTCATAACTGTAGTTACTACTACGCTGCCATATTAAAGTTGTACTTGGTTTTAATTATTATTTACGCACTGGTATTTGCAACCTGGAATTACATTTTAACGCTGTATTTGGCATTGCTTGGTTTTAAAACCATCGTCGATAAGATGAAAGTAACAAATCTTAAAATCACCAGTTTATCCAAAAAAGTGTTTGAAATGAAATGGAATAGATAATCTGTTTCATTTGAAAACACAACATTGGCACTGACGTCATTGGATCGTCTTAATTTTTCCAAATTGATCTTACAAAATTTTAAATATATTTTACAACGGCTAATATCAACTTGCACAAGCAACGTTGTATCTTGTAAAATGTTTTAAAAAGATAGAACGCTTTTTTAAAATTAAAAAAAACTGGTATTATAATAAATTAAAAAAAATAACCAATTCTATGTACAGTCTTGAAGTAATTGCTGCAATTGTAGAAATTGCTTACAAACAGTCGCCTGCTGTTCTCATGTCGCTAGTCTAATTTGCCGTCTGTCCTGCGGTCAATATATGTCAAAAATTATTAGGCCTGCAGAAGTGTTAACAAATATTATAGATTTTAAAAATATTTGCCTAGTAATTGACGATGATAGTGAAGCAGATTAAATAAACGTTTGGTTGCGGGATGTTTATTTGATTTGCTTTATATTATTTATAATAATTTTCCAGTTAATAAACATAAATTATATAAAATAGAAAATTTAAATTGATTTATGTCATCTCCAGCACACGACTAGTTTTTATTTAATTAATAACACAATTGTTTTTTAAACAAATCTGTTAGAATGAACTATTTTCATATTGTTAAACATTATTTGCAATTAGAAATATTAAAAAACAAATTGTAAAAATAATAATAATAAAAAAATTACGCAACAAGTGATGAGCCACAATGCATTATTTATATAACTAACTTACACATAAAACATATAACTTTTTTATATAAATGAATATGAAAAGATTACTACAAAATCACGTTGGATTAAAGTTAAAAAAGTTTAGAAATTTCTAAAAAAAAACCAAAAAAATGGATTTTTTGCCTATTCTAATTTTGCCACTTACTTAAATGAATGAATAAAAATATAACTTGTAAAAACAATTTTAAGACCAACTAGACCTCTCTACTATTTTTTGTTCTTGTGAACAAGCCTTTTAAAGATTATGTGTTTACTTTTATCTGGTAAAAACTACAATAAATTGTGTTTTGAGCAGTAAAATCACTACACATTAATAAAATTCCGTAGAATTCAAATTTCGTTGTTGAAAGCTATAAATCCAAAGTCACCAAAGTAAAACAAAAACAATAAAAACGGCAAAAAAAGAAGAAAAAATAATTTTTAATAATGGCGCATCACTCTAAAAAATCCCAAAAAAATATGAATGTAGATTTTTTAATTAGTTAAGAAATAGAAAATAAAATTCTATGCAACCAAAGGTTTAGATAACCTTAAATTTATTTGAACCCTTTTAATTTTTTTTAGGGTGTCTATAAAGGGTGGTTTATCTAGTGGTATCTTTTTAATTATATGTTATTTTGACAGTGACAGGTCTTTCCTGTAAGAAATCTTGACAATAATTCAGTATCATATCTTTGCGGAACGAAATGAATCGCTTTACGCTTGAACAACGTTGGAAAATATTGCAAACTTATTTTGAAAGTCAATGTTGTGTAGCCCAAACAGTGCGTTTATTGAAAAGAAGTTTTGTTTAAAATGAGGCCTCTTGCGCGCGTTCTGTAGGCATGTTTGTGCAAAAAGTTTGAAAGACTGTCATGCTAGTGGCCAACACACAGGGTGTCTACGGTTGTACGGTGCGCACTGACGAGAATGTAGCTGCCGTTGCTGTGAGTGTGCGACTCAGTCCTAGATCATCGATTCACCATCGATCTCAACAACTCAACATTTAACTTACCAACCTGGTGCAAATTTTGCACAAAGACTTTGCATTATTCGATTGTAAGGTTCAATTGATTCATCAATTAAAAGTTCACAACTATGCGGTTTGTTATCGCTACTCAGTTTGGGTCTTAGAGCAGCTCAAAATGGATAAAACGCATTTTTATTTTTGCAACATGTTAACAAGCAAAACTGTCGCATCTAAGAAACTCCCGCACGTGATTGTCGAAAAGCCAATGCATCCTCAAAGAGTTTGGTGCGGATTTTGGAGCGATGACATCATTGGCCCATTTTTTTTTAATGCTGCTGGAAACGCTATTTTGTTCAACGGTGAGCGATACAGAGATATGATAAACAATATTTTGTGGCCAAAAATTGAAAAAAATTGTGGGGTGATGTTAAAGACCAATGTTATGCAAACAATTCATTAACGATTCAGGCTCTTAAAGCAAATATTGAGCTATTTGTGAGATAAAGCCAAAAACCGTCACCAAAGTTTTAAAAAACTGGGTTAACAGGATGCGCTACTGTAAAACCAGCCAAGGTAGCCACATGAATAAAATCGTGTTTCATAAATAATGGGAATGTTTGTTCTTTTAAATAAACCAATAATATACAAAAAAAATGATTGTTGTTCATTGTTTTGAGTTTTTAAAAAAGACTACTAAATGGACCACCCTTTACAAGGATGGAGCGGAAAAAAAAACAAAATGTGTTTGAAGACCACCTAAACCTCTACTTTAATTTTTTGAAGAATTTTATATTTTGCCTTCTTAGAAAGATGAAAGTTGTAAAAGTTTTTAAATGCCACCAAATTTTGTTAAGCGTTTGCTTATAACGAGTAATTTTTTTGCTATTTGTTTTTTTAATCTAATTTTTTTAACATGGTACACGTGATTTGTGACGTGTGTCAATGCTAAAAATGCTTAGTAAGGTTTGCCATTTTACCATGAATAGTCTAACAAACAAACAAAGCTTGCAAATCATTAAATTTTATTATAAAAATTTGTGCTCTGTAAAAAAAAAGTTTCGCAAATTACGTCCATTTTATGGTTGTCATAACCGACCCACCAAACAGACTATTTAAGTTATTGTGACCAAATTTGCACCAGTTTCACTTTATTGAACATTAATCCACCAACCCGTATGCGGAGAGTGCGTACTGAGGAGAAAATTGCTGCTGTATCGTCCAGTGTTAATTAAAATTGCAATATGTCAATTCCTGGCCGTTCTCAACAATTGGGCTTGTGATATTTGACCACCTGAAAGATTTTACGTAAGAACCTTAGTATAAAGTCATACAAAATACAGCTGCAGCAAGAACTGAAGCTGGGTGACCTACCACAACGTCGTTTGTTTGCGAAATGAGCCTTAGAAAAGTTGGATGAAAATCCAGTTTTTTATCGAAAAATTATTTTTAGCAACAAAGCTCATTTTTTGCTTAAAGAGTACGTCAACAAACAGAATTGCAAAATTTGGTCTAACAAGCAACCAGAAGCAATTCAAGAGCTGCCAATGCACTTTGAAAAATGCACTGTTTGGTGCGGTTTGTAGACCGGCGGCATTATTGGCCCGTACATTTTCAAAAATAATTAAAATTGCAAAATTATAGTCAATGGAGTAAGATACCGTGCGATGCTTACCGATTTTTTTTGTGCACAAAATGGAAAAATTGGACTTGGTTGACATGTGGTTTTAACAAGACGGTGCCACAAGCCACACGGCACGCGATACCATAGACCAATTGAGAGGCGAGTTTAGTGAGAAATTAATCTTATGTTTTGGAGCAGTCCATTGGCCACCAAGATTATGCAATCTGACCCCACTAGACTAATTTTTGTGGGGCTACGTAAAGTCTCTCGTGTACAGAGACAAACCAGCCACAATTGCAGCTCTGAAAGACAACATTACAGTTGCCGTTAGTGAGATAATAGCCAAAATGCTAGAAAAAATATGCCAAAATTGAAGTTTACGGATAGACCACCTCAGGCGTAGCCGCAAGCAACAATTACATAAAATAATATTTAAAAAGTAAATAGCAGACATTGATGTCTTGTTCCAAATAAATATTTCATTCATTACTGAAAATTTTCTGTTTTTTTTTTATTTTTAAAAACCACACGCTTAAAAAAATACCTTATATTTGTTCTTGTATTGAATATTGTCCCAAGTATGAGAAGTAGCATCTAAAACTACAATAGGTATTTCTTTTAAATTCTATTCAAAAACGAGCTATTTGGATCATTGTCGACCCAAAATTGACTAACGACTTAGATACTTTACAACATCGGAGTAATGTTGCAGATTTTTGCATTTCTTATATAAAATTCTATGTACTTTATAAAAAAAAAAACATATTGACATCTAAACAAATATTTACTCGTAGTGCAAGGCTTGCTAAGAATTCTATGAATTGAAAGTTTAGAGATGTAAGACCAAAACTTTTAAAAGAGATTTTTTAACCGTTCTATTGACACCTGAAATAAATTTCCAAATTTAGTATTTCCAGAGACTTATAAGCCACAAATTCAATATTCACAGACTGCTTAAATCTAGTCTTCAATGTGATAGTTTCAGCTAGTGTAGTTTCACCACATTTTGTAATATTAAAAAAATATGTTTTTTGATGCAAGAAAAGTAATTTATGGTAATTTGGATATTTGTGATGAGGGGCATTTCACTTACATTAACTTTCCAACCGTTTGTTGTATTATTATAAGTTACTACTGTGCAAAAAATAAAAAGAAGTTGTGGTGTGGTACACCATATACATATTTATGCTTATATTATAAGCAAAACTTTAATGTTTGAAATTGTTAACTCATGGACAATTGTGAAATTAACATCATCAAAAAGAATTCGGATTTAGTTATGAGTTTTCTATATATTTTGATTGTCAAACTAAAAGATTGTAGTAAAAAAAATCTTTAAATTGGCAATTACGCTCACTGTGGTTTGTTAACCTTAAAGTTTACCATTAACTTAACATTTTATTTCTATACATTATCTACATTGAATTTTAATATTTCCTACTAATATAAGAAAACATTGCAAAATAAAAACAATATTTTTAATATCAAATAAAAAACAATTTGTTTAAATGTTTTAAGTTGCAATGTTACATGTATTTGAGTTAAATTTTATTATACATTCCATTCTTTTTAAATAAACTTTATTAAAACTCATAAATTAAGTGCTGTTTCCTTTAATTTTTACATAAAACTGATTTGATTTAATATGTCTATGAATAGGAATTTAAGAACAGTAAAAGAAATGACTCGATTTTTACCTCAAAATAAGATAGATATATGCACAAACCAATCACACGCTTGCAAAACATTGAATAAATGTTATCTTTAATTAATTTATATGAGACTAAATTGTTACGGAAATATTTAATAATTTTGACCTTAAGAGAAAATTTTCCGTAATGATATTGTTACTTAACAATATTCTTAGCTAATTGAGTTACAAAATAGATCTGATTTGCTGATTATGTCCATCATAAAACAATTATTTAACAAACGTTATTTATGTTAAGTGTAAACCAAGCTTTGATATCAAATATACATATATACACTTAGCAACGCGCTACTACGGATGTTTACATAAATGTCATGTTAATAAATTAAATGAATGAATATTAATAATGAGTTTTATTTAGAAAATAATTGTAAACTTCCAACCTTTCCAATATAACTTAATATGAGTAAAAATGTTTTATAAATTAAATTAATAATGACAAAAAATGTAATATATTTTTTATAGAGAGAATTTTTGTTTACTGGTTGCAATGTTGTTGTTTTACTAAATGCATATTTGACCTGCATTTATAATTTATGTAATGATATTAAAGATAATTGAATTTTATTGCCGTTCATTGGTAAATAGGTTACAGGTAATATGCTAAGCTGCAATTTATTTAATTGCCAACCCAATATTGACAAAATATTTTGTCCAACTAGAATAATGTAAAAATAAGTAAATTATATAAATAAAAAGTTATTCTTTTGGTTGTTATTCCGGATTGTTTATTAGGTAATTTTGGAAAACTTAGAAATAGTTTTTTCATATAAGTGTAATTTGCATTTATATTTGTGTTGTATTCAATTTCGGTGTAATTGTTAAGAAATAAAGAACTATGATTATTCAGAAGAAGATAAAATACAAAGAAAAGAACAACATTAGTCAAATTATCATTAAAAAAAGATGTTCTTGCTTTAACACATAAGCATTGAAGCTAAACACATATTATTTTTAATCACAACGCACAAGGAGTATACATTACCAGTATACTCCTATATAAAATTTAATCCAGTGGTAGTAGATTTGCCATTTAACATACCCGCAAGTGTCCGCGAGATTTACCTTAAACCACCGCATCACTGTTCCCGTCTTTCCATCTTGACTCTCGCGACAGAAAACTGCGTGTCTTCAGGTAAAATTTAATCCACGTGTGAGTTACCTGCACCAGGTATGTTAGCCCTCTAAATGTTTGGCATTGTAGCTTACAGTTTAATGTTTAAGAATTATTTTATATGAAAATAAAATATCTGAGCATCAATAAGCAAATATTATTAAAATCCATCCCGCTCAGCTACAACTTGGCGCCCAACTTAGAGACAACAATTAAATACATAATCAATCATTCATCATCAGTATTTGTGATGGCTGTGTCCTACTCTCTAAAATATAATTTAAAGAACAGGAGAAAGAAAATTCATACTACAGATGCTGATTCTGGAACGAGGTTCCGGAGAATTTCTCAAGTTTAAATTTTTCTCTAAATGTGTCAATAAAATAAATCAAGGTCATATTGAAAAACATGATAAATTTTATTCAGATATTTTTTCAACGCAGATTAATAAAAACAAATTATTTTTTGATGTTGATCTTAACAGTTGTTTAAATAAAACCTCTTAGCATTAGAATAAAAAGATGAAAGATGAAAACCAGTTTAAATAAATATGTCAAGACAATCAATAATTCCACAAAGAAATTTTAGCAAAATTGATTAAATGAATATTGGCCTCTAGATTTACAGTTGTTTCTGGCTCCAGATTTATCTATTAGAGCAATGAAAGCTTCTTTTCAACAACTAGGAAAAGTACTAGTTGTCAAAGATAAATTGAATAAAATTACACACACTGTTAATGAAGCAATCAGTCGAATCAGTCATTCTATAAGGCCCACGACATTTGTTGAGCTTCAATGCTAATAGTTCGTTAACTACGTGAAATATTTTTAAATTAAGAGACGATTCATTTATGTCAGTATAAATAAGTAGTCGAGAATAAATGCTGTGCAAACCCGTAGATGCGGTTGAATCATCAATGTAGTAGTTTCAGCTAGTGTAATCGTTAATATTTAAAGGCGTCGTGACGTATTAAGTAATTCCTAAACATCACATTTTTTTTTATATTGTTAAATTTTGCAATTCAAGTTAATTTATTTGTTTAATATTAATCTCAAAATAAATTAAAACCTAAAGAATTAATTTAAAAAATTAAATTTGTTAAATAAATCCGCACAGATTTATTAATAAGCAAGAAAACTACGCCACCCTGAGTGCGTAACGTTATGTAAAAAAAAGATAAACTAGGTATAATATTATATTATAATGTAATATAAATGTGGAAATGTATATATCTATTGAAAACAAGTATAAAGTTTGAAGGGCAAACGAATTGAGTGCTCCATCTTATAAGCTTTCCCGCATGTGAGTTTTATAAATGACCTTTTAGTAATTTTATTATACAGTGTGTCCACGGATGAACATTTTTATTGAACGTTTTTTGAAGAAAAGTCATTCTTGTCATAATAATACGAACTACATATGTTGAAAAACTTCTTAAAAAATGCAATATTGAAAAACTAAGATTTTGTAAATCCAATTTTTTTAAACTTTTGTAAGAAAGACCTTAAAAGAAAATATCAACATGCTTATATATGTTTTTTTTTATAAGAGTTATTGTTAGGGAGTTATATTTGATATTAAAAATAAAATCTAATTTTGTAATTGTTGCTGTCAAGTAACGCTTATGTAACATTACTACAATTATTTGTTTATATTTGAAATAATATCTCCAGAAAAATGTTGACCTTACAACATCGCATTTACTTGATCAAATGTTACGGTATTAGAAAGAAATCATCAATTGTGTTTATAAATATTTATTTAAATTTATCTTTTGCTTTCATACAATGCCGTGGTTATACAAGGCATTCGATCTGCATTTTGGTAGAGAAAATTTGCATTAATTAAATTATTTATATGCTAATGGACTAGAGTTTTTGTAATTATAATACAAGGAAAATTTTCAAAAAGTAGTTATGTTGATATAAAATAATTTAGATAATTAGTACAACTAATGAGGTTTAATTGTTTTATGTGTAATTAACAATACTACAAAAACTGCTACTTATAAACAATTCCTTGCGTTAAAACTCAATGGTTAATGTAAGTCTAAAACGCATTAAAAATCAAATTAAAAAAAATGACGAATAAAGCATACTATTCTATTTAGCTGTACATTTCAATTAAAATTCAAAACTTATTGGTATAACTCTGAGTATTATTTTTTACTGTACTAGTTCATTTTTGTATTAATTCAAACCTTTTTTTTATGTGTCAAATGTAATACATATAATAATTAATTATAATATCTATTACATATAATATAAATCTATAAAGTTTTCCAATAAGAAGTCCCATTTTAATTATAAAAAACGTTTTTTTATTCATTAGTAATACACATTTTTTAATTTAAAATTAAAATGCATTTACTTGTAAAAAACGATATTTAGTAAATGACCATTTCGACTCCGTCTGCAAAAAATTTCTTTTGAAAAAGTTTTGTAAGACATTTTTGCACAACTGAGGCTTTATCTAGTAAATAACATCTCAAATATTGTTTTTGAGAGCTGTTTGCGGGGCAGTACAGTAGACTCTTTCCTTAACGAAGTGCCACAAAAGTTTAGCAACATTACATGTTTATGTTTAAAAACGTTAATCAGCATTTTATGGTAGCAATCCGCATTTGACTGTAATCACAGCACTTTTGTCGTTCTCAAAAAAATAAAGTCTCATAACTACGCCAAACATTCTTCAAAAGATTTTTCTCTCCCATCTTTGCAGATATGATTTTTTCAATGTTTCCAGCTTTCATAGATAACTGTTAACCGTAGCACTGTTTTATAAATCCTAAGTTTAACGTTTGTTGATACATAATTTGATCGTAAGATGTAGCTTAGCGCCCTTGCTGCTTTATCTCCCAGCATTAACCTTGTTGGTAGTTCTTAATCTTCTTTTCCGTCTTTGTGATCAAGACTTCCAAGTATGTAAATACATTGACTTGCGCTATTACCATCCTCTCTTTTCTTGTTCATTTTACTATTAGATTGTTTTAATCATTTGTTCTTTTTACCATCACTATGTATTTTGTTTTTTGTCACATAATGTCTAGTTCTTTTCTTTAACGTTTTGCTTCAACATAGTTTTAATTTTTAATTTTAAGTTTTTTTTTAGTTCACTATTAGTCCCATGTCATCAGCATAAGCTTTACACTGATGACTGCATTGATTATACTTTCTGACTTGTTTAGTTTACTGATTGTATTCTAGAATATTAAATGTAGCATAAGCTTGACACTGATGACTGCATTGATTATACTTCCTGACTTGTTTAGTTTACTGATTGTATTCTAGAAAATTAAATGCAGTTTAACTTTTTCCCTTTCCACTTGACTTTATTAAATGTGTTTAGTAACGTCATTTGTACTAATCTTTTCAGCTTTTTTGGAACGTACAAGCTTTTTATCGTCTCGTTTAAATCTTTTTTTTTAACAATTTTAAAAAGTTTATAAACTTCACGTACATTTTTGTGTTTTATTTCCCACACATTTTTTCATTTTCTTAGTAAAAGTTGATCAGTGACTAATTTTTCTTTTTAAATAATTTGCTATCAGGAGTTTGGTTTTATAAGTTTCTTCTTCATATCCACTGTTGATATATATATATCAATTACTTTTCGTAATAAAATGTTAATCTTTTTAAAAAGAACAATTTATTTGATGATACGTATTGTATCGGGTACAGACTTAGACTAAACTAAAATAATGATTACATAGATTATATATAGTAATTAAATGTTGATTCAGCATCCGCATGCAGGTGCATATCCAGACGCTGACGTCGCATGCACATGCATGCGTGAACAATGGGCTCTTTCATGGAGCCCTGTCTGGGTCTGGTTAGTGTACGGTAGATAACTCCTCATCCCCTAGAATTTGGCATTGCCAGGAAGGTGTAGAATATTGCTTTGGCATTGTTCTGCATCTTGATCTTGGTGTGGGGCTTTCCTTTTCTTTATCCATTTCCTTACGGTGTAACCAGCAAGAAGGAGTAACATGATATATAGGGTGATGGTCCACATACTAGGAGTGAGCATGTGTGTTGTTGGTTCATCAATGATGGGCACTTGTTGAATGGCCGGAACAGCTTGTAGATCCAGCTTCTTAAGTTCGATGTTGAATTTGTTAAAATTGGATTTAAATAATTCCAACTTTGGGTTATTAATAATGAGTGGACTACCCGGTGTGGCTTCTTGATGTGAGACTTCTCGGTTTTGGTAAATTAATTTACATTTTCCTTGTTTAATGAGGAAGATTCCAACTAGGTGTTTTATTTCCGATTCGTGTTCACATTTGATTTGAATTTCTTCTTGGATCGGGAAGACAGCAAGTTGTTGATTAATTTCGGGTATTATTTCCAAATGGTTTGTCGTAATGTTGAGTTTGGTGTATTGACATCCGGTGCTGGATTCTTTTAGGAAGATCTCCTTCTCACAATCTGCATTGTGATTAATTAGCAGATGGGATGAACATTGATAATATTTTATACCTTGGGTACACAAGTTATGTAGAGGCCATATTTTGTTTTCGTTTTTTGATTTTAATAGATATTTAACATTTGGTATAATGGTAACATATTCAGAATCATGCTTAGTAGGTATGGGATTTAGGTAGTAAATTTCGAAATCGTGTTCGTAATTAATGGGAATAGAAAGAAAATAGTTAATTCTGTTGGACTCGATTTTACAATTAACTTTAATAATTGATTCAAAATCTAATATGTTTTCTATTTTGAGTTCGAAAGGAAGTTGTTCATTATAATGAATAGAAATTCGTTTTATCTCTACAAATAAATCATTTAATTTTATAATACTTGGGTGCAAGATTCTCAGTTTACAAAATGAAATTGAGTTCTCTATGTCTTGTAGTACGCTTAGGATTGTATTATATATTATAAGCAACTGGTTGAACAGATCTTTAGCAAACAGTATATTTTGGTGTTCTATATCATCATGTAGTACTACACTTACTTGCAAAATTCTTGACTTTAATAATAATTCATTATGTTTAATACTCTGTATAGTATCATTAAATTTTTTTATTACTTGAGTATTTAGGCTATACTGCATTTTTAACTGATTTTCAATTTGATTTTTATTTTTTTGCAAATGGTTAAGAATGTTATTGATTCTTTCTCCATTTCTTGCATCTAAGTTTCCACTAATTGTTTTAATAATGGTGCCCAGTCCGTCAATCAATCCTCTTTTATTTCTGCTTTTATCTACAGCATGCAAGTTAATATTTTGGATTTTATTGTTAATATTACTTTGAATATTATTTATCATTTTGTTGTAGTTATTGAATTCAGGTATGAATTTAGTGTCATTTTGTAATAATTTTAATAATTGGTCGTATTGGGTGTTGAGGATTGTTAACTCTTTGTATAATGGAGTCAAGTCATAATGGTGAACAAACGTATGTACGGTTCTTTGTAATTTTGCTGTTCATAGATTAATAGAAAGAATTCCCAGATTTTGTGTAATATCTTTTATAGAATCACCTCGAATTATTGTGACGAGGAGGGACCTGGAAGAGAAACATTATCTTTAATTTTGTTGTGATATACAAAAATTATAATGTTTGATCCATCAAAAATGTATTGAAGCATTTTTCTAATTAGTTCAAAGTTTAAACGGTCTATACCACAACCTATTCGTGGTACTGCTAAGTTTGTTATATTTTTTAAAGCACAGAATTGTTTAAGATTTATTAATGTTTTAAATAAATCTTCATAAGTCGGTTTGTCATAATAATTAGCTTTTGTTATTAAATAGATTAAATAACGGGCAGGTTCTTTTAGGTAACATAGTGAAAATAAGTCGGAATCTTGTTCTTTAAGCAATTTGACTTGACCGAATTTATTTTTAAATTCAAGAGCAATACCTGCTCCCATTTTCAAATCTTTACTTACACAGTGTGCTAACGACACGTTTTTTGGTGCTAAGAAAAGGTTTTCTTCCTTTTCTATAACATTTTTACTTGTAGTTATGTTATGGTCTTTAATATAATATAAGTTAGAGGACTTCCGATATCTGTTCGATTAAAAGTATACGTTTCTTGACGAGGTCTTTTTATGTTACCTAAGTGGATTTTACTTACAGTGTTATGATGTTTAACGTCAATTACTGCAGTTTTCAATACGGGGTTTATTGTCTCTATTTTTTCTGGTTTAAACTTAGGTTTTGTTTTAGACTGTTTAAGTTTGTTTTTTACAAACACCTCAGTAGGTATTTCGGGAAGATCTTCTCGATTTTCATAGTTTTTTCTTTGTTTTCTTGGATTTTTTGATTGATCTTTTGATACAATAATTTAATTTTGTTCTTATGGTTTACCACATAATTATTTATTATATGGTTTTCCATTTCTATATTAAAGGAAGAATCTACGTCAATATGTCCCGATATAATTTCGGACGGTTTAAATTTTGTTGTCGAATGAATCGAATTATTATAGGCAAGCAATGCGTAATTAAATGTGGAATGTGCACGTTCTATTATTCCATTGGAATTAGGATTTTGAGAGCTTATAAAATGTAATTTAATTTTATGTAATTCGAACAATTCTTTCAGAACAGAGTTCTTAAATTCTAAATGGTTATCTGCAACTATTTCTTTAGGTATACCATGGTGGGTGAAAAAACGAATTAGATTATTAGCAATTTCTATTGCTTGTTGAGAATTCAGTTTATAAAGCTGGGTGTATTTAGAAAATGCATCCACTATAGTAAGAAATTTTACCTTTTCAAGAGATATAGTGTCTATATGTACTATTTCAAATGGTTGCGAAGGAGTTGGAGTGATATTAAATTTCAACTGCAATGGGTTTCTGTCATATTTACTAATTTGACATATTGCACATTGATTTATGTAAGTTTGGATTGAACGCCGTTGATTAGGCCAATAAAATCTTCTTTTAATTTGCATTTCGGTTTCATCAACTCCTCGGTGGTTCGTCTTTCCTTCGTGGTATATTTTTATGTTATCAATAATTTCTTCTTCACTTTCTACATCAATTAGCTGACTTGTACATTTTATAAATCTTAGTGCGGAGTTTTTGAAATACTTTTGCAAAACATTACAGAATTTTTCATAAATAGGGTCTTCAAAGTAAATATAATATTTTATATTGGGGGCTATATATTCTTTTATAAAGTTGATGATATCTTGTTCAAAGTTTGATTCTGATAGTTGCACAATTAAGCGCATTTTTGTGTTATCAAATAATTTTAAACATTTAGTTTTTGAAGGGGCATAATTTACTCTGGAAATTAAAATTTGATTTTTTCCAAAATTGATTGGGTTTTCTGTAATTGGAATATTGAATATTGGATCTTCAATGTTTGAGTGCATTGTTTTGCCATCATCACTATCATTAATATTTTCTGCAAATTCATCGTTTAAAACATTTAAACGTTCATCTATATCTCCATGCTCAACAACTAGAGATCCGTTTTTATCTTCTATAGTAGTGAGAATATCATCAAGGTTTACTGTAGACAAGTCTATTAATTCTTTATGTTCATCGTGTACATTAAGTTCGATTCTTGAAAGCGCATCTGCATTTTTATTCAAAATACCCTTTTTATAAAGTATTGTGTATTCATATTCTAGAAGTTTTAAACGCCATCTAGTTAATTTCGAATTTGGTTCTTTAACCGACATCAGCCATTGTAATGGTTTGTGATCACTAATGATTTGAAATTTCCTTCCAAACAGGTAGGGTCTAAAGTATTTTGTAGCCCAAACTATCGCGAGTAGTTCCTTTTCGATGGTGGAGTAATTTGTCTCTGAATCGTTAAGGGTTCTACTGGCGTATGCTATTGGTAAATCGGAGCCGATGTTCCCTGTGATAGTATTGCGCCGATTGCGAAGTTACTCGCGTCAGTAGTCAGATTAAATGACTTAGTAAAGTCAGGGTATTGTAACAGTGGTTCGTTTATCAACAGTTCCTTGCATAAGTTAAAACAGTTTATATACTCTGAATTATGAATATCAATATTTGCATCTTTTTTTAGACACTTAGTTAGTGGTTTTGTAAGTCTTGCGAAATCTTTTATAAATTTTCGGTAATATCCGAGCAGACCTAGAAAACCTTTAAGTTGTTTGGTTGTTTTTGAAATAGGGTAGTTTTGGATGGCCAGAATCTTATCTGGGTTTGGCTTTACCCCGTCAGGAGTTACTATATGGCCTAGATACGCAACTTCTTTCCTCAAAAATTCCAATATATCAATCTGAATTTTTAAGTTAGAATCTCTTAAACGTTTGAAAACTTCTTTCAATCGTTCAATATGTTCTTGTAAACTGGTGCTGAATATTATGATATCATCAAGGTAGACCAAGCACTTTTCGTTCTGGATTCCACGTAAGATGTTATCCATCACGCGTTGGAAAGTGGCGGGAGCATTTCTTAACCCAAATGGCATTCTAACAAATTCAAAATGCCCATTTTCGGTATTAAATGCTGTTTTTGGTACGTCACATTCTTCCATCTCAATTTGGTGGAACCCAGACGCCAAGTCCAGCGTCGTAAAATATTGGCAGCGACCCAGTTTATCAAGTAAGTCGGTTATGTTGGGAAGAGGGTATCTATCGCCTATTGTCTTATCGTTCAATTTGCGATAATCGATCACAACACGCCATTTAGTTTTTCCTGACGCATCTAGTTTCTTAGGCACCACCCAAATTGGTGATGACCAAGGACTATACGATGGACGGATTATATTTTGTTCTAACATTTGTTGTTTTTGATGTTGAACTTCTTGTCTGTGTATTTCCGGATAACGGTAAGATTTAGTATACACAGGAATTTCGTCTGTGGTTTTAATATTGTGTTTAATCTTATTTGTAAAGGTAAGATTTTTTTTATCTATATGAAAGATATCTTTATATTCTTTAATTAATTCAATTATGGCGGATCGTTCTTCTCTGTTCATATGCTCTGAACGGATTTTTGATACGTCAAATTTAATATTCTTGTCATCGAGTATGTTTAAACTTATATTAGGTTCTTCAGTAGTTTGATTGTATTCATCAATCATTTCAACTATGAAAGGTTTTTTTACAGTCACACACATATCGATTTCAAGTGGATTGGTAATTGTACACAATGCTTTGTAATTATTTACGCGAGTTGCGCATTCAGGTATTTCTAGTTTCTTTACCTTCATATAAGGGATGATAATATCACCATTTCTAACATTTTTTACATCAACTTCTATGACTTGTTCAGTTCTGGCGGGTACTACTATGCAATGCGTACTTTCAGTTTTTTGAATGTCATGATAGTAAAGTTGTATTTTACAACTAGGAGCTACCAATTGGTTTTGCTCTAGGTCAATAACGGCCCTTAATAATTTCAAGTTATCGAGTCCTAACAGGACATCAAAGTTAGAATGAAAATTAAACAAATAAAAATCCATGTTTAGATTTTTTTTGTTATTGAATAATTTATTCAAATTAATAATAGCTTTATGTTTCCCAGATGTAGTGCCATGTGCAGTGGCTACTTTGAATGGAACGTATTTAATATAATTTTTATAAAATTGGTTTGCTATTTGCGGGTTTACAAATGAACGTGAGCTGCCTGTGTCAACTAGAATTTTTAATTTATTTTCAGTGTTTATAATATAGGGTAGTTGACTGTTATTATTTATAAGGCCCATCAATTCTATGTTTCCGAGGCGTTTATGCCTAAAAAATCATTTTCTTGTTCCATAGGTATTTCGTCATCTATGTTTAACAACATTTGATTATTTTGATTTGGAACATATCGGTTCCTTTGGGGGTTAAACGTATTATGCGTAGATGTTTGACATTGGGGTATTATTACGAATAGGGGATCTCGATCGCGAGCGGTTATGATTAGGGATGGTTGGGTCTAAGTCTGATTCTGAATCTGAGTCAATATTACGTGAGTTGACACTCATTAGGCGCGGTGAATACCTCTATATAAACTTTGTGTACTTACAGTACGTATATTAAATCCATTGGTGATTGACTGGTTGAGTCAGCTCTTTGGGTTTGCTCGAAGTTCGGAGTTCCTCGGAGATGCTCTTGTAGTCCGTTCTTATATCCACTGGGTTGATTTGCACCGGCACTGAATGGGTTGTCACAACACATAAAGTTATTTGATTCGTTTCACTTATTAATTGTTGAAACAAACCGGATATTTATATTCACTAAATATCCGTTTAAGTGAATCCTACCGACTGCGCCAATTACTTTTCGTAATGAAATGTTAATCTTTTTAAAAAGAACAATTTATTTGATGATACGTATTGTATCGGGTACAGACTTAGACTAAACTAAAATAATGATTACATAGATTATATATAGTAATTAAATGTTGATTCAGCATCCGCATGCAGGTGCATATCCAGACGCTGACGTCGCATGCACATGCATGCGTGAACAATGGGCTCTTTCATGGAGCCCTGTCTGGGTCTGGTTAGTGTACGGTAGATAACTTATATATATACAAGGTACAATAAAAAATAATGTACATGATTTTATTGTGACGCGACTATCCATCCCAGCCCGGTAAAACCGGTCAAAAAATGTAGTAGAGGATCTGCCCTTCCAACGCAGCCGGTTGTCAACTTGCTCCGACTGTTCTGAGCGAAAAGACTTGCCGTCGCGTAAAGTGTGTTTTTCGACTTTGTAACATGGCGCTGTCAAGAACTTTTGGATTTGATTCAAAATAAAACAGATTTTTTTTAACTCTGTCGCAACCAGAGACAAATCTTGTATGTTTGAGTACAACTCAGAACCGAAAAGGCAGAGCAGCGCGTGGCACTCAAAAAAACCATACCTCCCCCACCCAAAGAAAGCACAAATGAGCAAGTTTTGCATCAAAACGTTGCTAATGAGAAACTGTCAAGTCAACCTTTTACTTCAAGGTGCTCAAAAGATTGAAACCCCGGATTGCGCGCGTGAAGACTGACTTCAAAGACAGGGTCAAACTCCACCATGACAATGCCCCCAGTCAAACGTTACCAACTTCTTGGCTCAAAGCAGCACCTTGGTAGTTCCCCAGCTCCCTTACAGTCTCGACCAGAGAGCTGAAAGAAAAGCATTGGGAACCCGTGGAAAACATTCAAAAGCATGTTAAAAGGTTATTGAAAAGATATTTTTGTCGAGGAGTTGCAGGTACCAGTACAATAAATAAATATATTTTTTATAGAAAATGCGCATTACTTTCATAATAGACCCTGTATACTCTTTAAGATATTATTCAAATTTCTCTTTTTGCTTTGTTTCTTGAACCGCCACTACATCTATGCTATATCTATTTGTTTTGCTTTTCAGTTCTTTTAGTGCACTTTTATATATATTGTTCCTCTCAAGTTCTATGTACCTATTGTTTGGCTACTTTTAAATATTTGCCATTGTAAGCTTTCTTTTTCTTTTATCTCTGATGGTATAGTATTTTCTATGTATTGTTATTTTTTATATTTCTTGTTCTTTCTTTCTTTCTTGTTCTAGTTTTTCATAAAATTGTGTTCTACTGTTTGATTTGCTGTTTTCTTTGTACATAGATTAGTTGTAATTTTTTGTTTATTTTTTTAAATTTTTGTTTTTGATTTCTCTATCTATTGTTATTTTATGGGAACCAACTTGAGCTTGTTTTTCTTTACGTTTTTCTTTTTTTACTATGTTTCGCAGTTTTGATTCTCTTTTTTTTATTTATATATTATAATTATACAAATTATTTTTATTTTGTATTCCCAGCTTACTAACATTCCTTCTCTTATTCTCTCATTTTTTACCTCT
Source organism: Tachinus rufipes (assembly GCA_963932245.1). Classification (NCBI taxonomy): domain Eukaryota; kingdom Metazoa; phylum Arthropoda; class Insecta; order Coleoptera; family Staphylinidae; genus Tachinus; species Tachinus rufipes. The sequence goes on from OZ010749.1 coordinate 40,251,374, forward strand.
ACCCTTGTTTTTAGTTATTTTTTTATAATACCTTCTGCATTTTTGTTTGTATCATTGCATGTTATTGTTCCATTTTTAATAATGAAATTCTTCTTCTTTTTTTTTTGTGATTCTTGATTTTTTTTTTATCTTTTAGCATGAAAATTCTATCTTATAATTTCCGTTTTTTTTTTACTTTCAGTTTTTTTTTAATTCTTCTAGCTTTTTATTTGTGTTTTCTAGCTTTTCTCTCAGCTTGATTCAGTTCGTTACTTTGGCTAAATCTTATGTACATATCTAACCGCATTTTTTATAGCTTTTCCATAACCTGATTCATCTTGATTGTGGATTGATTTTCTTTTTTTTTGTACTAAATTTTAACTCTTTGGTGTGGTTTCAGTTGCCCTTGTTAATATTGCAGTTATTGGTTGTTATTTAACATGTTTTTATAATAATAACAACAACCTTTTCTAAGAAAATGGTAAAGCAAAATTTCAGTAAAGTAGACATCAGAAATAGAATACCACTTGCAAAAAAAGTACAAACCATGCAACGTTCTTGGCTATTCTAGACTCAATACCTCAGAACTATATTTTGTGGTTTCATAACACTTGAGATTATATAATCAAACTTATTACATATAGCCAAAAAAACTATTGATTAGAAAGAAGTAAGTATGCAAGTACCTTTATTAAAACAAACAAAATCACCGGTCATATGTCATTTGCACAAATACCTTTATAACACCACTTACGAGATTTGACGACATGTACATAATATTCTGATATGCTAAGCTCAAAAGAGTGTAGTTATTGCAGATTATGTGGATTGAATTTTTTAGGGTTTAAAAGGCATTTTTTGGTCTCAGATTTGTTGCAGCTAGACACATATAGGATTAATAATATTCCACATCAACTGTTATTAATAATATTATGTGATAATAATTTTTGATCAATAAATATCTTGGTCTAGCAGTTTATAAACTTTACACTACATTGCTTAGTTTAAGACCATACCGATCGCTACCTTGGTTTGTAGTATTTTAACGAAAACGGCACCTCTATATTTTATCAGTACATTCGGAGTATTTTTTGTAAAATTATATTTGCAATTAACATCAAAATGCATTCAAAAATATATAAAAACGCATTTATTTCCATATTTGATTAGTTTTTTTGGCTATTTTTTAACTATTATTTAACAAAATACTTCGACATATCACAGTTTGGTCCTTTCTTGAATGTACTGGTAAAAAAATAAATTGATTATAAAATTATATGTTTTTGTTAAAATGAAGGTAGCGGTCGGAATGGTCTTAAATATCAAACCAAAATCATTTCCATTACGAGAAATCAGCAAATTTCTCTTTAATTAGTTTATTTTATAAATTACTAACTGTATAATTCCTCATTACTCTCTTATTAGAATAATGTTGTTAATATTAATGATTTATGAATTGTGAATCGCTTTGCAGTCATTAAATTTGCTCCTTGAAAACTTACATCATTTCACTAATTTGAAGCTAAAACTTTTTATCTTATATGGCAAATCTTAAATAATCCTCATAAAGCCATGAATGTTTTTCTTAAGTTGGTTATATTTGTGTTGATACAAAGTTTTCTGTTTTCTTAATCTCTGTAGAGATGTAAATTGTGATTATGGAAAACTTTACAAATTTTAATTGTATTATTTTATAAGAAAAATAATACGTAAATAATAATGAAAAGAAAGCATGTTTAATATATATGTATAATACTAACCTATTTTGTACAAATAATAAAAATAAATAATAACAGTTTCATTTAAATATAGCACTCAGTTAAAAATAGAACAATGATATGATATATGTATAAAGCGTGTTGGTTTTTAAGGTAAATATATGTATAAAAGAACATTGTTTTTGTTCCATAAATATAATCTATATTCAACCATAATTAAATAAAAAGTTGCATATTCATCCGCTACACTTCTAAACAAACACTTACCATACTTTCCTGTTTTATTAACAAAAAAAATTATTTACTACGAAAGAAAAACATACATTATAAATGTGGGGGAAAGGGGAATTAATCACCAATGTGATATAATCGTTTCTATATTGTGAAATTGTTTTGTACATTATGTTAAATTTTGAATAAGCATTGTTTCAATCAATTATCCTAATAGTAATTGTCTTTTGTGACACAAAGTTTAATTGAAATGTAAATATTTTCTTGCTTAATTTATGTTGTTATTATAAGTTAATTAGTAATTACATTGATTGAGAATTATAAAACGTTTCTATGCAAGGTTAAACAGTATATATTATATTGATTTAATAATCTAAAAAAGTAAAATAAGTTTATGTTATCAATAAATTAAAAATTATTATTCTGAGAAATTAATTAATATAATTACAATATGTTTGTCACCATTCAGACTATGTTCAGACAAATGCTAAAGTTCACAAAGAACTAGAAATTAATATTTATATCAATCAATATCAATTTTATACTAAATAACTATCTTTACTCTTTATTTGTGGATTCAGTCATAAATTTATTCACATTGAACAAAGTTAATTAATAATAATCAGTCAAAAATAGTAATTTTTTAAACTAATCAGTTTATGTTGGTAATTATTGGAAACGTTATTATGTATTTTTGTGTTTTGTATGTTTTATAATTATTTTTATTGTTCTTATATTTGTTTTTGAATCGAAAACAATATTTATTTTTATGTTAAAATTTTGTGTAATTTTTGATTTCATTTTCTTATGAAAGAATGCGACTACAAACACACAATCCCAAAAATGCGGTCCTTTGTCATTTTAATTTATTTTTATGGTTTTAACTTAGACACTGGTAGTAGACACTGGCGCCGAGATCTGCTATGGCTATGAAGCCAAATAAATTATGTGAATAATAATATATTATATTTTCCTTGCAAGGGGGCGTTTAAGGCAAAATGTCAATAAATCATAAACCAAGCTTTACACGTTCAAAATCCAAGTCAGTTCGTTCACTAACAAATGTTTACAGATAGAAAGTCTTGTATATCTTATTATTTTAGAAGTTTCGTTCCCAAAATATCTTCTTTCTTATTCTTATTCTTCAGTTTGTATGTGTCCAGTCCTGAACGTACGCTTATTCCAATTTCCTTTATCTGTCTCTGTCTTGGGTTGTTATAATCCAGTTTTTCCTTGCAATGTTTATTATTATAATTCTTTTTGATCTGTCAGCGCTTTATTTACTGTTTCTTGGTCGCCATCATGCCACCCTGTTAGTCCACCTTGATTGATCTTGCCTTGCCATCTTCATTTCAGTTGTGCTATTTGCGTCATCACATCCGTTATCTGAGTTTTTTACGGATTTCATCGTTTTTGTTTAAATCTGTTTGTTTGTATTTCTTGTTATTGTCCCGTAGGTGAGAACTGGTACGCACAATTCATATGTTCTTCTTTTTAGTAGTATAAAGGCTAAATTTTTAAAAGTCTATTCTTTTGGGTGTTTCACAAGATTGGTTCTCTTTACCTAGTTTTATTCTGTGTCCGGAATAGACATACTCAATTACGTTTTTAAATACCTCAGTTTCGATGGTTATGTGATAAGTCTCAAAAGTCATTACTTTGGTTTAATTCATGCTCATTTCCAAACAAATGTTTTTTGATGCCTGATGTAATTATACTAGCATTGTTTGTAAGTTATCTAAATTTGTGCTGATAAGGATTATATCGTCTGCAAACTTTATGTAGTTAAGGTGTACTCTATCAATTGGGATTCCTATATGATCCCAGTCTAGCTTTTTAAATATTTCTTCCATTGCAGCAGTAAATAACTTTGGGGAGAAGGAGATGCTCCTATTTGAACTTGTGTTGATGCATTTTTATATTATGTTCTTTATAAGGTTTGAATATCTTGAGTTGATTCTAGCTTTATCGAGGGCTCTCAAAACTGCTCAGGTTTCAATAAAGTCAAATGCTTTTTGGTTTTTTGGTAGTCCACAATGACGATGTAAATAAGTATATTGTACTTGTTGTTTTTCTCAATGATGATTCTGTAGTAAGTAGGTTGTCAGTGGTGTATCCCTTTAAAAATGCAGCTTGTTCGACTAGTTTATAAAAGTCCAGTTTTTGTGTCAATCTATTGGTGACAATTTTAATTAAGACTTTGTACAGGTGCAATAATAAGTTTATTAAGCGGTAGTTTTCTATGTTGTTTCTGTCTCGTAAAATTTACTTGGAATCGCCAAGCTAAAATTAATTTAAATTGACAGATGATAATTTAACTAAAAAAAATAGCTGAGTAAACATTCTTGAAAACCAATAAACATTTTTTTTGCGATCCATCCAAAAATTAAAAAAATATATCTAAGTTGTCACAATTAATTGAAACTAACAGTTAATCCAAAATACAAAGGCGTCAGTTTAAAACTCTAATAAAGAAGCATAGGCGGCTATTTTCAGAAAATCTTGGTCACACTAATAAATACTATCACTGTATTAATCTTAAAAAAACAAAAACGTGTTTAATGTCAAACCTTATACAAACTAGTTGCCTATCAATAAGCTGTTTGGAAAAAAATTGAACTAATGAAAACATTAAAAAGTGTTAACTTTATATCTTCCATATATTTTACTCGTGGGCACGAGCAAATTCTGTTACAAGAATTTAATTGCAAATATACAATATTTCTTTTTAAAACTCATAATTACTATATTTGTGTTTTACCTTTTGAGCTGTCAAATCCTATGTCGTCGTTTACGCGTTTTTTACATATCATATTTGTATCAGTGTTTTTGTTATAGCGTCTGATAGCCAAATTAATAAAATATTACGTTGAAATTAAAGAAACTGATTTTTTAAGATACCTCTTAAATTTGAATAGTATTAAACCCGACATCGGTCGCATTCAGGCGATTTTTATATATATTGCACTTAAAAATACAAAAAGGATTCCAACGGATTTCAAGACTGTGCAATTTTGATAGGTACTTTTTTGCGCGCTAAACCACTTTTGTGTTTATTGAAAAATACTTTGTAGCAGGCTACTATGTTTTACTACTCAGATCCGGATCTGGAGCACCACGTGCATACTGATGCAAATGACTTTGATTTTGGGTGTCAATTTTATCAGGTTAAAAACGGAGAAAAACATACTGTGGCATAATTGGTAAACCGTAAAAAAACTACAGATTCACTGGTTAATGAATGAGCTCTTCAAAAATAACGAGTATATTTTAACGGCCAGCATACTTATACAAATAATATGGCAACAACATACGTTCATTCCTGTCGGCTGTTATCACCTAAAATAACCCAATATACTTTAAGGGTTTAATTTTGCGGTAAGATATGTATCAAAAGTCCAAAACACTGTAGTAGATGCACTGTCTCAACAAGTTGTGTTAGAAAAAATTATAAAACTATTGTTAAATAGCGAACCAAAATTACAAAAGCAATTTTAAATGTGTAGAATTGTTTTATATTTGAGTTTGGCAACTTTTAAATTTGTATTCCTCAAAAACTTGTTGTCATAAAAAGTTGAGTCACTTTGAAACATAGAAAACTTAAAGAGCTATTGGTAGGCAAATATGCATCACACGGCAAATTTAAAAAATAAAAGTTTGCAGTTTGTGCCAAAAGAATAAATAAGCTTAACTCCCAAAACCTAACCAAATCCCTAAAAAAGTATTCAAAAACAGTAGCTGTAGACCTATATAGTCTTTTTACCCAAAAGTCAATTATGTTACGTTATATCCATAAAAAAAACAACCACTAAATCAGTAACTCATAAAATTAAGTCTAATTATATTATAAAAATGGGCAAACACCATAGCTTATTATCAGATCACGACACCTAATTTACATTTGCAATATAAAAAAAAACTATGCACAAATTAAATATTAGGCACATCCTTTGTTCAGTACGCCACTCTTAATAAAATCCCTAAAAAAAGGTTTTGGAAAAACTCGGCAGATTGTTTAGATCGTATTGCTACAATACTCAAACAAAATAAACTAACAAAGTGAGTAAATTCAAATTCAAATTCATATTCATATTTTTATAGGGTTTACGCCAAACAAGTTACAATTCAAACTTCAAGAATCTTTGTTACCAAAAAAACTATATATGTCCCAAAGCAAATTCAGCAGATATAGCAAAACAGAAAGCAAAATTCTTTTTGTTATTATTAAATTATATATAACTTACGTTTATAATTAAAAAAATGTTAATATGTATGTTTTATTATTACTTTTATTGTTCTTTTATTTGTTTTTGTATTGCAAACAATATTTATTTTATGTTAAATTTTATGTGTAATTTTTGATTTACGTTAATTTCGTTTTCTGTATGTTCGCAAACCTGTCATCTGACATTCTAGATTACTATTAACCCTTAACTAGGCGTACGGTATAAAATCGTGTATAACTTCGTGAAATTTATAAGCTAAAATCTCCTACCACATGTAATCTTCAAAAAAGTCTAGTTTTACATGAATATCAATTTATTACTCTAATATGTAAACAATTTTTCTATTTACAAGCGTAAATATTATATTCATAAATGCAGAAATGACCCCAAGCGCCCACTAACGTCAGTCAGTTTTTTCCGGTTGACCCCATAAGCCCACCATTTTATAAAAAGATTTCTATTGATTGATATTATTTATAATAGTTTGATCGGTTTTACATTCTCTTGATTTTATTCACATTGATTCTTTGTCCATTGTATAATTAGATATATTCACATGCAAAATTGGTTGCTCTTTTACAACATATAACCATTCTGAATGAAGCGACAAATAATTACTAAATGATGAATATAGAAAAATAATAACAATGATGATAAATTGTTAATAATAAGAAATTATCATCAGCATATTTTTGGCGTATGGCATACTTATTTAATATTCTAAATTGCCTATAGAATCGATTTGGACTGTCAAGAACACATTTAAAAGTATTAACAAAATGCAATAACCAATAATCTCTGGCATCCTGCAGCGGATACCAGGGCTTGATCTATTCATAGAATGCCCTAATTAACTAATTAATCGGCTCACTCTAATGATCTGGAAACAGCGGTTTTTCCGGTCGATCGATATATTACGTGACGAAAATGGCAAAATTTGTGAATTATTTGACTCAGACGAAGTTGGTGGAAAAAGCTAGAAAAATTTAAGAAGACGACGACGACGACTACGTTGTAGAAAATTGGAATGTTGATGCGGTTGCTCCGAGTGTTGGTTCCGTGGCGGATGACAACTATAACTCTGATGCTGACGGCGACAATCACAGCCAACTTATCATTCCCGAAAATCTACCAGATAAACATCATAATTCCTGCAGTAAAATTGAAGCGGACAGCGACGATGAAAACAACAAACTTTAGAGTGGTGCCAAATACTTCCTTGGCAATGATCAATCCTAGTGGTATGAGAGACCAGTCCACAAGCAAACCAGAACACGTGCTATAAATATCAAGTTGAAAAAAAAACGGCCCAACTCAAAAGTACATTAACGCAACCACTGCTGAAAAGATTTGGAGGTGTTCCTTCAACGATCGTACACTCTAAATTCTTTTAGATTGCACTAACATTTTTATCCTAAAAATTCAACCAAAATTTGATAGACAACGTGACGTGAGATCTGCAACAGTCAAAAAAATGCAAGCTTTCCTAGGGCTCCTGTACCTTGCAAGCGTTCTTTGATCTTTTCATCATAACTACTTGGATCTGTGGGCTACAGATAATATCGGTGTCACCATCTTTTAAGATACCATACCTGCAAAACGATTCATGTTTTTCCTGGGAAGTTTTTGTTTTGATGACGTCAACACAAGAAAAAACAGGATGCAAAGTGATAAGCTTAGTGTTATACGAGATTTGCTTTCAGTAATAAACAAAAATTGTATCTCCAATTACGTGCGAACTCAAAATGTGACCACAGATGAACAATTGGTAAGATTTCGTTGACGCTGTGGTTTCCGCCAGTACCTTCCGTTGAAACCAAACCGATACGGCATTAAAGTCTTTGCGATGGTAGATTCAACAACTTATTACCTTTAGAATATGTATCTCATAAAAAAACTCAGCAGAGTAAATAGTGTACCGTCTTATCTCCCTCATACATGGAAGCGGCCGGAACATTACCACCAATAGTTGGTATATAAGCATACCTCTAGCACATAGCTTGCTGAAAAATTACAACATCACAATAGTGGGCACAATTAAAAAAACGTCAAGTCAAAAGCCGCATCTATGGTCACCAACAAAACATAACCATGGTTTCCTACTTTCTACAAAAGAGGAAAGCTGTCGTGTTACTTTCAACAACGCAAAGAGAACATCAACGACGAAGAAAACCCAGAAATCATCAAATATTATAACTTGACAAAAGGTTGATGAACGATTTTGGTCGCCAAACAAGAAGATGGCCCTTAGCTATTTTTTTTTCATTTGATGAATGTTACAACAATTCACAGACGCCATTTTTTAAAACAACTTGTGCTACAGATGAAAAAACCGTTCTAGATAAGTAGGCTAAATTCTGTCGCCCCTCCAAGAGACATCAGAAGCAGGATCGAACTAAAATTTGAAATAACACGTCAGGCAATACCGGAGAATCAAAGGAAAGCAAAACGTAAGCGATGCAATTACTGCCCCCGGAACAATAACAAAAAATACCAAGAATGGTGTTGTTTGCGCAAAAAAACTTTGTGCGCAAATAATATAAAAATCGTATGTAAAAATTGTTTGAATTTTTCAAATATAAATTAATTATTTGATAGAAAACAACAATATTTACTGTAAATGTTTTTCTCATTTTTTCTTTCTTTCAATTTTTAAGTTTTTAGGTTCAGTTGTGAGAGACCCCAAGCGCCCACTAACGTAAGAGTTAAGTAATTAAAAATACAATTGATCGGTAAATAAATAAAAATAATTTTTCTTTTTTTTTTGTACGTTCGGATAATTATTTATGTGTTCCAGTAATTTTGACCTGTATATGATAAAATGAACAACCTACTGCAAACAATTAATAATGTGGGCGTCTTTGCATTAGTCTATCTATGCCAATGATCTCACTATCCTGATAAGCGCAAAATTTAGAAAAAAAAAATGTATCTAACATAATGCATAACGCACTGAACACTGTTGAAAGGTAATGCAAGAAAAAAAATTGTCAGTAATCCCAATTAAAATAACAATTGTTCTTAGAAAATGACAAAAAACTAAAAAATTTAAAGATTCTGGAATCATATAAAATCAAACTCCGCATGATAAATGAAGTTAAGTGCCTGAAGCTCATCTAAACACTAAACTAACCTGTCATACTCATCTAAAAAATGTAACTACAAAGGCCATCCGGGTACTTTTTGCAAACAAAAAAATATTTGGACAAACACAAGAATTAACACTTAATATATCAAAATGGTTAGACACTGTGGTTACTAGACCCTTCATCACGTACGGAGCACATGTATAGACTAATAAATACCTTTAAAAGTACAAAAGTTAACATGTTTGCTAATAAAAATAGCAATGAGAACACTCCCACAACTGCCATAAAAACACTGCCATCACTACCACTACTGTGATAATAGAGATGAAACTAACAGTGTACAAACAAAAGATTAACAAACATACTGTAAATCTTGGGATTTACAAACTAAGAATAACAAATGTGTTACATAAAAAAATACTATTAAAGAAATCAAATTAAAAAAAAAAAAAGAAAACATGAAAAGAATTATATGGTATACAGATAGAACCAAAAACCACAATACCACCGGAGCAGGTATATATGAAAGCAGAAACCAAAGAACGTCAGTAACGTTGTCCTTAAAAAAACTACACTATAAATAAGGACGACTGGTTAGCAAACCAATAACTATTATGTCCAAAAACCAAACAGTACTACAGGCAATAAGCGTGCTACACTTAAAATCTAAACTAGTAATGGAATGCATTAGTTAAAATCAAAGCACAAAAGAAAACCTTAAAGCAAACCAGCTTGCCAAAAAAAGAAACCAAAAGTTTATTAAACTGAAACCTGCTTTAAGGTAGACCGGTAAACAAATAATTCGTAAAAAATCAGCAATCTCTAGCAAAACTGTTACGGAATGAAGCTCACAAGTCTATTCCTAACAGGACCATAATACACTATTCAAATTATGGTAATGGAAATGAGCTAAACAAAACTGCAAAAGCTTACAGGATTAATAATTTGACACTCTGGCTTAAACAATCAAACGCATAGAATGGGAATCCAAAAGAAAACTTCTATGCCGCGGACTTACAATGAAAGACGCAAGTACATGTTTGGAAAAGACAAACTAACTAAAAAAAGTTTAAGACAGTCTCCTGGCAAAAGTTTATAAACTCATAAACAAAATAAAAAAGTAACAACCAGTGCCAAGCAAACAGCCTTAAGTTAAAAGAAAAGTGGAAATTTTAGTCACTAAAAACCTAACACTGCAAGACAGTACGAGCAACCTTTAAAGATTTTCTTACGCAAAAAAATATGTTAATAAAACAAAAACAAATTAAAATAGCACAAAACCTACAGCTTATAAATTAAGTTTTCTTACTAATAAAGTTGTATCCTTTAACAGTGCTATTATTAACTTTTATAATAATTATGTATAGGCCGGAGAAATACTACTCAAAACATTAGAAGTTAATTAAATGTACTCTTTAAAAAAATCATATTATATATCCCGAGTTATTGTCAACAATTTTTTTATAATTATTTATTGTTTGGACAGTGTGCCTCATTTGTAATACAGACCAGCCAAAATTTTCAATTTCTTGAAAGAAAGCAAACTTTTATTATATTATATCATATTTAATTGTTTTGCTTAAGTAGCCTTTATAGCTGTCGCTGTGTTTAACTCTGATAAAACAATATAATTTTGTTCAAATCATTTTTATATACCTAATTAAAAAATACCATGACAAATAACAAGAAAACATCAATAAACATTTTAACGACAACACCCCACAAAATCTTTTTAGGCAATTTCTTGATCTGCTTTTGTATATTTAATTAAATGTTAAATTTTAATTTAATTTATTATTTAAACATAATCTTATAAGCAATCATTTATACCAGCTCTAATAAAGGCGGAGGAAGTGATATAATTGCTATTAGAATCCTACTTAAAACTGCATTACTCTACTCTACGTTTATTAGTGTAAAGCATTTGTTTGTAATTGTTAAATTTAACTTTGTGTCTTATATAACAGCTGTTTATTTACCACCTAGTTTGACTGGTGATAAATTTCATGAGCATTGCAATTTTTCCAAATCTATCGCAGACAAATTTCCAAACAGTAATTTAAATTAATTGGGCGATTACAATATAACCGCAGCATCTTCAGTAAACACTGAGTTGGGTATAAGAGTAATTTGTAATGATAGTTTCCCAACTCAATCAATTGCCAATTTGTTTGGATATTTAAACTATTATATCTATTCCTAATAGTAAGGGTGTATTTTTAGGTTTATGTTTTACCAACAATTGTAATACTTCTGTGATAGAAGCTGTACATGTGATACTACCTGTAATATTTTAAACTGTAATTAAGATTTAATGATTTTATTTTTTATAACTGTGATGTTGATATGTGTGTTCGTTTATTTTGCTTTAAAAAATGTAGCGCAAAAACAAATTTTCAATTTGGTTCAAACCTATTGTCGGATAATAATAAAGACCAATCTATTTGTACTAAGTGCAAAAATGATCAATACAAAGAATTTATTTTACAAACTGAAAGTAAAATTCAAACTAATTCAAAACATGTTTAAAGATTTGTTACCAATAAATAATGATTTATCAGCTACAAAGTATTATTAGAATCATACCTGTAATAACATAAACTTCGGTAATAGTTTTGTAGATGTTTATAACAATTCTAATCAAACTTTAATGTTTGAGTTTAAAAATTCATATTTTATTCAAAATTTTCAATTGGTATTTTTAATACTTTTAGGAATTGAAAACCTTAAGAACTATAACAAAAACATCAATTTTATCGTCATTCCTAAATCTACATATATTTTAATATTTGATGAGTTTTTTTAATATTTTTTTTTTAGAGCCGTCTTACACGAGACTGATTTTAATACAAGTGTCAGTACAATAATTTTGCGCGCCAATTTTTCAAATATTTAGCAAGCTTTTAAGCAAGAATTTAGAACAGGTTCTAATTTTTTGGATGAAATCTTACTAAATAATTGACACATACATCCGTCAATGTATATATATGTCGCCAAAAACACTGGATTATAATATTAAATTTTTAAATAATTGGCGCGTAAAATTATTGTACTGACACTTGTATTAAAATCAGTCTCGTGTAAGACGGCTCTTAGTTAATTTGACAAAAATACGTTGACAAAATATAGTTTGATTTTTTCTGAACGTACGTATTAGTAAAAAAAATAAATATATTATCAAATTATATGTAGAAATTAAAATGACGCTTAAGTTGCTGTTTTTGTTTCATTTTATTTGATGAGATGAATTATTATAAATATAATATGTAAAGCTTGTGTTTGTTAAAATCTTCCAGGCATCAAAAGCTGTATTACGATATTGTAAAACTACCCACTTAATATATAAACGTTTAATTACTGATAGTCGACAAATTATTTAATACCGTATAACACCTGATTAAGACGTTTTCTATTCCATCATCAAATGTAAACAGTAATGTATATGCTTTCTAAATAGACTAAATTAGCTATTTATAATAAATATAAATCATTTGTCAAAACCATTTGTATAATATACGGAAATTGAAAACATTAAAGTGATATAAAACATTACAAGAAAAACTAATTTGAAACTCATCAATAATGTAATGCTAATAACTTATTATTTATACCAAATTAATAATATAAATATTAAAAATGCAAATAAAAATAAGGTTTTTTTTAATATATATACTCTCTTACGTTCTGTTTTTTTTAATTTCAATTTTGATTAATATTATTTTGCTTACAGCTCGAAGGTAGTCAATTAATAATTTTAATATTTAATAATGTTTTATATTGTTTCTTTAATTAAAATTTACTTGTATATGATACAATTCTATTTTTATAAGTATTTGATTAACTAAGGCCTGTTTTGACATTTGACTGAGAACATTTTACAAAATAAAATATTATAAATAAAATAAGACTTTTACTACCAACCTAAAATATAATTATTACTTTAGTTTAAGATCACATTGTAGAATAAAGTCAATTACACATAAGATTAAGTTTTGATTAATAAACTCAGCTAAATCAGTTGACTAATGTTTTATTTTATAATGTTTTTTGTAAATACCGAAGTAATAAAATGAGTTTATAAAAGTTGAAACATTGTACGATGATTCAATAATACATGTAATAAAGAATTCTAGTCAGTGGCTGCTATTCTCGAAGTCAAACGAACAAGTTTTGCACTCAAATCCGCCATATTATGTTATTAGAGTTCTTGAATCGGACGAACGGCACCTTATGCGATTCTTTCGCATGATATCGTTCTACTGCTACAAACCAGTAGATTTGTTCAATTCTTGTCTGAAAGTGAAACGCAAAACTTAAACTATGATGGATAATAGCAAAAAAAATTAAATAACCGGGCTTAATCGTTAATATTTTCTTGTTTAATACCGGATTGTATATGAAAGATTATGAGTTTTGTTGAAAATAAAAACTAATTAAGCTGTTGTAAATTTACAACTATAATTTAATGATATTATATTATTCTTTTATTTTATATTTGATACTTTAAAAAATAAAAAAAATGATATGGAAAATAAATTAATAAATTCATTACAAGAGTATATTGCCATGCAGAGTATCTGGTTTAGATATTTTAAGAAAAGTAATTACAAACAAATAAACATTTATATCAATATTATGCAGAAATATTTGTTATATTTTGTATTAGAATATCATATATTGCGGTCTTTAATTTAATTAATTTTTATTACATTGTTGGATATCAACAGCAATATTTTGCCTCTGAAAGTTACCAAATATATATTAGTCAAAATATAAATGTAAAACATGGCATTTATTCAGGCTTCAGTTAACCAGTGTATCCAGAAAGTATCTGACAAATCTGACAGTATAATTATGTTTGAGGTAACATTCATTAATTTAATTCTTAAGTGATTTTTATAAATAACAAAAAAAAATTAAATTAATCAAAATAACTTCAAATATAACCTTTAAATATGTGCAAAAATAAGTAATTAAACCAAAATAACAAAATAATGCCGTGTTGCCACATAGTAATAAAGAAAGGCACACGAGTTATGTTCTTCTTCACATGCAAAACTTTTTTCTCAAACCGATTCCTGCATTAACATGTGAGTGTAACTTCGAGAATAGCAGCCCAGGTGCATCTGGATATAAGAGTCGAATGGTCGAGCCTCAAGTATGTATGAAAAATAAATAATATAAAACTGAATGTAAAATCTGAAAGAAAAGTCATTTATGTTGAGGTTCCACAAGACACTTCTAAATATTTTCAAAGCACCATGTTATATGTTAATGTTAAACGTTGTTTTGTATCCTAACAATATAACAATTTAAGTGGGTTATACACAACAAAACAACGCATTCAAATTGTTCAATCTTAATATGAAAATAGAAAACTAAGAATAGGTGCATTTTGTGCTTTATGTAGATTTGTTGGTGCTCACAATCAACATTCTAAGTAAAAATTTGATTCAAACGTTCAAGCAAACTGTTTGAATACATCAACACTTTCGTAGTAGTCACTCAAAATACTGCAAATATTTGTCAAAGGGTAACCAAGAACTTAAATGTTATCAAAAGTAATAAATAAACACAAACTAATCATCTGTAAAGCTTTCTTCTTCTTGCTGAGTAGGTTCTTCTTCTTCTGCATACTTCAGCCGCAGCCGTATCTACTTACAAGCCGCGCTTATGTAAACTTGACAACGCAGCATGTAGGCTCACGGTAGGAAGAGTGTAAATAAAGTGTTTTAAATTCATATTTAAAAGTAAGTCTAACGAATGTTTATAATATGTGAATAGGAAAATTGTCATTCTACATATTTTCTTGCTTTATAAGTCAATATCAATGTTTTTAATTTAAATAAAGCAAGTGTTTTAGTTTTGTTGGTTTTTAGGTTATGTGATTAAAACTAGTTTAAAAGTTAATATTAATTAATAAATACACATTTAAATAATAGTTAAATGCTTTATTTTAATAAAGTGATTTAATTTTATTGTCTGTTGTGCATATAATAACACTTATATTATAATACTTTTTATTTTAGATGTCAGGAAGATGTATACACTAGAGTCAAGTAGATAGGTATACACTGAAGACAAGTGGATCCCGTAGTTTCTTACAACATGAAGAAGAGATAAATTGCACTAATTTAATGTAAACAAATCAATGGACCCTATCATAATAAAGTGTTTGAGTGAAGTGTTTAAAAAAAGTAATATCTGTGATATTCTGTTTAAACTTTTTGAAACCTGCGAAGAGAAAATGTCTTTAACGGATGTAGTTATCATCATCAAGTTATAGAAGTGTTGTAAAAATATAATTATAAATTAGTGCTAGTGATGTCTTATAATATAGAAAACAGTAAACATATTTATTGTATGTAAGTAAGACATTTTCATTGCCATGATTTTGTATACCGTTATTTATTAATATAGCAGTTTCCTTTTCTGATATACAAATAATTAACATAATGCTAATTTAAAATTAACTTTTACTGTAACAATCAATCTGGAAGTATTTTGTTTAGAAAAAAGAGCTTTTATTTAAAAAAAATGTATTGTGCGATAACAATGCTTTTTTATTTTTTGGCTGGTTTATCGCATAACAGCTAATTACAGGTAATACTTTATTTATTTGTTGGCTATTTATATGTAATTTATCTGTTGGACTAAGCAGTTTTTGCTTCTATAAGACTCAACTTTGGTCTGTAATTTATAATATTTATATTATTTCTCATTTTGCATTTTATTATTATGTGTATATGACGGTTTATGCATTTGACTATAACAAACTAGTCAATTAGCCAGTAATTTAGTCAACTATTCTCGATTAAATTACTTGCTACTTGACAAAATTTTACCAATTTTGTATTTGTGATTTATTATTTATGTATATCTCCGGTCATTATTATAGATTATTTATTTTTAAGAAATTATAATTTTTATGTAGTATTATTAATAAAATCTGATTATTATTGCCAAATTTGTGTTTGTATATATTTTATTAATCATATCTGTGGTTATTATAATTTAGATTTTTCAGAAATTCATCATTTTTATTTAATAATTTTTTGTTATACCTAGGTAAGTGTAATTACATTTATCTTTATATTTATTGATTCCAGAGTTTTATTATCATTTTTATATGTTATTTAATTACAGATTGATTTATATTATTAAAATTTACATTTATTTAATTTAATAATTTAAGTGTTATTTCAATTTGTGTGGCGAGTTCTCCCGTTCGGTCCGTACGTAGGCCGGCCTACCTATGGAACCAAATGCGACGTTGCCAGGCGTATCAGCACGGCTTGTAAGTAGAGACGGCTGTGCTTCAGCCGGTTATAAAACCACATACAGTCAAGAGACACATATTTTGTTCTTTCACATGTAGATATTTGGGGATCTTAAGTAGTAACGGTACAGAGTAGAGAAGTAATCTAGAAAAAAGTAAAATCAACGTTACGCCATGTTTCTGAAGGGCAAACCAGCCCTTAAATAAGGCACTGGCTAATCTGTTGTATTCTACGCTTTTTGCTGTATACTTCATGACACAACAAGAAACTACACCAAATTTTTGTTTTCTTTGGTTTGACACGCACTTTTTAAAAGTCCCGTTGAAATGCCTACTGAAATTCAAAATCATTTCTTAGGAAACTGAAACCACTATAAATTTGTGGCATGTATTTTTTACCAATGCAACTTATTCTTCTGGCAACACGATCGTTTCCCGTTTCGTTTTTTTCCTTTTCGATCAATCCAAAGCTCCAATCACAAAACAGGAAACTATGTCCTGGTTCTGGATATCTGTGTATAATTTTAGCAAATCTATTAGTATTTGCAAGTAAGTAAAAATACTGAGCCAAAATTTTGTTTTTTATTTTGAGCTGCAGTTATCAAAATTAAGATATAATTTTGTCACTGTTGATGCGACAAATTTTTCAAAAAAATAATGTATTACTACATTATTAGCTCCTTTCTTGGCTATGGTTTCATCGTACATGAAAAAGTACAATTTTCTAGAACTGGCTGCAAAAAACCAAATTAGACTGACAAAAATAAGAAACTTTTTTTGACAGAATGGCGTTACAATATTTGACGCCGGAGCACTGAGTGCATCGTAACGACTACTTAAGGGTTAAAAAAACATCTCCACTAAGTAAGTGGGAAAGAAGAATATTTTGTTAATAATCAAAAGCTAACAACTCCATCTCATCTTTGTTTTCCAAAATGTCTGCAGTATCTTCTTTCATTGCTGTGTAAAAATAATTTGCTTTTTTCTCATGCACTTGTTTTTTATTTATTAGATTCATTTTTCATTTTTCATTTTTTTTCGCTGATATGAGGTTGTCCAGTCTGTTGCAATTCTGTCAAATACCTGGCCGTGGCTTTCCAAATAAGTAGTTATAATTTGAAACAAAGTGCTGACAAAAATAGTAGTATGTATCTTAAGGTTTTACTTTTTTATTGTTTTGGATGGTAACGTATATATCGCGTTTGTACTTTTCCAGATAAAACCTATGCATTTTTTGCATATTTAATTTAGATAACAAATAAAATTTATTTTCATTTTTAGTTTGTCTATAGTGCAACAATCTTTTTGAAAATATGCAAATCAATTTGATGTATTACATCCTCCTGTATTATATTAGAGCAATTGATGTGTTTTCCTTGCATGTCTTTGGGAGTCAGATTGTTATCTTTCAAGTGGTTGATAATAAGTTCTATACTTTTCTTTACAGTTGTGCCAATTTTTATAGTATATTCACAGGAACAAGAACAGTGTCGTTTATTTTTTTAGACATTTAAATTTACAGTTACAGTTTTTCCATTTTTCCTTTCACCTTTCACATTTATTTTTGTTTTTAATACCAATGTATGATTTTCTTTCAGCTTTCCTTTTCTTAGCAATGTTTCTAATTCACTTACTATCATGTCTATTCGTTTCTTGACAACTTGTTTTACAACTGCTTGTTTCTGTTCATCACTTTCTGAATCACTTGCAGCACTTGAAATAAACACAGAAAAGCATATAACACTAAAGTCATCTAGAAAAAAATCAGGATTTCTGTCCGAATTGTCAACTTGCTTGGACTATTGCTAGCCGACATTTTACAAAACTCTATTTTCGACAAACTCTCAAACTTTCACAAAATGCTCAAAATAACAAGATAAACTGTAGGCGGTTTATAACCCACTAACTGTCATGGTGCTGTTATTCACATTTCACACTTGGATGCGGCTAAAGTTTTTTTTTTTTATTCCGTTCATAATTGAACGGAAGGCTGCTTCGGAACTGTCTCCTTTTTCCACCAAATTTAATAAGGAAGCATGTATATATTCATTACGAGTTAACAGAGCTGCCTCGTTTTTGCACCAATTGATAGAGCGCCTTTGAATTACCTTATAAAGATTAAAAACTAAAAATCGTAAATATATGAAGCTGCTTTCTTCTTGCAGCGCTGTCTTCTTATTCATCAATCGTGGAGTCTTACGTACTTCACTACGCAAGAAATTTTAACAAGATTTTCACATATATTGTTTTAAAATCCATATAACACAAGAACTAAAACTTAGAGATCATTTACATTATCGTTTGTTTGCCAAATAGATGCAGCAACAAGGAAATAAAATTTGGCAAAATATTTTTTTTAGTAATGAGGCGCATATTTATCAAGTGGCTACGCAAACAAGCAGAACTGCCGTATTTGTGGATTAGAAATTTCAAGAAAATCTTATAAAGTGGCTGTCTAGTGTGCCTTGTAGTCTTGTGGCATAATTGGCCCGTATTTTTTTAGATCAATTCCGAGAATGTTTTTACAACCAATTCATTCGGCTATCGGAACATAATTACAAAACTTTATGAGATCAGTTGAAAGATATTAATATAAAAAAATATCTGGTTTCAACAAAACGGTGCCACTAGTCACACAGCAGCAGAAACAATAACGTTATTATTCAGTAAATTTCCAGGCCGCGTCATCTCAAGGAATGGCAACATCCATTGACAACAACAAACCGAACATTATTGCACAGCTAAAACAAGAAATTAGACGTGAAGTAGCCAGCATTGAGCCTGCGTATGGCGAGATGTTATCAAAAATTATGACAAACAGATTACGTCATCTCTTAGGAGCCAAAGCGGTCATTAGAAAAATGTTAGTTTTTTAGTGTGATTGCAATCAATCAACCTGAAAGTTCAAAAATGCATATTTTGTAAAACGCTTCTGTGTTTTTTTTATACTTTTATGTGGAAGTGCAAGCTGAATTGCTCTTATAAAAGATAATGTTTTTAATAACCAACGACAAAGCTAATGATACAAATTGCTTGAAACACGAATAAAATATTTATACTTAAGCTAGATGAAACAATAATTTGCATATTATATGAATCATTAAGTTAAAATAAATATTTATAATAGTTCTTATTAAATTTTACAATTCTAGTTAAATATAAAACTTTAAAAAATGTTTGGTATTCATGCAAAAATAAAAATAAAAAGTTATATATAAAAGTTAAAAAAAATAATTCCAAGCAAAATTGATTTAAAAAAACAAAATATGTTTATAGAGTCTGGTTATACTCGTATTAGATAAGAACAATAATTGGGTGTGGGTTAGTTGGATGCTTGCCTCTCATGCTGGGGGTCTTGAGTTCAAATGTATAAAAAAGCTAATTTCATTTAAAAAAATTATTCAATTATTTGTTTAAAATTAAAATAAAATTGTTAACTGCATACCTGTTGATTCTCAATTTCCTGCCAATTTTATATACATTAATTACGTAACATTTTATCAAATACTCAAACAATTTGTTTTAAATTTAACATAGTTGGAAGTTCTATTAAAATAAATATTAATTACTTATCTCACCTTGATATTAATTATCATAATGTGTTGTAATTGTGTAAATGTGCAAGTTATTACGAGTTTTTTAAGTTGAGATTATATTAGCAAACATTAAGTTTTTAAAAAAATTGCTGGACAGAAATTTTGAAATAATAGATATAATAGATATCCTCTCGCAAGGAAAAGATTATATAATTAAATTTAATTTCAATATTCATAATTATTAATTGTTAGCACAAACAATTACCAATTTTAAAATTAAATGATAAATCTATGCCCCGATTGATAGCTATATTTAATTCTTTTTAATTTCTTCTATTTGTTTTAAATGCGTTAAAGTTAAGTTGCTTCTACTAATAAACCCCGTTTACAGGGAGGGTACTTGGCACAACCTTCATTATTTTATGCTATAACGCTCACTGCTTTGCCTTGTCTCCGGGCTTTGTTAAAATGGATTCGAGAGATTATTAAATTAATCTAAAAGCTACCGCAGATGCTTGACGCCAGCAACATTAGAACATCTGAATTAAATTAAAAATCAGTCATTTAAAAAGTTATGTTGTAATTTAAATTTGTAATTAAAAAAACTCAGAATATAGCGTAACACAAAGCAATAATAGCACAATTATAAAATATGTTTTTTTTAAATTTATTTATAGCTATAATAGATGTTTTTGTTGTAAATTTAATAAAATGCGTTTAACAGTTCACAATTAGTATAAACACATATAAAAATAGCAATTTTCATTAAAATACGTTATATAGGGGGAGGTATAAGCCCCTGATTATATTTCAGTCCACACTATGGACTGACTTAATGCGCATTCTACGCTTTTAGAATTTGGAGAGATATCTTTCTTAAAAGTATAAAAGTAAAAGTTTTGGTTTTACATCTCAAAACTGTCAGTGAATATTTGTTAAAATGTTTAGGAAGCCTTTGTCATAAATTAATGAATCAATAAAGTCTATAGAAATATCGAAAATAAAGATCAGTAACATTACGCCAATGTTATAAAGTATATATGTCATTAATAATACATTTTGGATCAGCAATGATAGCTCATTTTTAAATAAAATTTAAAAGAGATAGTGATGCTGACCTCCCCATTTTTTAAAATAATAAGTCTACCAAAAATACACTTTTTGTCAGGCTGTATCGGAATATTTTAAAAACATTTATATTATAATAATACAGAGAGATGCAATTGGTTTGCAAAAATACCTGGCTTTTTCTTTAGATAAGTACTTAAATTGTTTTAATCATTTTGAAACAAATTTTTAAATATATATATATTGCTTTTAAAAAAAAATGTTGTTTATAGAAAAATTCGATTAGCTTTCTATCTGTATATTCTATCATTTCAGATTGTATTAGATTGTCACAATATTTACAATTTTTATAATCTTAATAAGTTTGATTGGAACAATTACTGATACATATTTTAAATGTTTTATTGCTTCTTTACAACTGTCTGTTGATTTTAAGTTGTAAGAACTGTGAGAACCTAAAACAACAGATTCTAAACATAAAAAATAATTCTTAAACAAACATTAAAGGTTTTAAATAAATGCAGTTAATTTGATTGTTTTTTGTTTGATAATTGGGAAAAAGTTTTCCACTAGGGATGGATTATATAGACAATTTATATTTTTTAAAAATGATTTATTTTATCATTTAGTCAGCAAAATCACGTAGCAGACGTTTCGGAAGCTATTCTGCTTCCTTCTTCAGTGCTAAAAATGTTAATTGTGAAGAACATAAAAGAATTGCGAAATAAGAACAAAAAAGAAACAGATTTAAAACTTATTTAAAAATTTGACAATTACAATTACTAACCGATACATATACATATCTAAATAAAAATTAAATAAATTAAGCATAGATAATGCATACATGCCCATACATTGCAACTTACCAACGTTAAAAATTGTTCTTCGTTAAAAATTTTTTTTTGTATATTTAACATCATCTATGATGCGTTTTCCGTTCATTTAGTTAATCTTAAATTGGATTGGAATAATTACATAATACGTTTGTGTAACCATTCGTCTAAAAAAATAGAATTTAATGTGTGGAATAGATTTTACCTGTATTATTTTTTAATATGAAATTCTAATCTGTGTTGGAAAAGAATGTGTGTAGCAAATGTTTTTCTTAGGTCAAATAAATAAAATAAAATAAAATATATTCCATTAAATTACTAATGTATATGTAAATCTTTTAATGTGTAATACTGCGTACACATTTGCAACAATCTGCCGTATCGCAACACCGTCGCGTATCATCGTCGCGTACCATCACTCCGCAACACAACTGCGAACCGCAACATCGACGTGTAACATATTCCCGCAACACAATGCCGTTCCATTGCCGTATTGTTGCGCCCTGCCGTACTAACTTGTAAAGAGAGCTGCAACATCGTCGCGCAACGTTCCTTTGATCCGACGGCATAAAACCGACAAGCGATGGGACGCTAGAAAAGTCCCATGTTGCGAGGTAATGTTGCGCGAGGATGTTACGCGACGGTGTTGCGGTACGGCAGATTGTTGCAAGTGTGTACCGACTATAATATATATCAGTTAGTGCAATGTATGTATATGTATTTACAATTTAAGAACAAGACTGTTAAAATATTAATTACATATTAAAATTTATACTGAACTACGGCCTAATTGGATTTTACAATTGTGTGACTATGTCTACGTTGTGTCAACTCAACAAAGCAATCTACTATTTTATCTATTTAAGTTTTGTTTTAATTAAATTATTATATACAATACTCAATTTTTCTACATCTGTGTGAAAATTACACGTATGATTACTGTTCATATGTAACATTTCCCCTACAAGTCTCTTTCTGTATATAGGTTCAACTTCCAATATTTTTGTATGTTCAAAGTTGAATTTGTGGCCGGTTTCATAATTATGATTTGAAAGACGAGTTTTTTGTGATTGGTTGATGCAGTCTTGTTTGTGTTGTTTTAATCGTTCACCTAATTTCTGACTTGACTGACCTATGTAATTAATTGAGCAGTTGTTGCATGGAATTGAATAGATTGTATGTTTAGTGTCTGGTTTAGTAATTTTATCTTTTAATTTAGTAAATAGTCTACCCACTGTCTTAACAGGTTTAAAAGTTATTTTGGTGTTTTCATCTATTAATGTTTTCCGTATGTTATAAGATAGCTCATCTATAAGCGGAATTGCATATCATGTCTGTGAACTATAGTTATTGCTTTGTTGGTTGTTATTAATTAGTGATTTGTCTTTGTGTTTGTTGTTAAGAAATGTGTTTATTAGATGTATAGGATAATTGTTTAATAATAGCATGTCTCTTAATTGATTGAAGTTTTTTTTGTGAAATTGAGGATATCTGAGAGATAATATTTTGTTTTTATTCATATTTATTATATTAATTTTTTGATTGAGTTGATGATTGGAATTGAAATTTAATGTTCTTCTACTATCACATGTTTTTTTAAATATTGTTTTCTATTTTAAGTAAGAGATCTAAAAATGATATGCTAGTATTATTTGGATTTGATTGTAAAATTCAAAGAAGGATGTTAATTGTTAAAAATGTTATGAATTTGATTTATTTTATTTTCTGAAAGTACAATTAGAGTATCATCCATATACACTAATAAAGATAGAACATCAAAATCTAATAATTCTAAAAACAAAGCAATTAGATCGTCCATTTCCAACATAGCTAGTATTGGGCTTATTGGTGATCCCATTGGGGTACCGTATATTTGTTTGTAGTAGCTGCCATTAAATTGAAGGTAGCTATTCTCCAAAAAATTGGAAATTATTTCTAGAAAAAGAGGTTGTGGTATCGTTGTATTTGCTGATATTGTTGTCCAACGTTTATTTATAATCTCAAATACTAACTCCTTTGGGATATTTGTAAATAATGATTTTACATCTAAAGATATTATAGTGTAGTTATCCGGAACTTTTAGTTTCTTTAATTGATTTTTAGCTGCTAGTGAGTTTTTCACATTATATTTAAATTGTGGTAAAAGTTGATGAAGGATGTTTGATACAAATTATGATCATTTATATGCTGGTGAGTCAATACATGAGACTATTGGTCGCAGAGATCTGTTGGGTTTGTGGATTTTTGGTAAATAATTATAAACTAAATTTTCAAATATCAGTAATAATTGTCAAATACTTTGATTTTCTATTATATATTATATTTTATATGATTTTTATCAATAATTATTGTACTTGTAAGTCTGCTAATTAAATGAATTGCTCTGGGTGCAATGGCGACACGACGGTTGAAAACACGAGGATTTAATACACATTTTCCGAGACTGCACAACACATATATGGCTCATAGTTTCCTACAGACTATAACAAAATATAAATTTGTTACAGGAAACTATAAAAAAATATTGATAAAAGAATCATAGTATATCTATGCCGCATACATGAGTCGTCGGCTGTGTGAGAAACTGTATGCTTCGCATATGCGGCACGCAGTACGGAACGTGTTAAATATTAAACTTTAAAGTTAAATTGTAATTTTTTGTGAAAATATTTGCTTCAACTTTAAGTGTATTACTTCATTACACCTCAAATTTAGTAGAGTTTTTATTAACAGTAGCGCACAAGTAATTACTGAAGCGTAGAAAGAATTATAGTCATACGCTTCAATTAATTAAAACACTTTGCAATTGACACGAATAATAATGTGTTAACTTATCAAAGCAAACCAAAAACCGCACCTTGTAGTACTTTTCCTAACCGCAGCCCCAGCTCGACTATTTATTTATAGCTGTACTAATTTGTGGTTAATTCGCAGGGTCAGAGGGTTGCAAAGTATTTCAAAAATTATTCGCGAAAAAAGTAAACAGCTAGACAATCAGAGAAAAAACAGACTGGTACGTTCAGCAAACAAAGACCAAATAAATTAAAAATTTTGATCTAATATTTTAGTTTTAGTTGGGAAAATAATAATATAATTTATAATAATACTTTATTCACGGTATATACAAAAACCATTTACATCTACATCATTATATACATAAATAACGATGAATTACAAACAATATTAAGAAACAATATTATACTTGTATGCTTAAGTTACTTAAGCATACAAGTATATAAATTATAGTATTACTTTCCCAACATAACCTCAATGTATGCATCTCTGAATAACAACAATAAATACAATAATATTTTAACGTTACACTAAAAAATACAAATCATAAAATTAAATGCTTATCAGCAGCAGATGGGACTAAACAAATATTAAAAAGATCAATTTGATTACCTTTAATAATAAATGGTAAACGCAAACTTTTCAAAATATTGGTAGATTTTTTGATTCAACAAAGTTTTATATTTGGCTAAGATTTTTGTACCTTATTTAGAGTGATAGTAGATTACAAAAAAGGAACTTAGAAATGTACGCCAAATTCAATTTTACCATCTACAGCTCGCACACATCCAAATAACTGTCTAAGAATTACTTTAACCAAACAAAAGGTCTTGCACACTTAATGACACACCACATCAAAACTAGTGATGCTGCCCCAATAAAACAAAAACAATATCTTATGTCACCATTTATGTTGAGAAATCTTAATAAACTTTTAGACAAAATGATAACTTTTGATGTAGTAGAACTGCCAAAAAATAACTGGTGTAGTCCACTACTATTAATTAAAAATCAAACAAAAAATTTTGATTTTGTTTTAATGGACGCAAATTAAATTCGGTGATTAAATCTAACAGTTATCCTCTTTCATACATTGATAGAATCCTAAACATGCTGCGCGACGCTAAATTTAGTTCGTCAATAGATCTAAGATCAGCTTTTTGCCAATTCCGTTGGACCAGAAATCTAGAAAAAAAAAACTGCATTTTCTGTTTCAAAACGTGGCATTTTTGATTTTAAAGTTTTGCCTTTTGGCTTATCAAATTTAGCCCAAATACAACAAAAGTTATGAACAAATATCTAGGCCCAAAATTAAAACCAAAAGTATTTACTTTATTAGATAATATTATTGTGACCGGTTCAAGTTTTAAGAAACACACCGATATCTTAATAGATGTTAGCAAACGTCTAGAAAATGCCAACTTAACTGTCAATTTAGAGAAATGTAAATATTATTCACGTTCTTTAAAATATCTTAGAATCATAGTAGATGAAAATGGCTTAAAACAGATCCAGATAAAATAAAGGCTATGGTAAACTACAATAAACCGCAAACAACTACTGAAATCAAACGTTTTATGGGTGTGTGTTTATGGTATGAACGAATTATTTCTGATTATTCTACTCTTATATCGCCTATATCTGATTTCACTAAAAGCGAACAGAAACGACTAAAAAATGGAACTTGTAACAAAGAGGCAGAAAAATCTTTTGTACAAATTAAACAAGCGCTCATATCTACCCCAATCCTTACAACTCCAAATTTTACGTTGCTATTTACTATTCAGTCGCGCAAGCAATACTGCTGTTGTGCTGGTATAAACTCAAGTTCAAGGCGGGCATAAAAAAGTAATAAATAAAATAAAATCATTAAAAAATCTAACGCTAAAAACATTTTTGGAATCAATTGCAGAACATTTTAAAATATATCCAGCAATACAATAAATTAGCTGACTCATTTATTTAATATATGTATAGAAAGAGGAACATTTCTTGTTATTTTTAAAACTTTCTTAGCTATACCAGTGCTTAAAAAAAGCGACAATAATGATATAAACAATTATGGGTAATTCCATTTCAAACGGACTAGAGGTGGGGGGGGGGGGTGCATTGAGAAACTTGCTCATGTATTTTTTTTTTTAGTTTTTATAACTTATTAGTAGTCTTTTAATTCTACAATTTTTTTTGGTCGTTTTTTATTTTTATTAAAAAAAAAATGAAAGAAATGCTCTTTTTTGCCCAGCCCACTGAGAACAAAAACATGGTTTTATGGCTTTTGCGGCTTATTGACAGGGTATAGACACCAGATTTGGATTCTACGGAAAATTTCTGATTGATTTCATTATTAAATTTATTTTTTTTGAGTTAAAATTGCGGTTTTTAAACAAAAAATGCGATTAAGTTAAAAAACGACAAAAAAACTTTAAAAAATTGTATTTTTTTTTTTTACATACTCTCATATACCGATCAAAGGACTACTATTAAGTTATAAAAAGTAAAAAAAAAATACATTGCCCTTATAGACTTTTCCATAATTTCTTTATTAAGAAAAGTGTTTGAAATTCTTATAAAAGATCGTTTAATGTGTTATCTCAATAAAAATAATATTTTAACAGAGCACCAGTATAGATTTAGAAATAAAAAATGCAGCACAGACGCTATTTAAGAGCTTCTAAAGTAAAGCCTTTGACTGTGTCAATCATAGAAGCTTGGTTGAAAAGCTAGAATATTATAACATCCGTCTTCGTCTGTTTGATTCATATTTTAGCGGTTGATCACAATGTGTGATAGCAAACGGTACAAGATTAGCAATATCTAACTCAAAATACCTCAGGATTCAGTACTGGGCCCTGTGATGTTTTTGCTTTATGTGAATAATCTGGTAAAATTTATAGCATCGGCAAAATCTATTTTATATGCAGATAATACTACCATAATATGTTTTTATAAAAATATTAAGGTACACCAAAATAAAGCAAAAAATATTGAAAAAATGCCACTGATTGTTTCCTAGCAAATTATCTAACACTAAACAAAAACACAAACATTCTAATTGTAACCACATACGGAATCATAAAGCTAAATTACTGGATATACGAATTTTATTATGGACGTTCTACATAGATAAAATAGCTAGAAAGTTATCAACCACTCTCTTTAATAATCGTAAGCTAATAAAAACTTTAAATAAGAAAACTATTATTACATTATATATACCCTTGTTTGAATCATTCTTACTTTATGGTTGCCATCCAATGCAATCAAAATTTTTCGCTTACAGAAAAAAAGTTGTAAGAACTATTTCTAACCTTCTATAGCTGAGGAATAATGACTTTGCTTGTAATATACATTTTTAGCACATAAATGCAAACCAAAATAATTTTGCAACAATAAATGATTGCCATCAATATTCAACACGGTTTGGTGAAATCATAAAAAAAACTAAATTTAGTTTAGCAAAATCCAAAAATAACTCAATAAATATTTAACTATATAACTCCTTTCTACATTGTCTAAAAACATGCAACCAAAAGCATTTAAACTCAAAACTAAAAAATATAGCACCATATTTAGTTAGACATACAGAATGTCACCATACTTTAATGTTTTAATTTTTAACTTAATATTGTTTTTTTAATCTTATATTTCATGTAATTTTGTTTAAATTACCAAAAATCTTGCTTTATTATAAAATATTTTTTGTATTATTTTAAGATTTTATTTAGAAGGAACAAAGTTTACTGTGACCTCTGATTACTACTCCTTACTATAGCTAAAAAATAAAATAGATCCATCTAAAAATTTTTATAGATTTACCTTAAAATTGTCACAATATAATTTTATTTAGTTCCCAATGCATAAAACCGTAAACGTAAACTTGATTGAGTTTGATCATTCTAAAATAGATACTTGGTATTTAAAAATGCTAACAAATGTTACAAACAATCCTGACAAGTGTTTTCAATAAGAAGTACACGATAATTTACTTTTCAAACATTTTACAGTAAAATCACCTGTTGAATCTAATTTGAGCAAATGGAAAATAGTTGTGCCAAAATGTTATCATTTAGAGGTTATTGCATTACATCATAATAAAGCTACTGCGTCTCATTTTAGTTTTTTCAAAACATTTAAAAGAACTTTTGAAAAATATTGTTGGTCAAATATGCAAAAAGATATTTTACGATATGTTAAGCAGTGCAAAGTGTGTAATGAACAGGAAATGCCTAATACACTTTTAAATGGTTTTCAATTTTCATGGCAGATCATATCTGCAGTCCTAGTTGGTTCATTACCTTGCTCAAATAAGGACAATGTATACTTGTTAACCGTAGTCGATTGGCTGACAAAATTTACTCTGTTGCGCCTATTAAGAGAAGCAAAAATTGTTTCTATTGTAAAATTTGTTGAGGACCAAGTATTTTTAACGTTTGGTGTACCTCAAATAATAATTGTTGTTAACGGACCCCAATTTTCAAAAAATGTTTTTAAAAAGTTAGCCGACAACTACAAAGTACAACAAATCTGATACAAACTACGATATTATCCCTAAATAAACCCCAAAAAACAAATTAATTGTGTAGTAACCACAGCTATTCGCAGCAGTTATATTGACGGTGACCACCGTAAATAGAATTAAAAAATCCATAAAATTAACGTGTTACCAGCATCAGGCAACTTTTATAAAAACATTACACCTTGACCTAAGATATAAACTTAAACCCTATTGACCAAAATCACTTAGTGGACGATCTAAGCCATTTCAAAGTTATTTTTGACAAAATTCGAAAAAAAGTTTTGTACAAGAATAATTAAAAAAAAAAATAACCTAAAAAGGTGAGTCTTTTATTTTGAACAATTCTTATTTGATTTTAAGATTTAATTTTGTTTACTTTTTGGAAAGGGGTGATGTAACGTTTAAATAGAATATAAAAATTATTTATTTATTTGGTTTTTGTTTGCTGAACGTACCATAGTCTGTTTCTTCTCCAATTTTTGAAATACCTTGCAACCCTCTGACCCCGCGAATTAACCACGGACCAGTACGGCTATAAATAAATAGTCGAGCTGGGACTGCAGTTAACACATTATTATTCGTGTTAATTGCAAAGTGCTTTTAATTAAATTAAGCGTATGAATAAAAAAATTTCTACGCTTTAGTAATTATTTGTATATTTTGGATGCGTTTGGAAACCGCGTAGTAAGTATTTCAACCTTTATATTGCTCATCTCTTAACTTGCGCATTTTTTAATTCTTAAATAGGCCCCAGAAAATCAGATATTAATTATAAGCTTAGTAACATTAGAACATCATTTAAAATTTGAATAAAGATTAGTGTAAAAAACGCACAAAGTTAAAACAAAATTGTACAAATCTTTAAGAATTTATGCAATTCAATGACAACTTGTCACGCCTTAACTAGATACAGTTTTAATTTATTATTTTTCAGAAAAATCAAAACGTTTGTTATCGATCCTAAAAAGCTCTGGCACAATGTGATTTCAAATAAATAATAATCACTACCAAAAAATATATTTGTCAAATGAATAGTATAAAAAAAAATCAACAACGTTAATGAGGCAAGATTTGCTATGTTTACAAAAGCATACACCTAAAGTATTGCAGATAATTTCTTTAACCTAAACACCAACAATTTTGACGGACCTTGCAAATCCAAATTTTGCCTGCAACTTTTAAGAGCTTTGTATATCTAAAATATATAGAAAAACGCTTATTTAAAAAATCCAACAGTTTTATCACTTATTGGTAATGGCTAAAAAAAATTGACGAAACATATGGTTTCCATTAGTTTAAAGAAGTTCAACTGACTACGTTTGTCAACAACGTCGCCATTCAACTAGATGAAAAAGAAAACCTAATATAATTCTAACAAATATTTTGCATCTTATTTTTTTTTCTTGACGTGTGTGCAACCACAACGATGATGTCACTAAAGATGACTTCCACAAGTAAAGTAAATGCAAAAAAAAAAAATTTCAAAAAAGCAAAACTCCTTTTTTAATTTAGACATCATGATCAACGTCAAATATTTTTTTTACAATTTATAAATTTATAGTTCTGCATTCTACACAGTGTGTACTTGTTTTTTAATGATCTAAATTCTAAAAGAGTTCCGACATCAATAGTCATCTGTATGATGGAACGTGCTAAATTGAGTGCGCCTGACAAGCATTACACAAGTCTGGCAAGGCTTAGTGTTTTATATTATAGCCAAATTATTTTTTAAATATTTTTTAATTTTCTACTTGTCAAATATATATTTGCAATACCCACAGATCAGTCAAACGATTTTTTTACGTAAAACGCATTTGTACTTTCAAAAACATTTTCTGACTATAGCCATCGAAAAACCCCCTAACTACAATTTGTTACTCAGAATCACTAACTGAACATTTCTATCCATATTTGCCGACTACTAAAATATGTACCAAAGAAATTCACTAATTCCTGGACTATATTAATAATATTGAAAAACCATTTTTTTCTCATTGGCAAGAACGAAGTTAAGTTAAAGAATCTGCAGTATTAAGATGATAACCTTGTTTAAATATAAGAAAAGCACGTTCTATGATAGTACGGTACTGTTTACTCCGCAAGATTAGTATATAAAGAATTATTGTAAAACCTTCAGTTAGTTCAATGTTAGAAATCAGAACGTAATGTTCAGATGTATTAAATGTAACAATTAATTAAAATACAAAACATTTTAAAAGTTTTATGAAAAAAAAAATCAAAACCCGACATAAAACTTCAAGACCCAACTGGCCCGTGTAAGCTTGATAATCTTTTATAGTTATTGTGCAACCCCAACGCCTCAACTGCCAGTGCACAACATGCTTTTAGCTATTACGTATAAGACCTTACTTGAAAATGCAGTGCTATCACACAATCCCAGCGCCTCAATAGTCAGTGTGTGAATAACAATCATATACAGCTCTCCAAAACATGTCACAGCTATCAATAAGGTATTGATGATGACTTATCTGCCAATGTACTTTGAATGACACACATCTAAGACCCATCTAGGTCTATGTGTGAATAGACTCTGACAGCTGAATTACACCCCTAAAAGCTCTCCTAGCCATTATGTAATTAAATTAAATTTTTAAAACTTAAGATAAAGATAAGGTTTACTTACCAATCACCAATAGTTTCTATCAACAAATATTATAACAATATAGGTGCTTTCCTTTTGCCAAGTAAGGTAAGCCAAAATACTCACTTACACTCACAAATACTTGTTCTTTTTTAATTAAAATTCACTTGTTGCCGTTGTTTACAATTTTATACATTTTTAAATGATTTTAAAAATTTTCTGAATTAATTTTCATCCCGTGATAGTACATCAAAGACAAAGAGATAGTCAAATTCTTACTTTGGCTTACTTGCTATTGAACAAATAGAACGGTCTAATAAGTAAGATAAAGTAAGATGAAGTAAGAATAACTGAGAATAGTGGCAAAAAGAAAGCACTTACGATAACTATTACTTATCTACCCTTAACACAACCTCAGACACTCAACTTGCTCTCAAATAACAATGTATATATATAGTACATTAACTATTATAAACAATGCTAACAAATAACACTGTTAACACAATTATTTTAAATGTATATAGTTAAAATGATTAAAACACTGAAAGACCATGAATTAATATTATTATACAATTATACAACTATATCGAATATTTCGATTAAAATTAAATATACATTATTGATTAAAATTATACGGAGCAAACATATCTAAACGAGTTGTGAAATGTGAATAATAATTCAAGAAAATTACAAAAAATATACAGAATAGAATATAATATTGAAAGAAAAATTGTTTTCAATTTTATTAATTTTATTTTATTTTATTTAAATGTCTGACTAAGATTGCCCGTATCGGTATAATTGATATGAAAGTAACTTAAATTTATGTCTATTCTCTAAATAAATCTCGCATATCTATTAATCCATTTAGTATTTACCAGAATTGACCAATGTATTTATTAAGTGAGTTTATATACATATATATTGTAGAAATAATATTATATTTATATAGGAATATAAATTTAGAAACGTTTGTATTTTTGATTTAATTTGTATATGCGTCTTTTCATTATTAAATGTAAATAGTTATTATTATTTTAAATTAACTTTTTCTAAAAATCTATTTCGTTTACCCCATATACGGCTATGAAATAGAAAAAGATGCTTAAGTGGCACAACATATTTCGATATTTTTCCTCACTTCCAAATGCTTGGTTCCTAATCCATATATAATTCATCCTTGGTATCACATAAATTCAATTTACTGAATATGCGCCTGAATAAAGCTTTATAGTCGAGACTCGAACATCCGAGATGCCGAGATCAACAAATAACTCGAGCGGTTTTTAAGAATCAATTCGGGTCCGCAAGTAACCATCCGCATCATATCTTGAGCCGATATCTCGCTTCTCGCATTCTATTTTGTGATTTTAAATTTAAAATTTGTATAAATGTATTTAATATAATACTAACAAAATATATAGTTAGCTTTTTAATTAATAGTATATTTACAGTTGCTAAATAAATTTATAAACTAATTTTTGATTTGGTTTGAGATATTTTAATAGTGTATAATCGATTATTCAATAAATCGAATACAAAGCCTATAAGCTGGGAGGTTTAGGCATTGTCAAGCTGCCCATGGATGGCACTTTAAATATGTACTTTAATTCTATTAGATTGTTTTGTTATTTATTTTTGGTTTTGTTACTTTTTTAATCCGTTTGGTTAAAATGTGGTATGTTTGTGGAAAAATATTCGTAATATGAACATCAATAACTGCATATATAATATATATATATATATATATATATATTGTAACTACTTTACCTTATTTTCGTTTAAAAAAATGTTTTTTTTAGGTTGGCAAATTATCTAGAGATAATCCGATTAAGTAAGCTTTCAAATCAAATAAAAAATTAAGAGTAAACATTGTCACTTGTTTACGATTAACTAAAAAAAAAACCTTTAACTTTGTTTCACAATTTGTTTTCAAATTGCTTTCAAATCAAATAAAAAATTAAGAGTAAACATTGTCACTTGTTTACGATTAACTAAAAAAAAAACCTTTAACTTTGTTTCACAATTTGTTTTTAAATTGCCTTCTACTTCAAACTTTTCCAAACAAACGCAGTTTTAGAACACGAAAGATTTTATTACTCTTGCAAAACAATTTCTAGTAAAAAAGCTCACTAGGTCAAACTTATGGTCCTTCAAACCGGATGTGTGCATCAGTACATTATTTGACACATCGTTACAAAACAATACATAATTTTTTTATTGCGACATGAATCCAAACATACTCTGGCAAGCAAAAATAAAGGTCACTTTAAAATTATGACTTAGTTTTGGAATTTTATAGCAAAGTAGGCGTTTAATAATTCCTTTAAAATTTCCTGACAAATTTTATCTATCTGTCAGTTATTATCACCGTGATACCGACTTTTATAAAACAGCATCCATTTTGCTCAAATTAAAAACCTTCATTTTGTTGTGGTTTTTTTTACTTAGTGATGATGTTTTCTTTACACGGTGTACTGTACATACAGGTCATAATGCTATTAGACCCTATTGTTGTAGCAAGAATTACAGCGTCGATTGAAGATGGGCAAGGAAAACGTAAAACTGCAAAAATTGTTGGTAATAGCCTTTGTGCTGAACAAAAGGTGTATTAGCGTTACTTTGATACTAGCCTATTAACTAGAAAATTAGGATTCGGACGGAAAAACCCGTTTTTTGGTGTCCACAAGTTTGCAGAATAGAACAGCCTCTGCAGATTATCTACGAAATCAACTCTATGAAAATAGAAATATAAATTTTAATGAATGGACCGTTAAAAAAAGGCTTTGAGCTGCTAGATTGTTTTGTAGAAAAATAATTACAGGTCCACTTTTACAACGTCAACATAGTGTTGCAAGATTGGCTTTTGCTCGAAATCACCGGGCATAGTATAATGAGAACTGGAGCAAAGTACTGTTTTCAAATGAGTTGCGCTTGAATGTGTGAAAAAGACTCGGGAAAAGATACGCTTCAGTTTGTATTGATGAGCAACTTCTATTTGGCGGTGAGTCCGTTATGTTTTAGGCAGGAATTTCTACCAAAACACGCACAGAAATGGTTCTTATTGAGAACGGCTCCTTGACAGCTCACAGATACATTATGAAAATTTTCAAAGATCATGTTATGCTCTTCATGACAATTATGGGCGAGCGCAGCATTTTCAAGCAAGACAATGCTAGACCTCACGTAGCCAGAGTTGTCAAAATTTATCTGGATAAAGTAAAAATTTTGCGGTTTGATTGGCCAGCTCTTAGCCCAGATATGAATTCCATAGAACATGTTTATGATGAGTATCCGAAAGCATACATCTGCTCCAAAAGCTGCTTAAAATTTAAGACAATTGCTCTTGCAGGAATGGAATAATATTGACCAAAATGTAATCCTAAATTTAATTCAAAGTGTTCCTCGTCGACTTCAAGCGTCTAAACTGTAAATTTGTAATGTTTCCAAAATACAAAATAAAAACAATAAATATGCTTTACAATTTATCATTGAATTTTTAATTTAGTGTGCAAAATACAGAACAACTATTTACAATTTGCTTACATAAGGTTAAAACAAAAAAATCCAAAACTAAGTCATAAAAAGTGACCTTTATTTTTTGCTCGGCAGTGTAGATAAAGCAGCAGTGATAAAAAACTCGTAAATTATTTAAGCACTTTGAACAAATCCAGTCCGACATTAAAAAAAAAGATCATTTAAAAATATTGTCAACAGAAAGAAAAGAATTTATAAAATCATATTTTGAATCCATGGATGTTGTGAATTAATACAAAAGAGAAAAAACAAAACAAAGTGCAATTAATCAGATGTCATCGCATCCCGGGCCTGCGGGTACAATCAAAGCAAACAATATTAAATTGCCAACAATCAAATTGATTGTATTTACAAAAAAAATATGATAATTGTTTACCATACATTGAGTTAGTCACGGCAATAATCAATAACAATAAGATGGGCAAAGCATATTAGACAATAAAATCTCTGAAGATCCACTAACGTAAATTATACCGTAGCGTTAAAACTTATAAACGTTATAAAAATACCAGAATTATAACTCAAGCACATATTAAAGAAATGCTCACTATAAATAAGAAATCAACACAAATGCGTGTTTTCAAGAGATAATCCAATAGTGACTAGAATACAAAACCAGAAAAAATTTAGAAAAAATCATAAACGGTAACATATTTCAGACAATAAAAGAGTTAGAACAGTTTGTGTTATTATTGAATGATAAAAAAATCAATTCACCAGAACCTTGCAGAATAAATATCGTAGAAGCAAACGGTAAATGCGCCATATGTGCACTGAATTTACAATTGTAAAAACTTCCTTTAGTTTATAGTAAGCAAGAGAATTACAAAAGCGGGGAACAAAAATTTGTGCCTAAATTGCTTACGATAACAATCTGTATATCAAGTGGATACAGAAATTATGGCAAAAAGCACAATAAAATACTACGTCTGCCAAACAAAGAACAAGCTCAACAGAAGCCGCTATTCACAATGCTAACAATCACGTTGGCAACAATAAGAAACATAAAAACATAATGAATTATGTCCTACTATCAACAGCAATCACATTACTTAAGAATCAGCATAAAGTGTTCCATTAGGCAAGTGCGTTATTAGACAGTAGACAACTGAGTTGTCAGTTAAGACTGCGTAAATGTACAAAAACAAGAATACTTACTAGAATAAATAAAACCACGCACATATAATAAGTACATACCACATTCACAAGAATTCGATTAACAGTAAAAGACTGTGAAAAAACGCTCATTTTTTAATTAAACCACCCGGGAATCTGCTAGACTTTCAATTCTAGCAAATAAGAGAGATTGATTTGTTAATTAGAACACATGTGTATTTTAAATTAATGTGCACAGAACAAATCAAAAGGGGCTCAACAACAACAACAAAATTGAGTTGGATTTTGGGCAGAATCATTCCCCTACAAGCCAAAAGACTACCATGCCACACTACGTTACAAGAGTTAAATCAAAATATAGAAAAATTCTGACGTGAAACAAAAGCAACAAAAAACAACTAAAAGTTATTCAAGCAGACTATTAAAAGAAACCAATCGAGACAATTTATCGTAAATTTACCATTTAAAAGCGGCATGACAGAATTGGAAAAATCTTATAGAACGGTTTTATAATATCAAAGAAAACTTCTAAAAAACCCAGTTCTTAGAAAACAATATGGCAAGTTCATAATCGAATACAAAAAACTAGGGCATATGAAAAAACTTAAAAATCATAATACAAACAAAAAAGTTGTTTCTTACCCCACCATGCAAGAGGTCTTCAATGCATCAGCTAAAACTACAAATGGCAGATTTTTCAACTAACTTTGATGGTAGGCTCAGTTGTAAAATAATTTTTTTGCATCTTGTTGAGAAATATTGGCAAACATCACAAAAATGTATCGCCAAATAAACTTATATCCAAGTCAAACCAAACAACAGTGTATGTTGCGGAGAACCAACTCAAAGAAAATGTACAAATACACGAATTAAACACGCAAAAAATAGCCCATAACAAGCAAAATAATAGCTTGTGATTTTTAAGTAAATGATCTGTTAACGGATGCAGACACAACAGAAGAAACAATTACCATCAGAAAACTGATTTACAAAAAAGCGGATTCCAGCTGAAAAAATAGAAATCAATCTACAAAATAATTTAAAAAAAAACATGGCTCAAACCAATCAAGAATATCACGTTTTTGATTGTACAAAGATAAAACACAAAAAAATTTAAGAATATATAACAACAAAGCGGAGTATTTTATCAAATGTCGCAAAATTATTTGACCCATTGAGATTAATAGCACCTAAAACCTTAACCGTAAAATTTAACATTCAAAGACTTCGAAATCAAAAAATAACTAGAACAAATTCGTGGATCAACAAACGGATATCAAATGGTAACAGAGAAAAACCAAAATTATAAAAAACAGCATACCAATTGATAGAAATGTTATTTAAAGATCTAAAAAAGTCAACAGAAATTTATACATTTTTGGATCCCAGTAAATTTGCATATGCCGTGTTCGTAAAAACGGACAAAAAATTCCACACGTCCGACTAATTGCTGCCACAGCCAGAGTAGCACTAATCAAAACTGGCCAAACTTGTTAATAAGATAGCAACAGCTATAAATGTAAGGATGATTAACATACATCTGTTTTTCAATTCATCCATTACGTTAAATTAGATAAAACCCAAAAGCAGAAAATAAAAATTGTTTGTAGCTAATAAAGTTAAAAAAATCTACTACGTATCTAATCCAAATCAATGGTGGCATGTGCAAACACACAAAAACCAAGCAGATCTATTCTCCAGAAAATTGTCGTCTAGTTAATTGGTCAACAATGAGTTATGGTGGCATAATCCAAAATAGATATTTGAGCAACATCCAAAACAACTTAAAAACTTAGAATTAGAGATGATTCCGAGTGCAAACTATTTTCAAGATATTCTTGCGCAAATAAACTACATTAAGTTACAGCATAAATTATGCGTTTCTTCAATAACACTCACAAAAACGACTGTAGCAGTAGCACACTAAAATTTGATAAAACATGAAACGCCAGAAAAGTGCAAAAAACAAAAAAAAACAAAAAAAAGTACGAGTTGAAAGTAGACTACAAAAATCAACATTGTCGGTGAATCAAAGGCACCAAATTATACTACACAACTTCATCAAACTGGTGATTAAATAAGAACACAAACTGCAAATGCATGCTGGAATGCAATCAACCTTAGCATCTATATAAAGAAGGTACAAGATACTAAAAGCCAGAAACACAGCAACAACAAAAAAATAAGAAAGTATATAACATGCTATAGACACAATCCACAAACAAAACCATTCATCATGAAAGGTCTGCCTAAAAACAAAATCACATCATCACGCCCATTATTTGCAACAGCGGTTGATTATTGTGTGCTATTTTTAATTAAGGAAGGTCAGTAGAAGAAAAATTCTTAAAAAATTATGATTTTACACCTCTTCGATTTCTTCACATGGGTGGCTTATGAGAAGCAACAGTAAAAAAGTTTAAATGTCATTTTAAAAGAATAGCCAGTAAAACAAATCTAACCCACCCCAAAATAAGCACTCTAATTTTTAAAATCAAAACCAGATTACTTTAACAACCATTGACACACGTCGGATGATCCAAATGATCTTATTTTTTTGACACCAGCTGCTAGGACATTTGCTAATTAGAGATGTTATGACAGGCATTCCAAAAACAGAACTGTTAAACTTATTCAACAAATGTAACAGCATTTTTAGAAAAGGTGGTCTAAAGAGTACTTACGTGAATTACAAATCATAACCGAATAGAAAAAAAATACAAAAAAAATCTTGATGATGTCATGCAACCAGGAAAAATAGTTATTATACGCAATGACTACCTAACTTAGTTTTATTATGCTTTTCTAGAATAAAGTTTTGTAATTTTATGATGACTTTACCTAGTTGAACCCTAATGCATAATAAGAGTTAAACCAGTATTTATGAATTTTATGACCACATTGTCCACGAACTGCATCCAGTAATGCAGATTAACGGCATAGTAAATGTATGATACTATTTTATCGTTTTATTCTCAAAACTAATATAAATGTACAATATTTCCGTTAAAATATGTCCCCTATCTAATGTAGTTTGTATATATATCGTAAACTTTTCTAAACAAAAACAGTTTTAGATTTCTACATGCAAGACAAATATACATACATTAAAACACAAACGACTTTATTACACTCGCAAAATAATATCTAGTTAAATGGCTCGCAACATCAAACAAGCAATTTTTTTTTTAAATATGCAATAAAAGAAAATAAACGTAGAATATTAAATATTTTTATATTACAAATTTAATATTATACTCATATATATTAAAAAAATATTTAAAAATTATTCATTAATTTGCATTACATTACTTATTTGCCTGAATATCTACCGTTATGCAAATATGTTATTGTTTGTTAAAGTGTGAACCATTGATAGCTTATCAAAAGGGGAGTTAGAATATGCACTGATTAGTTTATTTTTGTCAACTCTTTAAATATATTCTTTACAAACAACATGCAAAGAATGCCATTAAATGTTTTATAAAATAAATAGTTATTTTTTTACAAAGTATAAATCAGTGGTTGTATCAACTCTCGCGGTATAATCATAAATAGAGTAAATGATTTTAATTATTTAACAACATTTTATAAGCTTGCAGACATATTTTAATTTAATGGAATTAAAATAGATCAACTGTAATATTAACAGATTGGGTTAAATATTTTTATACTGTTCTAATTGTAGATCGACAACAGTTAATAAAAGTACAATTTTGTTGTTGTAGATGACTATATAATAAGTATCAATATTTATTAGAAGAATAAGTAGTAAGCACAATGTTTAAGATGCGTTTATATAATTTATGTACAACATGATTTAAACAAAAAGATTCTATATATGCTTTATATATGTTTAAAAATAATGATTAAAGAATTTTGTTTCAACTATTGATATAATAATAGATGAATCATCCCTATTGCTTAAACTATCTAACCGTTAATATTATAATACTAGGGATAATCTCTTGAGAGATAAACTATACCATTTACAGCAGTACAGAGAAAATAATAAATTATGAGTCTGCAAACGTCTAAACATGATCTTAACTCGTTTTTAATATTTTTCTAATAATTTAGTTTTGTCATATTTGACAATGTAACTGAACTATAATAATTAAAGATAATTTTTTATATTTTATAAAATAATTTTATATTCATTTTATAATAATTATATCTATAATCTATTAATCAATAATAAATTAAAATATATTACATTAATATGTTATGACAATTGCAATAGTTTGGAATAATTTTTTTTTAAATATATAGAATTTGTAGCTCAATTTTAATTAAAATTTCAAATAATATGCAAATTAATAACCTTAGAGTACATATAAAAGATTGTTATTTTACTAGATTAATAGCATACCGACCGCTACCTTAATTTGTAGTATTTTAACAAAAACGACAACTTTGGCTTCATTGCTGCTTCTACAAATAATTTATTTATTTATTTATTTATTTATTCAATTGCCTTTTTTACCTTTCGGTGTCAGGCGTATACATTATTAGTTTGTGTAATATTTTCTCCATTTCTTCCTATCCTATCCTCCAAATAATTTGATGATCAATTAATTTTTTTACTAGTACATTAAGAAAGGACGCCCTAGAAACATTTTAAATCGTCAAGATTGGGCTCATTAGTTCGTCGCTCTCCAGGACTAACTTTCAACAATAAAAGCAATTAGAGATGTCTAGAGAGGCATAACTAACCAAAAATTCATAGTTCCGATTACCAAAAAAATCAATCATTTGGTCTTAAGTCCTTTTTTTGCTCTTCATACCATCAGCGCTGCCGTCTGAAATAGTGCAATGAGAGACTACAAAGAGTAGATCAACAGAAGCAAGTTATATTTAGCAAAAAACCAAGATTTTATTTGTATGCCCACCATAGTTGCAAAATTGTTAGACGTCGCCAAAAAGTACAAAAAAAAATAATATTTTTATATAGGGTTTTCCAATAAAAGGTTTTATTTTGATATTTAAAAAAAGCGTGTATTTTTTAAGAAAAATCAATAAATATTTATTTCATTGTAAAGAAAAAGGTATGCCATTAACATTTAAAATCAATATCAGTCAAATGGCCGCCAAGGTTACAGTTGCAGAACCACATTTTTTTATGAATTTTTCCATGACCAATTTGCACATTTGCGGCTGTATGTCCTCGATAACTTCACAAAATCAATTTTTAAGGTCTTGAATCGATTGTGAAGCATTGGCATTCACCTTATCTTTCACGTGGCCCCAAAGAAAAAAGTCTAAAGATGTTAAATTACAAGATCTCGGTGGCCAATTGTGATCACTTCTTCACGAAATAACACATCAGCAATATTCTTATTTGTTTTTGAGCGATGCACACGGTTTCACTTCTTCACAT
Organism: Tachinus rufipes; assembly: GCA_963932245.1. Classification (NCBI taxonomy): domain Eukaryota; kingdom Metazoa; phylum Arthropoda; class Insecta; order Coleoptera; family Staphylinidae; genus Tachinus; species Tachinus rufipes. Next base: position 40,293,277 of record OZ010749.1, read on the forward strand.
CACAAACTTGTCCCAACAGCTCAATTTTTTTAACCGGGTTTACTATTACCGGCCGAGAAACTGTGACTGAAAAATGTTCACCATTTTTGTAGTCAATTTTAATAATTTTAATGCGTTGTTGAAGCGTGTATCGTTCCATTTTTAATAATGGCGTAGTTTTTACTTGTCAAATGTCAAAATTGGAATTATTAAAAAAAACCCTTTATATAGTATTAATAATTTAATAAAAAAGTTTGTTGTGAAACAACATTCAGTGGTCACGCGGGGTGATGTTATGGGAAGCAATTTCTTATAAAAGCAAGTTTTTTTTTAGTGTTCATTCCAGGAACATTAAACGGAAATCACTACATTCACACAGTTCTGGAACCAACATTAATGCCTATGTGAGAAGGTTGGAAATCTTTATTTTCCAACAGAATTATGTAAAACTGCATGCAACTAGATTTATTTTGGATTAACTAAAACTAGCTAATGTTAACCTACGTTCATAGCCATGGTTCTCCAGAGCTATCACTTGTTAAACACGTTTAGTCACCCTACTAATATTTGGATGCGTATTCAGGATCTTGGGATTTAGTCCCTAGGATACCTAGGCAAGTTGCTTAGTGCTCCAAACACCGTAAAAGAATATCTCGTTATCAAAATTTTAATCATTTAATAATGTGAATAATATTCATATTTTCTAAATTTTTTATAAAAATTTAAGTTACGGGTATTTGGTTTTTTTACTTTTTGCGTTAATATTTTTCACTCAAATAATGCGGTTCTGTTGCCATTTCAGTGTTGGGTAGAGATTTTTGTAACATAAATGATCATAACAAAGAATGCGTAAGACAAATTTTACATAACAATTTTCACATGCATAAAGTATGTAAAATTGACCCAAACTTCTTGGAAAAAGTGATTACGTAATAAATTTTAGTTTTTCACTTATGATCCAAAAACTAAGCACCAAACTATGCATTGCAAAGACCCAACCTCACTGAGAACTAAAAAAGCTCAATTGAGCAAATCAAAATTAAAAGCAATGATAATTGTTTTTTGAAAATACAATTTTTCTTCTGGGTGGAAGCGGCAATTTAGGACAATTTTAATTTTTGATGAAAACTTTATTTATAATTCATTTTTTTATAGAAAAACTTTTAAATATGCAGACGTTTTGGATGCATACTGCAACCTTCTTCAAGCGCTAAAATAATAACAATTATAATTAGGTTAGGTCATAATTAATATTAAATATGACACATGATAAAAACGAGACAAAACTTATAATATATCTAAAAACTAGAACATAACTCACCTATTTAATGAATCTCACACATAATTGAAAACTTATATTTAATAGTCTTCATTGAATACAGATATACAATTAAAAAAAAAAAACATAATGTTTAACATTATAAAAGACATGGCGGAATGAGAACAAATATTCTCCGCGACGGAAAAATAAATACAGTCAAGGAATAAAGAATTTTTTTCCTTTTTTATATAAAAACTAGTTCTAATGAAAAACTTCTTTTTAACATTAAAATATAAAATATTATTAGAAATTGTGCCGGAAATACTAAACATTTTTATAATTATTTAGCCAATTTGTGTATATTATACTAAGATTATCTGTATCCGAATTAAGATTACAGGTCGAATTTCCATTAATGAGAAGCATTTCACTAACCTGTCTTTTTTTAAAATTAGGTTCAATGTCAAGGATTTTTATTTTTTTTTAAATCATATTTATGTCCGTCATTCTTCAATATGGTGACGCGACAATGCTGTATTATCTGATCTGTTAGAACAATCTCGTTTGTGTTGATTGGCTCTATCTATCAACTTTTGTTTGGACTGACCGATATATTTAAAGTCACAATTATGGCATGGAATGGAATACACCTCATGTTTATTTTAAAAGGCAAGGTACTATCTTTGATGTTAGAAAAAAGTTTTCCTACTGTATTTTCCGATTTGAATGTCAGATTTGAAGAATTGTTCATTAATATTCTTTTAAATTTACTTGATAACCCTTCTACAAATGGAAAGGAATACCAAGTTATTTTTTGATTATTTAAAATCATATCTGTATTATTAACTGTTTGAATTAAATTATATTTCTTTTTGTGGTTATTAAAAAATGAATTAAATAACTTTAGCCGATAATTATTAGTTAATAATTTAACTCTATACCGATAATTTTAACTCCAAAACCTCCTTTTGATCAATGTGTGTATTTTATTCAAGTTCATACTGATAATATTTAATTTTTGTAATAATTGATGGTCAGAGTCAAAACTTAGGATCCTGTCACTATCTGTAGTTTTTGTATAATTATTTGTAACAATTTTATTATTTTAAATAATGGTTAGTATATCTAAAAACGGTAATTTATTATCAATTGCAAGTTCTATTGTAAAATTTAATTTTTTGTTAAAACTATTAAATTTATTATAAAGCACAGTTATCTTATCTTCTGGCAAAATGATAAACGTATCATCCATATATATGAACAATGATACGACCTCAAACTCCAACTCACTTAGACACACCGTAACCAACTCGTCCATGACCAACATTGATAAGATAGAACTAATTGGGGAGCCCATTGGGGTACCAAAAGTTTAGAAGTAAAAACTTCCATTAAACAAGAAGTAACTATTGTCGAAAAATAATTCTATGGTTTTTAAAAATAAAGTTTTATCCATGTCCGTGTATAAGGATATGTCCAACCATCTACTATCTATTATTTGTATTATAAACTATCAAAATTTGTGACAAGTGTTTTAAATAACTTAATACCTACATTCAAATTTAATATAAGGAATTCTTATGAATTAATAGAAAAAATTAAAAAATTACACATCCCAGATGAATATACAATGATCTCATTAGATGTAGAACAACTTTTTACGAATATACCAAAAGACTTAGTTCCTCGACTGGATTTATTTCTCCATCGCGGAGAATATTTGTTCTCATTCCGCCATGCCTTTTAAAATGTTAATCATCATCATCATCATGTTTTTTAAGAATTGTATATCTGTCTTCAATGAAGACTATTAAATATAAGTTTTCAATTATGTGTGAGATTCATTAAATAGGTGAGTTATGTTCTAGTTTTTAGATATATTATAAGTTTTGTCTTGTTTTTATCTTGTGTCATATTTAATATTATTTTGAACCTAATCTAATTATAATTGTTATCATTTTAGCGCTTAAAGAAGGTTTCAGTATGCATCCGAAACGTCCGCATATTTAATAGTTCTTTTTATAATAAAATGAATTAAAATAAAATTTCATCCAAAATTAAAATTGTCCTAAATTGCCGCTTCTATCTAGAATTATATTTTAAAATTATATTAATAAAAGACGTCTAGTTACAAAAAAAAAGTAAATTGTTGTTTTCAATATTTATAAGATTGTGTACTTTCACTGGGTTCCTAAAGGTCAGACTATTAATCAACATTACTACCATAAGTTTTTTGCTCAACTTTGTAAAAAAATTAAAAAAACGACCCAAATTAAAAAAAAAAATAAGTCATGGGTTTTTAATTATGGCAATACCGGCTTAGAGTGCATTGTTTGTCAAGACCTTTCTAGCTAACTATCACATTCGCTTTATTTGCATGACTTGGCAACATGTGATTTTTATCTGTTCTCCAATATCAAATCTTCATTAAAACAAACAAGATTTCACACCGTTAAAGTATGAAAAAGAATACGGCACGCGTTTTAAAAACTCACAGAAGAATGAAAAATTTTGCATAAGTTTGCTAATTTGTGGTAAATCAATTATTGTTGCTTAAAGTAAAAAAACAAGATGTTAAATTAAAACAAAATTATTCAGAGTAATTAATAATAAGTACGTTCCACCTAGTATGGCTCCCAAAGTTTATTGCTTTTTTTAAATTAAATAAAACTTAACACATAATTTTATTGGTAAGTTCATTAAATTTATTTAAAAAAGCAATTTTTGTAAAAAAATCAAATTTGATGAACTTAAACATATACATACACAAAGATGATATTTAAAGTAAAATATTTATCTACTTTATAGGTTTTCATTCTGTTTTTTTTAAATATTTTATTACTAAATATAACTTTTCAAAAAATTTTTATCATTTTTTTGTTCACACTTGACACTTTAATTTATTTGCAGGAACTAGCAATCACTTCTTTCGTGGTTTTTGCTAAAAAATTAAAATTGTTGTATTTGTCTTCAACATAAGTCATTAAAGGCAATTATTTTAGCAACAACTTAAAAAAAATGTCGCCGTGAGCTACGCTCCGAAATATTTTACAATGTATCCACAGAAATACTTAAAAATAGCAAAAAATGATTTAAATTTCTGGGGATATATATAAGATATCTCAAAGCGTAGTGCACAGTATTTCCTGAAATTTTCTGGGTATCTTATGCAAATATAAAAACACGTTTTTATCTATAATTAAAAAAAAAAACTAATAATTTTTTTCTAAAAATTCTATCCTGAGAAGTTACGAACGATCGAAAAATGAAAAAGGCTAAGATATCTCGGAGCGTAGTGCACGGCACTTCCTAAAATTTTCAAGGTATCTTTTGCACATCTAAAAGCACGTTTTAATCCATATATAAAAAAAACCGTTATCTTAAAAAAAACTGTCTTTTAGGTAGATTTATTAAGTTAGTGGAAAAGTGTGTAAGTTGGGATGTAGCTATATAGAATAGTTTTTAAAAAATCAAATTTTTATTTCAAAATTTGTATTCATACTTTACGTTAATTTATAAATAACTTTGTTTTATAAAAAAACTTTAAAAAATGATAAATAATAGTGTTTATCCCTTGATGCATTTTCATACTTTCCTAATTTATTAACACCCTGTACATGTGATCTAATTTTTTTTATTGTCAATTCAATTTTTCAACAAACTGAACTTTTTATAAAGAATGACTTTTGGTTGTAAAGTAAATAATAAAGATTTTTTCCCTAATGAGTACCCCAATCCGCGGACACACTGTATATATCAATAATAAAACCGTTTATAACGGTTTATAAGTTTTAATGCAGTATTCTCTATACAACAAGTTTGTCTTTTTAAAAATAATAACTTATGTGTTTTGAAAACATCATTATATAAGAAATGACAGAGTTTCTAAGATTTTTGCTAATTTTAGGTCATCTTAACGTTTTTTCTTGTCTATTATTCTTGCTACCTAATCTATCAGTTTAGTCTATTAGTAATATCAAACGTTTTCATTAAAAAAAAGTTTGCATACACGCTTATTTATTAACATAATTTTTAATCTCTTTATTATTCTTGCTTCTTTCTAGAAACTTCCTTCTTTTTTAATACAAGATGACAAATAAGTTCTCTGTGAATTATATGTCTATCAGCCAATTCTTGGTACATGTGTACTTACACACATAAATATAAGCTCTTAACTATTTACTTGATTGCATTACGCCTTTGTACCATATGTACAATTTTCTCTACTCTGAGATTCTGCCAGCGTTTTCTTGTTTTATTTGATGTAACATGTTGAATTTTGTTTTTTACATTGGATTCTAATTGCTCTAAATTTTCCAACAAATTTATGGAATTTTTCTTTAGTTCATATTCGTCGTCTTCATTTAGAACAACAGAACAACATTATTTATAAAAAAACTTATAACAGAACATACAGAAATACAGAAATAGGCTTAGAACAAAAAAAATCTTCAACGGAATAAATGATCCGGTGATGTATAGATATAAATATTGACCTATACATATGCGTTAATAAAACCTTTGAAAAAGCCTCCAACAAAAGCATAATTCAAAATCTGTACTATAACCAAATATCAAATATCAGAGTAAATAACAAAATCAGCAATGATATCAAAACATACTGATAAGCAACAAGGGTGTCTTGTTTAACGTATACAGCAAAAAAGATTACTAGAAAAACCTTTAAAAAAAAAATAAACAGAAGTAGTAATAAATAACAAAATACTAAATAACATTTGCTATACCAACAATACGGTTATTTTGACCACTGACATAGAAAATCATTACCAAAACAGTATGCAACAAATTAAAAAAAAAACCTAAAGAAAACAAAATGTATGGCAATCTTAAAAAACAACAACATTGTTGACAGCCTGAGAATTTCTAACTCTGACATTGATAGAGAAAACACATATAAATACCACGGCACTTTGATAAGTAGCGATACAGACCAAACCCGAGAAATAAAAACAAGAATAGAAATAGCAAGAAATACATTTACACAAATGAATACATTCTTTAATAAGATGAGTGCTCTGTTGCTATGTATTCTCGCTTTTATTTCCATACCGTATAGTATGGAAAGTTGGACACAGAAACAAGCTCACATAAATAAGATACAAACTTTTGAAATGTAGTACTACAGACAAACATTGAAAATATCTTAGTCTGATTATGTGAAAAGTACTTTTTAGTATTAAAACCAGGAAACTAAGATACTTCGGACATGTAGATAGGAAACCAAAATACATAATTCTCGAGATCATTATAGAAGAAAAAATAAATCAAAAAATTTCAATCTCTAATAGATAAAAAAAAAATCACAACAGTTTTGATGTTTATTCTTACTTTCATTACTCGCTATTTTCAACAATACAAACTTAATTTTTGTTATTTCAAATTTATTCTTTTACTGCATTTTAGCTATAAACCATATACCATTTCGTTATAATATACAATATTTATTTTTATTATTATCTTATTTGTTTCTTTAAATAAACATAAAAACCGACCAAGTAATAATTTACCAAACTAGTTTAAGTCTAAACTTCGTCAATTCATAACTTCGGTGTTATTTTATCAATGAAGTCACTCACAAATGAGAATTTCTCTACAATGTGCATCCGCTTTTAATTGTATTCTCTTCTAGAATATATTAAACTTTATAATCACTTCAGATTATCCAGTATAAAATGATTAAAACTACATTTAAAACTACATTTAATAAACTTTTATTATATCAATATACTATAAAAAAGTATTACTCATATAAAATACTATATAAAATAATTCAATACACCGTAATAGTAATAACTCACCCTTTTATTTTATTAATAAATCCTTACCTACCATATCACGTTATTTTATGCTCTTTAATTTCTAATATTTATATTCTACACCGGACCCACAAAATATTTCTTTTTATCTCTCACCATTTTAATCTGTTTTAAACCCTCACACACATTCTGTTACTCAGTGCGTGATTTTTCATACAAATGCAGTATTTTCCTTTTATATTTATATTTAATTACATACTTATAAAAGTATGCTTTATCTTTGCTATTTTCAATAGATAATACGTTCAGTAAATAAAATGATCATTAATCATTTATGCTATGCATTGATCCACCAATACAAAACTAAATTGTAGCAAATATATTTATACTAAAAAAATTATTACATAAATCTGAGCTATTATGTAACAAACGGAAATTTAGAATAATGTCTCCGCATTTCAATCTAATGCGTGTACGTATGTAACGTAACGACATATTTCTTTTGCGTGAGTTGTCATAATTTTGCATGAAGTTATAAATATATGTAATTAGTTATTTTATATAAAAAAAACAAACAAAAAATTAATTAGTTTATTAACATATTATTAATCATAAAAAAAGTTATAACTTAAAAAATATGTGATAGTTTAAATTAGTATTAAATTATTTTTTTATTTACAATGCAAAACAAATAGATTCATAAAAAAAGTTAAAATACACTAAACAGCTAATAAAAAATATAATAAAACTTATAAACGTAAAAACCTAATTCAAGATAGCATACCATGTTAAACTAACCAAAGTTAAGCTAATTGTCCAAGTCGGGATAATTTGAATTAGCTATTTTAAATCAATGCTATTAATGGCAAATTTTGAGTTGGAGTTGTAACAAATATATTATGAAGAAGTTATATCTTGTCATTTAAAATATGACAAGAATTAAAACAAATCTACAGTCAGCTGTTTGCCAACAACGTAGATATTTCTAAAGAATTGGCTTTATTTACGATGCAGTATCACAACATAAAAATATTGGTAAAAGCAATACTTCTAAAACCTAAGCCTGCAACAAATCCTGACCCGACATCAAAGCTACAAATGATGACAAATGACAAAGTTTTATTATTTGTTTACTTCTTTTATCTATAATATATCACACGACTTAGAGCTTTGTTTCAAATATTGATGTTTACTTGCATATTTTCTTCTATTTCTATATACGAATGCAAAAGTTTCTTACAAAAATCTGCAGAGGAACAAATCAACATAGTAAAACAGAAATCACTATGTTTGAGCAAATATCATTCAGTTAGCAATTGTAATTCTGATAGTTTCCGCAAATGTAACAAACGGCATAATTTATTACTACACAAAAATCAACTTCAACAAAAAAATTTAAACAACAAAAACAATATATCAGAGACCATATCTGCCTCTACATTGGCATACATTTTATCTACCGTGCTATATCTACCTGTATTCTGCTCATTAACAACATTTCCAAAAAACCACTACAAGTGCAAACCCATCTAGACACCGGCTCTCAGTTAAATCTAATAACAAAATCTTGTGCAAAAAAACTAGGAGTAGAGAGTCATCCCCTCATTGCAACAATCGTGGGTGTAGGAAGCTCCAAAATAGAATTAACCAATCCAAACCAACTTGTTCTTAGCAAGATTAAGTTGCTAATTGGATCAAGTCATCATAGATAAAAATACGCACACATTTATTGTTATGGTTGAATATGTAAAAATCAACAAACTAGTTTCTCTATTTTGAAAAATTTAAAATTACAAACTAACAACATTAAACCCAGAAAACCAGAAATGTAAAAACCACTTTAAAACCACTGTGTCAAAAATAGCTAACGGTCAATTTGAATTAGACTTTAGACCGCGTTACTACCGAGAAGTAAATTTACGGTCAAACTGTGAGCCAGTAATGAAAACGCAGTATTTAACTGTTTCTACACAGACACTAATAAACCAATGACAGTGTTAATCCAAGATTTATGCTACAGTGTTACTATTCTAGTGACAATTTAGAATACTACCAATGACACATTAAACTACAAGTCTGTAAAGGCACCGTGATTATTGTTGCAAAAATATTAATACAAGAGATATGGAAATTAAAGAGTAGATAATACGACTCCGTACCATCTTTGCTACTTGACAAATAGATCGGCTATGCCGCAAATATATCATACAAAATTCCCAAAAAGTAATAAATAAAGCTAATTCAAACATTGTAAAGAGTGGTCCATCTAGTGGTATCTTTTAAATCATTTGTTATTTTGACAGTAACAGGTCTTTCCCGTAAGAAATCTTGACAAAATCTTTGCAAAATGAAATAAATTGCTTTTTCCTTTTAATCAACGTTGGGAAGTATTGCAAACTTATTTTCAAAGTCAATATTGTGAAGCCCAAACAGTGTGTTTATTAAAAAGAAATTTTTGTCTAAAATGAGGCCCCCACCGCGCATGCTGTACGCAAGCTTGTGCAAAAAGTTGGCATGCTAGTAACCAACACACATGGTCCCCGTTGTCGAAAGGTGAGCACTAACAAGAATGTGGCTGCCATAGCGAAGAGTGTGCAACTCAGTCCTGGAACATCTACTCGCCATCAGTTTTAACAACTCAACAGTTCAGCAATTGAAGACACACAACCATCTGGTTTGTTATCGCTTCTTAGTTTGGGTTTTAAAGCAGCTCCAAATAGACAAAGATTTTGTTAAAAAAATTATCTTTTCTGACAAAGCGCATTTTTATCTCGGCGGCTATGTCAAGCAAAACTGTTGCATCTGAAGATCGGAAAACCCACACGTGATTGTTGAGAAGCCAATGAATTTTCAGAAAGTGACAGTTTGGTGCTGATTTTGGAGCAGTGACATCATCAGCACATTTTCCTTTAAAAATGCTGCTGGAAACGTCATTTTGGTAAACGGTGAGCGCTACAGAAGCACGATTAACATTTTATTTTGAAAATTAAAGACATGGACTTAGACAATCTTTGGTTTCAACAGGTTGGCGCGCCATGCCACACAATCCATACCACAATTGATCTTTTGCGCGCCAAGTTTGGTAATCATGTTATCAGCCGTCTCGGCGATGTCAATTGGCCACCTCAGAGTTGCGATTTGACGCCGTTAGACTTTTTTTTGTGGGGTGCCGTAAAGAACTGATGTTATGCACACAATCCATTTCCAATTTAGGCTCTTAAAAAAAATATCGAGCAAGCCATTTGTGAGATAGTCAGAAACCGTCACCAAGGTTTTGGAAAACTGGACTAACAGGATGAGCTACTGCAAAGCCAGCCAAAGTAGCCACATGAATAAAATTGTGTTCTATAAATCATGGAAATGTTTGCTCTTTTGAATAAACCAATACTATACCAAAATAAAATAATTTTTTTTTCATTTTTTAAATTTTTTAAAAAGGTACTACTAAATGGACCACCCTTTATTACACAGATTTGCCAACGCTAGTGAGCTTGTTTACGGCGCATGTATATATTTAGTAGGTATGCAAAACAACACTAAGTACTACTGCAACTTGCGCAAAACCACAAATCGCTCCTGTTAAACTTACCAGCATACCGAAACTTGAACTTTGTGCTGCGTTATTGTTTGCAAAACTTTCAAATTACAGCACTAAACATTTAAAATTTTAAAACATTTGTTGCTAATTCCATTAGAAAAATTGACAAACTTACTGATCCCGCATACTAGCATTATGACACAACTAACAAAAACTCAGCAGTCACCATTAACCAAAAAATATCTTCATCAAAATAAAAAGAATGGAAGCTGTGGTAAAATAGACCATCATTCATTCTAGACAATAAGCAATATTTGCCATTTTCTCTGATTTCTAACTTCTTGAGCTTATATGCGGAATTTGATTAACAGAACCTAACAACGCATTGATACCCATTTGTGTAACATTTCAAAAAACTGTACGTATTATGGCATACGTGCTACGGATTAAAACAGTATATTGCATTTAACAGATAAAAATTTTAGACCAGTAACTGCTAGTGAACTAAACCAGGTCTCTATTAAATTAATCCGTAACCTTCAAATAACACTGTTTACTTCTGAATGTCGATTTTTAAAAATAAAAAAACTGATTCAGAATGCAAGTAGACTAATACCTCTCAATCCATTTATAGATAGTAACTGTCATATTCGCGTGAAAATCCTTCTAGTAGAGTTTCCTCTACCGTTATCCCAAAGATGTCCAATTGTTTTGTCAAGTAGTCACCCAACAGAGGTTGCTGCTGTCCGCATAAAGTATTGGCCACTCAACAAAAAAAGCACCACAAGATACATAGTTCGCACTGCCTAGCTACAGAACACAAAAATTCAGACCATGTTACAGAAAGCTACAGTAAAAAATGTAAAACATTATCTACATCGTATTGCCAGAAACGCTTTACTTATATATCCTACACTGCACACTCTTACTGCACAGATTAAAGCTGTTTTAAAGTTGGGCCCTTTGTGCTCATTATTAGAGAACTCTAACGATTACTCTGCATTAACTCCAAGACACTTCCTTATTGGCATCGCCACTGCTCCACTATGTCCTGACTATAATAAAACTCCATCCAATCGGCTTTCACAATAGGAATATGTTTAAAAAATGCGACAACTTGTTTATAAAAAAATATAACTTATCCTAGATAAAATGATATTCCCAGAAGTGCGACCATACGTACCAACATCGGAACTTAATGCTATGTTATAAAACTGTGCTCCTTCTTGACATTAATAATAGTAATTGACTATATATTTTAAATTGAATGCTGCCCATTTAATGGTAGTCGGTATGATAAATTATGTATTCAATTATAATTAACAATCAATATTATTGACAAATGTTAAAAAAATATAGTAAAAGTTTTATAATAGATAATGAATAATAAAGTTTCTGGAAAATTAAAATTTATTACTTGAAAAAAATCGGTGTGCCATGCCAAAATTAAAATAATGCACGTTGAAGTCCCGGCGATTGTTGCCAAAAAAATTGAAAAAATAAACTAGGTTGCGCCTGTCAGTGCGTAATCAAATTATATTTTGGCGCAACATAACAAGGCAGAATTTGTGAATATGATATTGGTGTATGGAGAAGTTTATCAAAATTCAGTGGCTGCAGCTTGCCTTTAGTTCGAGAGATTCCCACTGTACGTTTGGTACAGCGTGCAAGAGAAACTATGCACTTGAAGCCCAGACCTGGACAATATGGAAAACTTTCTAGACCAACGCATATTTTTAATCTTGAAAAAAATATTGTCGATATTGCTGAAAAACGTCCTGACATCAGTACCCGGATAATTGCCGATCAAACTGGAGTATTGCAGTCAACTGTATGGCGCATATTAAAACATGAATGACTTAGACCGTTTTTGTTGCCAAATCGTGTAACTGGCGCTGTATATTTAATTTTTTTACAAGAAACCCTACCAGCACTACTAGAAGAAGTTCTAATTAATGTTGGACAGCGCATGTGGTATTTTCACGACGGAGCTCCACCACACTTTTCAATAGATGTGCGACCACATTTGAATAATGTATTGCCGAGGAAATGGATTGGTTAAGAATATCCAACTGCTTGGCCTCCTAGATCACTTGACCTATATCCCCTAGACTTTTTGTTTGGGGGCATATGAAACATCTGGTATACGCTACCAAAATTCACAGTGTTGAAGAGTTGACACAATTCGGCAACCACCATGACTTCAACGTGCATGTAGCGCAACATGGCTTTGACGGGCGCTGATATGTTTGAAAAATAGAGAAAATAATGTTAAGCATTATTATATTAAAACATTTGTTGCAAACTGATTGGCCAAAATACAAAAAACTTAGCTATAGCAACACGTCCGTTTACTAGACCTGGGTAGTCTAATAGATGCTTTGTACAAAGGGCAATAACTTTTGAAGTTTACATAAAATCACATATGGCAATCAGAACCAGACTGACAGAGGTAAGATAAATGAAACAATGCTCTACGCAACAAGGTAACGTTATTTTATCTTAGATGGACGCATTCAAATTTGCAAAGTTGTCAGTTCATGTTAAAAGTGCTTTCAAATTAAACCACCTTCAGCGGAATACATATAAAAAAACAAAATCGAGTTAATGCATCGCAACCGTATTCTCATGTAGGAATTGAAACTTTTGCCGATCAACAAGAAAAAATGTATCGCAATAAAACACAAATAAAAGTTTATGTTGCTGTATTTGTCTGCTTAACCACATAGGAAGTAGATCTTTAATTTTAGGTGTCGCTATATTTTTCATTTCAAAGAAACCACTTCAGGGATGCATGCGTTTAGAAACTTGCTTTAGTATCGTTCCTATAACAGTCTCTTTATTGTTTTATAAAGGTAAAGGAAGATAGATATATTTATTAAAACATTTGAAAAAATTTACAAAGATAAATTTACACAAACATTCATGTCAAATGTTAATACAATAATATATAAACTTAAAAATAAAACAAACATAATGACACAAAACTGTATACATTATTAATATATAGATACTTTAAAATGACAGAGTACACAGTTAAAAATTAAAATTTAGATTATACAATATCTCTCCTGCAGAAAGTATAGTATTCTTCAATTGAATAACAATTGCATTCTATTAGAATTTTTTTAACAACTATTATGAATTGCTTTTGATTATTTATCTGTTTCACTTCATTCGGTAGAGCATTGTATAATTTACATCCGGTATAGTAATAACCTTTCTCATAAAGCGTAAAGTTATGTTTTGGTAATAAAATATCATTTTTATCACGTGATTGATAATCATAATTGACATTATGCATCATAAACATGGACATATTATTAAACACATAACATAAAGTTGTAAAAATATAAACACCACAAAACGTTAAAATATTTTGTGTCTTAAAAACATCTCTGCAAGACACATTCCACTTTAAACCATATATAATTGTAATAGCTTTTTTTTGAATAATAAAGATTCTATCTGCACCACTTGCTTTTTCCCAAAACATTATTCCATATCGCATAACTGAATAAAAGTTACCATAGTACATTATTTTTAATATATCTTTGCTGCAGCGTTTAGATAAAATTCGGAGACCATAGCAAATACTAGAAAGTTTGAAAGAGAGAGTGCTAAGATGTGATTGCCATTTAAGATTATGATCTATTTCTATTCCTCAAACTTTCGTAGAATCAACAACATTCAGTAAGTCATTATTTATTGCAATTAAGTCACCAATTTGACCATTTGACTGAGCAGTTCCAAACAGTACAATAGCAGTTTTGTTTTTATTGATAGCTAAACTGTTTCTATCAATCCATTGTAATATGTTTTTATACACCACATTTACGTTTACAAGTATAGTGTTTAAATCACCCTTCAGTAATATGTTTCATCAGCATATGACACCAACATAGAGTGAGTGATAATGCTGGTAACACATTTATCAAAATCATTTGCAAGTATTAAAAACAAGGTAGGTCTCAGTACAGATCCTTGTGGTACACCACGAGTAAGCATTTGCGTTTTTGATCAATTTCCTCTCCATTCACTTGAGTTACTACTGCTTGGTAACGGTTTTTTTAAGTACGTATTAAACCAGTTGCTTGCTATACCTCTAATTCCATATCGTTCTAACTTTGCTATCAGTAAATTAAAATTGACACAGTCAAAAGCTAAGGACAAGTCAATAAAAACACCAAGTGCTAATAATTTCTTATCCAAAGCTCCTAAAACATTTTCAGTGAACGTTGCCAAAGCAGTTTCTATTGACTTTCCTTGTGTGAATCCGTATTGACTGGATGCAAATAACTTTTTAGAGTTAAAAAAATGTACAATTTCATTGTTTATTAGATGTTCTAATATCTTAGATAAGCTAGATAATATACTTATAAGACAATTATTAGCAAGTGTATTTGTATTGCCTTTTTTATGAAGAGGTATACCAGTAGCTAATTTAAACCTGTCAGGAAATATACCTGTATTACAAGATACATTGCTAATATGTTTTATTGGAACAACTATAAAATTAATAATCTTCTTTAGTAAAAAATTTGAAATATTGTTAGAATTACTAAATTTATTATTTTTTAATTTTTTAACTATTTGAATTATGTCGTACTCATCAATATCTCCTAAAAATAATGTAGAACTACACATATCAATATCTTCATTTACAAAGTCCAGGTTACCGATAGTGTGATTTGTAAGATTGGAAGTAATTGTTGAAAAAAAATTATTGAATGCATTGAAGACATTTTTTGCATCATTTACGGTATTTCCAAACACTTCAAGAAAATCAGACTTTCCTTGAAATTTGTTTATAATTTGCCATATAGGTTTATTTTTATTTGCAGCATTAAAAACAATATTATCATGGTATTTCTTTTTTGCTTCAAATATTGTTTGTTGGTATAAATTGTTTGCAACAATATAATCACCTTTAAAGACTGAATTTGTTTGTGATAGATCATACAAAAAAGATACAGTTCTTTTCAGTTCTATTTTATCTGCAGTTATCCATTTATAATCTTTACTTGCAGCGTTAGTTCGAAATTTTTTAAGTGGAAAATGTTGTTCATATAAAATATAAAATATATTATAAAAAGAATCTAAAACTTGATTAGGACCATTCTTATTAAATATTTGATCTCAGCAAATGTTCTCTAAGCTGATACAAAAAGAAGCAATACAATCTTCATTAATAGTACGTTTTTTAAAACTGGATGTTTTTGGAACATTACATTCTAAGAAGAAATAAAATTCTAAAAACTGACCATAGTGATCAGATAGATTACATTTGATTACATTTGCATTTATTTGATTCACATCACTATTTATAAATATATTGTCTATACATGTGCTTGAGTTTTTTGTTACTCTAGTGGGTTCTTCGATGGTAAAATGAAAATTATAGCTTAACAATAAATTTAAAAAATCAATTGTGAGTTTATTGTTTGTTTTAAATATGTCAACTTTAAAATCACCAGTTAATAAAATAGTTATATCTTTAGTGTGTGCTTTATCTTATAACTTATGCAATTTGTCAATAAAAAAATAGTTGTATCGCCTATAAAAATTACACCAATTATTAAATATTTATTTTCCATCCAGAACACCTCAGCTGCACAGCACTCAAAATTATACTGAACCAAAAAAACATTTATATCACAACGCATTTTCACACCTCCTTTAAAATCTACTGAAGAATACAATGCAACACCTCCACGTTGATTGGGAGGACAACAGTAGCTGCTACGCAGAATATATCCTTCCAAATAAAAAAATTTCAAATAATTTTTAGATAGCCAATGTTCACTTAATATTACAAACGATGGGATTCATTTTTTTGTTAAAATTTCTAACTTTAATATTTTATTTGTAACACTTTGAATATTTAGATGGAAAATAGATAATGTTTCAAAATCATTTAGTTTTCCTTTTCTGCTGGTCTCCTTGGGGTTAGAAAAACCTACTTACTTTTACAACTACAGGCCATATCTCTGGATTTTTTAAAAACTCTAACTTAGAAATAGGAAAACTTAATTTAAAAGAAGAGTAATATTCTGGTTGCTGAGACTGTAATTTTTCACATTTGGCATATTTAATTTCTTTTGTTTACAATATAATTTTTTTCTAAATTAGAATTAATTTACATATGTAAAGATAACCTTGTCTTTCAATACCTTTTATTTTTATAGAACCGGTGGCAGATCCAAATAATGTTTAGTTTTTTTTAATATTGTTGAAAGTTTTTTTAGGTATTATAAATTCATTTTCAATTTCAATAATGCTATTTTTTTCTTTGTTTTCTTTGGTAATTTCAAAAAATGTTTTCTTCTTTATTTTATCTTCATGTTTTCCTTTAGTGCTATTTTTTCTCTCTTAAGTTTACATTTGCAATTATTTCTGGAGTATTTTCTTTTGGTTTATTAATATTGCTATCAAAAATATTTATGGCAATATCAGATGCTACAAGGCCATGTGGTTGTTTTTTTAAATTAACGTTAACTGGAATAGTATTTCTGTTGGCTTATAAGTAATTGATTTTGTCATACAACAAAACAACGTTATCTCTTAGCTCACTAATGATAAAAATTTTATCTTCTATTATTAATTTGAGAAGCTCAGTTGTATAATTATTTTCTTCTCCAAAGCAACAGATAACACGGGATTAATCAATACTTTTTGGCTTTGTTTTATATTTATTTTGTATGCAACTTTTGCGGTATACATTTCCACAATTAATACATACTAATGTTTCACTGACTTTATCTTTGCAGCATTTAAAAAAATTATCCTTTGCTACTGAGTTATTCCATAAATAATATATTGGTATACCTACTAATATTGATGGAGTTTACACTGACACTTTACTAAAAAACACATAGCTGTGATTCGATTGACTGATTTTGAATAAATTATTAATTCATTTGATTATTTATAACATGGGAGGAGGATTTGTTAATACTCAAAATAATAATAATAAAACCTTTTTAAAAAATTTACATATATTTTTTTTTAAATCCAATTCTGGCGCCATACCTTGTCTGTCTGGGCAAACATTTTTTGTAAATTTTTTGACCGCCAAAGTTGACGTATTTTGATGTAAATTAGTTGGAAAATATAAATATTTTTGTGTATTTGGGTTTTAGAGATCTAAAAAAAAAATCTACAAAAACATAAGTTCTTAAAAATACACGTTTTGGTGTCGTGCTTATCGGCCGTAAAAAAACATGTAGAAAACTAAAAAAATTGTAATTTTTTTTTTTTTAATTTCCTGACTCGATAATAAGTTATAGAAACGAAAAAAAAAAAAACACTAACGCAAGTTTCACGACACATGAATATAACCCGAAAAATATTTCTATAAAAATATGTTTAGATTTCAATACAATAAAATTTATTTATACAAAGCTTATTTGTACCTGTAAAAGATATTATCAAGTAAATGAAATCATGTGTAGCCCACGATTGATAGTTTGACCTTTAATATAAATGTAAAATTTTAAATAAAACCGCTAATAATATTTTATTGATATATATTATAAAAACAAGACACCAATAATAATAATAATAATAATAATAATAATAATAATAATAATAATAATAATAAATAAAAAAATTGAATAAAAATAACTTCTGTACCTAGCTACTGACTTGAAATTGATATTAATTTCAACATTTAGTTTTAGATTTGTTTGTAAAATCTTAATTTAACAATGGTTTGAACAGTTAAAACTATAGTTTTTGACTTCAAATTACTTTTATTTATTGAATATACAGGGTGTTTCAAAACATGTGTTGAAAAATAAAGGTTGGGGATTCTTGGCTAATTAATAAAAAAAAAGTTCCTATTAGTAGCAACATGATTACAAAACTTTTATTTTACAAAACTAAGCAATAACAAAAAACCAGAAAAATCACAAAAAATTGTTGAAAATGACTTCTTCCTACGGTAACGCAAGCTTCCAATCTACATCTTAGACTGACACATTCAAAAATGCCTAGAGTGTTTCGTATTGTATTGCAGAATGCAATAATGCAATTTCTTAGTTCTTTATCAGTATTAACTGATGTAGTGTAAACTAACTTTTTAAATGACCCCACAAAAAAAAAGTCCAAAACATTTAGATCTGGAGACCGAGTAGACCAAGCCTGTGGACCTCCTTGACCTATCCAACGGTTCCTATACTGTTCATTTAAGAATTGACGCGAAACTAAACTAAAATATGCAGGAGCACCATCGTGCATAAACCACATTTCGTTTCTTAATTGAACCGAAACGTCCTGGCAGCTCATCTTCAAGAAAATTACTGATTATTGATCATTTAGCCTAAACGGCAAAAAATATAGACCTATTCAATGTTCTCCTACAACACCTGCCCAAACATTAACGGAAAATGTTTGCTGATCATGGCCTTCCATTATGGAATGTAGATTTTTGTCGGCTCATACATGATAAATATGGAAGTTTATAATCGCATTGCGAGAAAAATTTGCTTTGTCCGTAAATAAAACTTTTGCGCATTTTCTTCTTAAAACCATTGACACATAGCCAATCTTTGCAAAAAAATCGCTGGTAACAGGGCTTGTACTTGCTGTATGTAATAAGGATATAACATCTAGCTTTTTATTATCCTCCAGACTGTAACATGACTAAGGTTTAGGTTTAAAGCTATTCTTCTAGTGCTAGTTGATGGATTGTCTTTAATTTCTTGAAGACTATTTTTTTCAATTTGCGGAGGTCTCTCATTTCCTGCAGCTTTTTTATGTACATTTCCAGTTTGATGTAGACGTTTGTGAATACAAATAAATGTTCTTTCATTTGGTACCTGTCGGTTTGAAAACCTAGTTATTTATTTTGCTATCACCACGCAAGCAAAATACTAAGAATGAGCAAATTAATTGGGTAATAAAGATAATAAGTTCCCGCGATATTAACTCCATTTGAAAAAAAGTTATTTAACAACTAAACGACAACTGTGAATAACTCAAATGCATAAAACAAATGCATGCACGCTAACGACTAGATCAAAAACAAATGTTTTTATCAACAACAAAACATGTTGCTACTTTTTTTTCATGTTTTCTATCATCAAATGCTGTATTTCTCTTAAACGGTTTACGTTAGAGCTTTTGACTAGGATTACCTTTTTTGTGTAGAAAATATTAGAGGTTCACAATGTGCTTTCTGAATGCCAATTTCCCAAGTGTCATAGAAATTAGAGCCATAAAAACCTCACGCAACCCTAAAATTTCCGTCAATGGCACATGAAAAAAATTAAATAAACGCTTAAAAAGTAGCTAATATTTATGCTAAGATGTGTACAAAAGCTGAGTTTTGTATCTCAAACTGTTGATATCGTCAAAAAATATAAAAAATAATAAAGAAAATTCCGACACATGTTTTGAAACACCCTGTATATCTGTTTCATTATAAAACAACGCAATTTTTGCGTACATTTTCCATAAATATATCTGTCCTGTTTACACTTACTGACAGAAACAATTATATATTGCATACATAAAAACGCAAAAATATATTAGCGTTACGGTTTTAATATTCGCCCATGATTGCAATTTTTTTAAATTTATTTTGCATTTTACTATACCAACACAATTAGTCTTTCTAATACAAAATATTTAAATATAATAATTTAACCCTAGGAAAGGTAAAGTAGGTATTCTGCGATAAGTGCTAATTAATATTTGATAGGAATTTGTCCCTTTTATATTTTACGGTCACTATTAATAGTCAAATTATTTAGATAACACTTACATATGTTATATGTTAAATGTAATATTATTTATTTTCAGAATAATTTTTTACTTAATTAACATAGTTTCATTTAAACACATTTGTATTACAACGTTATCTATTTACAAGGACGTTTGTTTTTTACTGTTTTAATGATAACTGCAAGTCGTGGAAGAATAACAGGTTGATAGGTTTTCATATTGAAATTACATTTGAATGAACGATAAGACATCTGACAAAGATTAATACATTTTATCTAACAGAAACACTTTTAATAAACATTTAAATTTTTTAAAATTTAGTGTATTTTTAATATCAATTGGTAAGTTATTAAATAATTTTGGTCCAAGTACATCTGGTGAAACATATTTTACATTAAGGCAAGCTTAATTTACATATTTATCCGTATTTTGACTTGTTGGATATGAGTGGACCATATTTGCTGTTTTAAAATTATGCTTGTTTTTGAAAGTAAAAACACATAGTTCATAAACAATTAAACATCGTAGAAGTAATAATTTAAATTGTTTGAACAATGGTTATATAAAGTATGTTTTGTTACACTAGCTATGCATCTTATATGACGGTTTTTTGCAATAAAAATTAATTGTGCATGTTTAGAAGGTCTCCAAAAACATAAGCCATACACAATTCTAGATTGTGCATTAGAATAGTAGACGGTTATCAGTTCTGAAATAGTTAAAATACTCTTTAGACTTCTTATTTGGTAACTAACCTTATTTATTGACGTGATCACAGTACCACAATAAATATGCCAATCAAAAGTATCATCGATGTTAATGCCCAAAAATTTAGTATAATCACTTGCAACTATAGGATTTTTATTCAATTTTATATTTAGTTGTAAATTGGTTTTACATTGTTTTGTATGAAACCTTAAACTTGAAGCTTTAGTAGGATTTACTTAAAGTTTGTTGTAGTAAAACCAGTCACTAAACAATTTAAACAGTTCATTTGATCCCTCTTCTATTGTAGAATTTGAAAGATCACTAACAATAGTAGATGTATCGTCTGCATACATATAGATTTTATTAGGTAAAAATGTAACTAAGTCAGTGATAAAGATAATAAATAAAATAGGTCCAAGAATCAATCCCTGTAGTACCCCCAAGTTTAGAAGTGAATGTCTTACACGACATTGATAATAATTATTTAAATAAAGTAGACAAACTAGTCGTAAGCAACGCCTCGTATGTCATAATTGTAGAGCTTGTTTAAAAGCATAGTATTATCAACACAGTCAAATGCACGGCTTAGATCTAAGAATATTCCAACAGGATATGTGCCAAAATGTAGAGCATTTGTTATAAATTCAAGAAATGATTGAAATGCAGAAAAGTTCTAACGGAAACCATTCTGGCTGACAAATATATTAAATTTGTCTAAATTTTTTTATCAAATTAGACTCAAAAACTTTAAAATAGCAAGAAACTTATTTCTTGCTATTTTAAAGTTTTTGAGTTTTTGAAAAAAACTGTAGACTAATAGCTCTTAAGCTATTAGTCTACAGTTTTTTTAAAGAAATGGGTTAACTTTTTTGAGTATTAGAACAATGATACAAGTTTTCAATTTTTGCGGAAATTGTCTAACTTCAAAAGAACGGTTTATTAAATATGTAAGCGGTTTACAAACATGTCGGGATACTTGTTTTAACACAAAATCTGGAATTCCATCTGGACCTGCCAAACGCTTATTTTTTAAGTTAGGAATTATTGAAAACATTTTGTTTTCGTTATACGGTTGCAAAAAAATACTATTTTCTAAAAATTAATAATCCTTAATTTGATTATTACTTACTGGAATACTATTTCTAATTTGTATGGGTTCTTCTTTAATGTAAACATTTAGCAAATTACTTACTTTTTAGGGTTTGTAATAATTTTTAAATTAGTAATTGAAAAAATGTTTTTATAGTTATTTCTTTTATTGGAAAGTTTATTATTTAGAAATATTGTCAAAACTTAGTGTTTTGTTTTGATAATAATTGCGTTTTGTATCAGAAACTAGCTTCTTACATTTATTTTTAGAGTTTGTGTAAATTTCTTTAAGCTCTAGATTGCGTTGTTGTATTAAGTATAAATCATAAATATTTTTGCTTGAGGGCTTTGATATATTTGTTTTAAATAGTATTGTTCTATGGTCACATAGTACATTATTTATAATTTTGTGAGTACCCGCATTTTTAAGATTAGTCTTTGGATTAGTCCATATATGATCAAGGAAGTAGTAGGTGATATAATTGTAGGTTCTGGGTTAATAATTTTTAAATTATAGGAGTTAAGTAGTTCCGTAAACATAAAAAGATTATTAGAATTTACTAAAATGTTAATGTTAAAATCACCATTTAAGATAATAAGAATGTCTACTTTAATTAAAAAATCTAAAGTACATTGTAGTTGCGTTAAAAATGAAATACAATCCCCCGAAGGAGGCCTATAACATGTGACAATATGTACACTTAAGTTTTTATTTACAATCTATACTAAACCACACAACTCAATAATATGATCAATGCAGTAAGCATTCAGTTCTAATATTTTGTAATTAAAATCGTTTTTTAACCAGATACCAACGCGTCCATCTTTGCCACTTCTACTGTACATAGATCCTAACTTAAATAAATCTATATTTAATGTGAACAGAGATAATTTATCTTTCGATGTCTCTGTAAGACATTTAAATTTAATAAGTAGATTATTACAATCTATTATAATTTGATTAATTTTGTCACTATTAGTTGATCTTACATTTAATAAAAACATATCAAACTTAGTTTCTATATTATTAGCTCCTGTGGCGTTTTTTTCCAAAAATTTTAATTATTTTTATTAACATAAAATCGATTTACAAATGTCTTTTTTGGTCAGAAAGACAATTTTCTAACAATAACCAACACTTCTGATGTACTATCAGCCAATTTAAAAATATGTGTAAGTCAGCATTTATAAATTTTGGTTTGAAATCACATAAATGACGCATTAACTTTTTCTTTAAATATTGTTCCACATCCTCCTTTGTTGTCTCATGTTTGATGCGTGATACAAAGACCTATTTTTGTTTGCTTTTTATTACTTTAAGACTAGATTCTTTAGCAGTGCCTTTAAAGCGTTCTTTCTTTTTATGTGTTTTTTTACGTACTATATTACTGGTTTGAGTAATTGTAGATGTTTTTGCAGATTTTTTTAAAACATGGTTTGATGTACAACTATTTGTAGTTTTCTTGTCACCACTTAAAGTTGCAGTTTTGCTATTGTTAAAAAGTTATGAGTGACATCTTGTGGCAAAACTTCGGGTTCACTATTAAAATGTTGAGCATATTTCTTTTTAATTGTAGAAATGGCTAATGCAAATTAGTAGTTTACCCAAATTATTTTAATTATTATACCAATAGCAACTTACAACTTACAAAATAATAACGCAAACAATATAATGTTCAATATATAAATATAAAATGATATTAAAAAAATGCAATGTATAGACAAACTATACAAGAACTTTGTCTGACTGAGCCTACTTATTTGCTTATCGGCAAATAAAATATCTGTGCGCTGTAACATTTTTGTATAGTGCTGTTTAAGTTTGTCTTGTAAGTCAGTCTTTTGTCCATCTTTATCTTGTGACTCTCTCAAGCTTTGCCGTGCAGTTTAAGTGACACAAACACTGATGGACCCGTAAATGTCCGAGAGAATATAATAGCTTTCGCTTTGGCAACGATTAGCTTGATCTGCCGTCTCTTAATTTTTTTACTAGCATATTAGCGTGTGTTTATACTTGCTTACTAGACGCAATTGCACTGTGCAAGTGAGCGTATATTGCAGTATTGAACAGCCATAATATTGAATAGCCATAATAGTTTTAATAAAAATGTTTATTGTATATAATAAAATACAATACTAGATTGCATTAACTAAATTTACAACATTAAAAAATTAATAAAATGATTTATCACATCATTTCTCGTATATATAATATGCTTAACTGGCAACTCTATTTACGTTGCTAATCACATCAAAAATATATTCATGGCTTACTTACTAAAAACTATATTAAAAATATAATACAATGTATATAATAAAAACATGCTACACTACTCCCCCCGAAGTGTAAAAAAAAAAAAAACTAAAAAAGGCATTAACCACTAAAATACACGCAATGGTTAAATGAAACTGTCTTTTTAGTAACGAGCGCAGCAGTAATGGGTTTTAATATAGAACTCAAAGATAAAATTGTTGACAATTCTAAATAAGCTGGTTTCAATCGATCAATTGAAAACGAGTCTTGCTTGTCATTAAATTGAACTATAAAAAATTTCGAAGTTCTAGAAATCACCAAAAAGGTCCGGAAAAAGTAGGTTCCAAAGACTTTTTAACATGGTCATTTCGAATAAAAACATGCGAACATCTTGTCAAATCAGGGCTAATGAAAAAATTTTGCTTAGTAATTCTTGTTTAACAAGGTAACAGTACGTTCATGGTTTCTCTTAGTTTTGTTAAAAACAACGGTAAATTTAGATCCATCGGTACAATGTGATCACCATACTTTAGATAATGACCAGGCAAGTTTAAAGTAGTACCATAAACAAATTTTGCAGGCGTGGCATTTAATGGATCTTTAACAATTGATCTAATGCTTAAGAGAATTAAAGGTAACAAATCAACCCAATTAGGTGTTAATTTTGACATATTAATAGATAATTTAATTAAGTCTTTCAGTTAATCCATTACATTGTGGATGATATGAAGTAGTAAATTTATGATCAAAACCTATTAATTATCTAAAATCATTCCAAAAGTTCGAGTAAAATTGTTTCCCACAATCTGTTACTACAGCTTTAGGAACTCCAAAACGGGAAACCCAAATATTCAAAAATGCTTTAGCAGCAATGAAAGCAGTAATATCTTGTAAAGAAATGGCTTCAGGCCATCTCGTAAAACGATCAACACAGATCATAAGGTAACGATATCCGTTACAATTAGGTAAAGGTACTACAAAATCGATATAAATAATCTCAAAACAAAATTTAGGTAAATCAAAAATTTGATTTTTGTTTTTTTGACAATTAATTCAAGATTTTAGGACATTTGCAATGTCAGTCTTTATATTTGGCCAAACATAGTTTATAGATACAAGTTTTTGTGTTGAAATAATTCCAGAATGTGATAAATAATAAAACTTGTCAATAATTGTTTTACGTAATGATTTTGAAATAAAAGGACGTACCATGTTATAAGAAACATAGCAAATAATATTCTGCAAAAAATTTGGTAGTTGTCCAGAATCAAATTTGTATTGTTAGAAATCAGTAGGCTTTGTAACTCTTTCTCAATAAGCTGTAAGTCGCTTAATTGACTCAAAAAATCTACTATTTCATTTATCTCAACTCTTGATAAAGCATCTGCCACTTTATTCGAAGATCCTTTAATATAACGGATGTCTGAAGTGAATTGAGATATAAAAGCTAAGTTTCTCATTTCTCGTAACGAGTAATGAGTAGAATTTTGTTTGAATGCTGAGATCAATGGTTTATAATCTGTTACAATAAAAAAATCTCGTCCCTCTATCAGGTAACAAAATTTATTGACGGCTAAAAAAATTGCCAATAATTCTCTACCAAAATTACTATATTTTATTTCTGTTTTCGAGAAAGTTTTTGAAAAATATGAAATTGGTTGTTGAATACCAGCAGATACTTGTTGTAATACTGCTCCTGCTGCAAAATCTGAAGCACCAACCATTATGCTAATCTCTGATTTATCATTAGGAAAAACCAAAATTGAACGTTGACCTACCACTTCTTTAATTTTAACAAACGCATCAGTAGTTGACTGCGTCCAAGGAAGATCTTTAGAATCACTGTTAATTGTTGCAAAATCATTCAGCGGTGTTAGAATACTCGCAACTGATTTAAAAAAAAACAATGATAAAAGTTGACCATTCCAAGAAAACGTAATAAGGAACGATGTGTTGTTGGTTAAGGATAATTTAAAATTCCTTTAATTTTATCTTGTGCAGGTATAATACCTAATGATGAAATTGTATGGCCTAAAAAAGTAATTTCCTCAACACCAAATTTACACTTATTAGGATTAATTTTAATACCATAACAATCTAAACGTTCAAAGATTTGTTTTAAATGCATGAGGTGTTCCTTCTGATTATTGCAAAAGATTAAAATGTCATCTATGTATGCAAAACAGAACTTTAGACCTCTAAGAGTGTTATCAATAAATCTTTAAAATGTTTGAGCAGCATTTCTTAAACCAAAACCCATCCTTAAATATTCAAATAGACCAAAAGGGGTTGTTATTGCTGTCTTTAAAATATCTTTCAGATCTATTGGGATTTGATGATATGCTTTAATGAGGTCAATTTTAGAAAAAAAACTTTACAATTAAAACAATTGTTAGTAAAAACCTGAATATGTGGAATTGGATAACGATCAGGTTTAGTAATTTTATTCAAAGCTCTATAATCTCTACAAGAACGCCAAGAACCATTTGACTTGGGCACCATATGTAAAGGTGAAGACCAATTGCTGTTAGATGGTCTCACAAAACCAAGGTTTTCTGAAGTTCTAATTTTGCTGTTTTAATTTTCTCTTGAGAAAGGCGTCTAGGTCTAAAAAATATAAGTAATCCTTCAGTTGTAATGCAGTGAGTTACATTGTGTTTAACTTTAACATTCAATTGTAATGGTAGAGTTAAATTTGGAAAAAGTTTTAATAACTTGTTGTAAGAATCTAAATTTCTGGTCAATAAAATTGGAGAAATTTTAGAAATATTTGATGAAACACCACTGCAAAAGCTGAAAGATTTAGAATCTATTAACCTACTATTATTTAGATCAACTATCAAATGATAGTGTCTTAAGAAATTCGCACCTATAATTGAATTTCTTATTTTTGCTAAGATAAAACGCAAGACAAGATTTTATTTAACCCTAAACTAATTTTAACAGTTTAATATCCATAAGTTTGAATATGTGTACCATTTGCTGCTAAAAGAGTCATTGGACTTAATTTGAATTTTGATAAATTTTTGATAGCTAAAATACTAACTGCTGCACCTGTGTCGATTAAAAACTTAGGTATGTCTTGTGACTATATCAAAAATATAAAATAAACGACTAGGTAAAACTTCCAATGAAGCAGTAGCAACTTCCATTGGAATTATGGGTTTTTTGGTTTATAAGTACATGGTTAAACACATTTTTAGCTTAATCAGCAAAATTATAATGGTACCAACACAAATCTGAATTTTGGTTGTTACTCTTATTTGAAGTTAATCTTGTTCTTGAAGGAGAACATGACCTAAGAGTAGTTGAAATAATTTTAGTTAATTTCTTAACTTGCTGTTCTAAATTTAAAATTTGTGATTGTAAAGAATTTTGATTATTTTCTTTCAAAATTGAATTAACTGAATTGATTGTTAAAATTTCAACAATTTTATCAGCCAATTTTGCCAAATCAGCAAGTGAAAGATTATCTGAAGTCATAAGAACTTTTCTTACATCAGTTGGTAATCTTTGCAAAAAAAGTTCTTTTAAAATGTTATCGTCTAATTTCTTGGCACCCAGAAGCTGCATCAACTTACGAAGAAACTGTGATGGTGTTTTATCACCAATTTCTTTGTCAGTCAAGAGTTGTTTCAAAGTCCGTTGCTCTGAAATCGAAGTCCGTAAAATTAATTCTGACTTGAGTTTTTTAAAGAGAAATTCTAAAGGTGGTTTAAATCGCGTATTTTTACAGCCACTTCCGGAGCTAAGGTAGATACGACTAATTCAAGTTTTGTCTTTTCAGACAAAACTCTATTCCGTGAAAAAATTGTCTCTAATTGCGCAAACCATAATTCTAGGTCAGCGGCCCAAAATTGTGGTATCTTACAGTTCACTGTCTGAATGGCCAAAGGTAACTGTCTCGTCTGGATCATTAACCATTGCGTTTGGTCAATGATTAATAATTTAATAGAAAAAATACGGGAAAATAAGGGAGTAGTGAGGTACAATTGCGAAAAATATTAAATGTATAAATATGTCAAGTGACATATGTCAATAAAAATCTACCTTAATAATCCAATATTTAATTTAGTGTTTTTTTTTTTTTTAAATAAGACCTGCATCTCCTTGTAAATTGCTCCGTTAGGGTATCGGAGTCACTCTGGGGATATCAAGATCATAGATTGGGGTATCGGGATATCGGGATGTCCGTCGGGGGCCAACTCCTGGATTCCAATACAATTTTTGATCACGTCGGGGTCATCAATTTATAGCTTTCATATATTAAATAGCCATAATAATTTTAATAAAAATGTTTATTGTATATAATAAAATACAATACCAGATTGCATTAACTTAATTAACAACATTAAAAAAATAATAAAATGATTTATCACATCATTTCTCGTATATATAACATACTTAACTGACAACTCTAACCTTGCTAATCACATCAAAATTATATTCATGGCTTATTTACTAAAAACCATATCAAAAATATAATACAATGTATATAATAAAAATACACTACAGAGTAAAGTGCTTTTTTAGTAATAAATGTCGTTCGTATGTTGTTAATAAAAATGTTAAACAGCTTGGGTCCCAATATTGAACCTTGGAATACCCTCGCTGAAATGATTTGTAATTCTAAGTTCTCGTTGACTCAAAGAAAGAACGAACGCCCATCAAATTATAAATTTATAAGAGTAATAATACTGTCAAGAAAATCAAAATGAATAACTTTATAAATAATTTCCACTTGACATACTCAAGTAGTCAAGTAGCAGCATTGTAATTACATTATTCTTGTTGAATTAAAAAAAAAATACTTGTTGAGTCTTATTAGTAGTCAATAGTTATCTAAAGCTTTTGGTCATACTAGTCTATTAGTTCCAGTATAACTGTTTTGGCTAGTTTACCTAAGACATCCAGCAAAGCTAATGGGTATATAATTAATTTGTAAACTGTTATTCTTACCAGGTTTTGAAATAGGGATGACGGTTCCTGACTTCCACACTATTAGAAAATATAAAAGTTTCAACATGTTGTTAATAATGTGTTTCAGCTTAAATATAGTCTTTTTTGTAAGGTACTTTTTTTTGTCTAATGACTATTGTTAGTGTTTTTCTAGGCGTCATAAGTTGTTTACAGTAGTTTATCAGTAAAATGTAAACAGTTGTTAAGCTTTCCTATGTGTCTATGTTTGTCGTTGTCAGCCAAGTCTAGTTTTTGTACGTTTCTAAAAACTTTGGCCAGTATTATCTTGTTGGTCATAACAGTTGTGCCTCCGGGCATCGGGTCAAACTTTGTTTTTATTGACTTTGGCAATTTCAGCAAAGAGTTGTTTTGTGTTGTCAGGTTGTGTTAACACCTCTGGTTGTCTTCAGCTGTGGCTGGTTCTGCTTTTTTAGGCATTTTTATCCTGGTATGCTGACAATTTTACGTCCAATGTTTTACCGCACTCGTGCGTCCATTGGTTTTGCTTTCATTTAATGCATTTTAGTGTCATATTACAGTTTGACGTTGAGTACCCCCATTTTTGACAACGACTGCATTGCAATATTTTCCGCGTGCTAACATACCGTTTATATTATACATGAGTGTCACGTAAATATTTTAAATATATTTCAAGTATAGAAACTTTTCTGTAATTTCTGGTGTGTATATGTATACCTAGTAACGCCGTTCCCTTTCGGAGTAAGAAATTGAGGTGTCGGGCACACCAAGCCACAAAAAAAAAACGTTTATGTTTAGATGCCTATATGAAGTAACGGATGCATTTAACAAAAACGCAACGTTCTGCATCAGTTTATTCTTGGTTTGCATTTTAAAGCTTTTTGTTGCATTGATGTTTTTGTTATTAAGAGTTTTATCTATTTTTTCTTCTGCAAATCTTTTATCAACAAAACAATTGAGTTTTATTTATATAATTGAATTTTGTGTGTTCTTAGGTTAAGTGTAAAGTATTTCATATGTTTAATATTAAAGTCTTGTGATAAAACTTCTTTTATGCTGTTTACTAGGTTTTTGTATAGAGTATTTCTTTTAATAGTAATAGGAGGAATGTGTGTATTGGTATTCTTAGCTGCCAAATAAGATTAAGAGTAGTCTGTGTTGAAATTTAAATATCAGTTTTTCTGTACGTCCATGGTTCCTTCTTTTTCTGAAATAACCATGTAACTGTTTTTTTCTGAATAGTTTTAATTGATTTGTTGGTATGATTAACAAACAAATTAGTATTTATTGTATATATAAAAATCCGTACTCTTGTTTAACATTTTATTATCGTATTTATTTTTTCTAAAATGCTTTTTTAATTTGAAAATCTTTATCTAATTATTGTTTTTCTTGTGTTAAGCGGTTATGATACCACTACACAACGAAATAAGTTGTAACAATTCAACTAAAACTGGATACTAAAATGGAAATGCTATACATTAATAACAAACCTCTTAACCTTTAAGATGGAGGTCGGGAGTTTAAATCGCTCTGCTTCAGAAGGAAATTTAAGTATTAGTCAATGTACAAGTTGTTATATATGTGAGAAATTTACAAGTGAAGTCGTAGTCAAGTGCAATATTTATGATTTGAATTTTCATCGAAGCTGTAATAAATGCGAGAGCAAACTTGGAATACAAGCATGTACAAAATGTGATAAGAATGGTGTCCAAAAGTGCACTTTACAAGTCCTAGTATCGTTAAAATTAAGAATTGAAATGCTGGAAAATGAAGTAAGTAAACAAACTAAAATAATAAATAAACAGACTAATGAAATTAACAAATTAACTTCATTTATTAATAAAATAAATTTGAGACAACGTTACTGTTAGCCAAGAAACAAACCAAATAAATAAAAATGGTAAATCAAAGTTTGAAGAAAATAACACAGATGAAAACACCGTTATTCAAAAACAATAAAATACATTTAAGCAAACAAATGAAATAAATTCCAAAAGCAACGTTAAACGAAAGAAAAACTACTGATGGATGGCCGATCGTATTCTTCTGTTACCATAAATGACAACAACACCATATTACTTTTACCAGCTACCATAATTGATATTGATATTGATACAAATTATAATGCTTGGGTTGAAATCAAACGCAAAGCAGATAAAAAAACAGTAAATCAAGTACAAGCACGTAAACGTTATTCTTTTACGGGTCAGTCAACTTATACAGACCTACCTGTTGCTGAAATAACAAAAAGAAAGTAGAATTTTGTGTCAAGATTAAACAAAAATTTAAAAATAGACGAAATAATGACGTATTTATCAAGAGCAGGGAAATCTGCATTCATAGTTGAAAAATTAAAACCCAAGAATGAAGAAGCAACATATTCATCGTTTAAAATTGATATTCCGGAACAATTGGAAACAGTCATAATAAATCCTGATGTTTGGCCAGCAAAAACGTTTGTGAACAGATTTTTTCTACCATATAAACGCGCAGTTTCAAATTTTCAATCAAGTCCTTTAAACGATCTTCAAAAATAACAAATAATAGTAAGAAAATAATAAATTTCACATTGTTTTACCAAAATGTGCAATCACTAGGGAAGAGTTTCAACATAGTAGAAGCAATCTCAGCTGAATTTAATTGCAATTTTATATGTGTGACTGAACATTAGCAAGATATAGATCAAATTAAAAAATTTAAGATAAATAATTTCAATTTAAAATCTTATTTTTGTAGAGAACAGGGAGAGCATGGTGGTACTGCCATATTTGTTAAATCAGGAATTTAGTAAAATCAATTTAATAATTTAAATAGTTTATCTGTGAAAGGGGTATTTGACTGTTGTAACATAACTCTTACTTTTAACAAACAAAAATATATAGTAATCAGCCAATACACGTCACCTAGTAGTGTTACTAATAAACTCTTAATTAAATTACATTCTATGTTGACTATTTTATTTCAAGAAAAAATCATATATTTTATTGCTGGTGACTTCAATATTGATATTTTAAATCCAGACACTAATATTCTGAGAAACTTTGATGCACATTTAGTTAAATCTGAAGCTACAAAAATAACAGATCATTCGAGTACATGTTTAGATAACATTTTTACAAACTATAAAAGGAATGTATACAGTAAATTTGTAAACACTTGTACATCAGATCATTTTGGTCAAATTTTGTAATGTGATATAGAAATTATTAATAAAACTCAAACTGTAAAGCTTAGACAATTTGGTACACAAAATATTTCTAATTTTCAACAAAATTTAAAAAATATTTCTTGGTCCGGAGTTTATTCTACACGAGTATTAAATGATAGTTTTTCTTTTTTCCTAAAACAGTGTTTAAATTACTTTAACGCAAATTTTCCATATAAATCTATACATTTAAATGAAAAACAAAATATAATTTAAACAACCAACAATTAAATAAAGTAAAAGAGCAATTACAAATTTATCAAATGTTATCAACTTTCAATCCAAAATAAGATAGTATATAACAAAGTTAAATTCAGATATAATATGTTATTAAAAGAAACAAAGAAAAATGATTACAGAAGTAAAATCAGTAATGCAGTAAACAAATCCAAAGAATTGTGCAAAATTGTCAATGATTTAACAGATAATAACGGAACAAACCTTAAAACAATGAGTAGTGAAAATACTGCTGATGACTTTAATGCTTATTTTATCAACAGCACAGTGATGGACTTGATACAACCGGCAACTCACATTTATCATGACAAATTAGAAAACTATGCTAATAGTTTATTTTTAAGTCCTGTAACCAAAAATAAAATTATATCATTAGTAATGCGTATGAAAAATAAAAAAGCAAGCACGGGTATTGATGTTATTCCAATTAACATTATTAAACATTGTATACATGAAATTGAAGTTCTTTTATGTTACATAATCAATTTGTCCTTTGAAACAGGAGTTTACCTAGATGAACTAAAAATATCTTTAGTAAAACCGTTGCATAAAAAAAGATTTGAATGATTTATCTAACTACAGACCTATTAGTTTGATAACTTGTTTTGCAAAAATAGTTGAATGGCCGATCGAGTTACATGTTTCTTTAACAATTTTAAATTATTTAACACCAATCAACATAGATACTTATCAAATAAGTCGATAGATACAGCTTTATTTAATTTTGTATCAGAAATAGTAGAAGTTCTTGAAAGTAGCGATCTATCTTGAGGCATTTTCTTAGACCTTTTAAAAGCCTTTGATAGTTTGGATCATATATTAAATAAACTTTATAAATATAGTTTTTGTGGAAATGTGTATAATTGGTTTTTGTCATATCAGAGTAAACGTAAACAAATTGTAGAAGTAGAAAACAATGGTACAAAAATGAGATCCAAAGTGTTGAAATTGTCTGTGGGGGTTCCTCAAGAAAGTATCCTCGGTCCACTACTGTTTATTATATTTACGGATGAAATTATAAATGTAGTATCAAATAAAAACCAACATATAGTTAGCTATGCCAATGATACTAGCTTACTGATCAAGCGAACAGAATACATGCAGCTTCTGCAAACAGGTAACAAGTTAATGGGATCTGTAATTCAGTGGTTTAGTAAAAATAAGCTAAAGTTAAACAACAACAAAACAAATGTTATGTTTTTCAAAATAATAATAATGCTTTGGAATCGCCTTCATATATAACACTTTATAACATACGAGCAAATTTCATAGATTTGACACGATTTCTAGGAGTGTATATTGACGATACTTTATCTTGGAAAATATACATCCAAAGTATATGTAGTAAATTATCTTCTATTATGCAATTAGAGTACTTACAAATAACGTTCATAATGATGTTATACAAACAATATATTACACAAATTTTTACTCTAGTTTAAAATTTGGAATAATTACCTGGGGTAATTCACATGATTTATACAAAGGTTTTATTTGTCAAAAGAGGGTTATACGACTCATTTACAAAATGGAATATTTTGAAACTTGTAGAGAGGTATTCAAGGCTAAGAAGTTATTGACAGTATCAGCAATATTTATCTATGAATGCTTAAAATTTGTTTTTAAAAATAAAAGTAAGTTTTATTCTTGTGTACAAGAACACTCACATCCCACAAGGTTAAATTTAAACTATCCAATTCATAAAAAGAGTGTTTATGAAAGAGAAACATTTTATTATTGTATAAAATTATTTAATCACCTACCAAAACATATAAAAATTATACAAAACCAAAAACATTATTTAAATGTATTTGGAATTACCTTAGTGATATGGAACCTTACTGTATAAATGAATACCTTAATTATTGTACTACAATTTAATGTTTAAATTAATATGTTTTTTGTTGTGACTTGTTTCACAGACTATTTGTTCTCTGCTGAAATAAAATATTTACTTACTTACTTACCATAAATAAACAAAATTACTATGTTGATGTTAGAAACACACCGTAATTCTGATGCTAAATAGCAGAAGGTTCCTACCGAGGGATGTTGGTGCTACAAAAAAACAGTCGATAATTGAAAAAAAAAGGTCGGTTCAAACCCGCCGTTCTGACCACCATACATAATGAATAACATGGGTATTGCAAGTTGTGTATATAAAATAATAAAATTAATATAAATTTTCTTATTATGATAATAAGTAAAAGTAAAACTTTTAAATTGAGCATCATTACAAGAAAGAAATATAGTTATAATAGAACTACTTTAATACCTACAACAATTAAATTAATATTACAAAAATAATTCACAACTCAGAACAAGTGTGTATTTGCTCACAATAAACTGTACTAAAAAAGACTAACATTGTGATTTTATAGAATATGGTATTTGCTATTTATAACGGAATAAATTTATTTGTATTAAAATATAAAATATGTCAACCTATATATTAAGGTATGTTATACATAAGCGTCTTTAAACCTTCAGAATGCATACTATATTATATTATTATATTAACTTTATATATTTCATTATAGCACAGGTGCTGTTAGAAGTAAAGCGAGAAGAAATTTATAAATGAAATACAAGCAACGTCAATTAATTATGTATATTATACATTTTCTAGTAGGAGTTCAGTATTTCTGCAGATGTGAAATATCTACTTAAAATAATTGTTTATAAATAGCATAACGAACTTGTATTTATTTATAGTTATATGTTAAAATGTCGCTGGACCAAATTCATACATATAGTTAATAAAAGTTCTTGATTTATTATATTAAAATAAATTGGTTAAAAGTAATATTTCAGTATGATAAACGAAATATATAGTTTTGTTTGTTTCTACTTATTTAATAAAGTAAGACAACGTCTTACGCCGGCATAATCAGACAAAATGTATAGTCTGTGCTGGCAAATAATACTGTAGTTTATAAATAAATAATAATATACAGAATTAAATCTCTTGTTCATCCTAAAAAAAATATCTTAATAAAATATAACTTTAAATCCATATAGTTTTTTAATTCGATAAAGAATTGCCGCTTTAGCAAAAAACTAATATCCTATTAAATGGTCTTATCTAGTTAGCGCAAGAAGGTAAGAGAAAAATGGGAGCGGTGTTAAGTGAACAGTCGATCTAGCTGTTGCTCCAAATAATACAATATATGCCATTTTAAAGTTTAGTTTGACAATTCAATTAAACTTGAAACTTCTTAGTAAGGCAATGGAAATGTATTTAAAACGTAAATAATCCTGAGGTAACAACACGTATAGAATAAAAAGGTCAAAACGCTTTATGTATAAAATTAAACTTGAATATGCAAAACTTTAAAATTAAATCACATAAATACGGATTGTCAAAACCGCGGTTTTTATAGTTGCTTCGCTTCGCTCGTGCGGACAAACATCGGCGTGCTGCAAACAATGCTTCCTGCCCTTGATACTTAATATACTATTACTGGTTTGGGGTCACACTTCAAGCTCTTTGGATTGCAGCGCACAGCTGTGAAAATAGTTGCAGGAATTGGCTTTAAACATCGTAAGCTACTGACTTTACTTTACCTTTATACTCTGCACCGTTTAAAGTTTATTAGGGGCACAGAAAAAAATTGTTTATTTGTATATAATTAAACTATTATACATTAATAAAAAATTTCTGTATTTAATTATATTTTAATTGTGTATTTTGATGTTTTTATTTAATTTTTTTAATGTAATTTTTAAATGTACCAAAACGTATGGTGTACTTTATTTATGACATGTCCAAGACAAAAACCTGAATAAATATATTTTAATTTGCTTAAGTAGCAGTAAACTAAAGTTAATAAATCTAATAGCTTCCTATCTTTACGAAAAAAACACTGACAGTAGTTGTTATGATTTTTAATATTTGATCATTATTTCTGGTCTCAAAATAGCTAAAATAGCGTCATTTGATGTTTTTAAAATCTGGCATTGAAACTGGAGAGTCAAGTTGAACTTTGATAAGAGGAAAGCTATACTCGTCATGAGGTAATTCACTATTTTATTGCATAACACCATCAGCAATAACAGTACTAAGCATGATTTAGTTAAATATTTCAAAATAATAATAGACTTTACTCTACAAAAATTTAAAGAATGCCAATAACCTTTTTTTTTTAACTTTGCCGTTTTGGCAAAAAATAATTAAAAAAGAAATATTGACTACTGATGAATTCATCTAAAACATAGATTATGCGACACTTTATACGATATAAAAGTTCTGAACAATGTCAGATAAAAATTGTTAAACCAGAAACAGTACTAATATTTTTTCTTATTAATATTTGTTATTTCATTTTGTTTTACCATAGGCACACACAACACATTGACGTTGTCACAAAAATAAAAATAAATTAAAAACATTTAGCAATATTTTTCCAAACATTTTATTTTATAAAAAATAACTTGAATACATAATAATTATAAGGCACAATAATTAGGCACAATCAAAATAAGCACATCATACAGTCCAGTTTCAACAAAAACCATCCAAGTTGTAGCATCCAGCATTCCTACTAATTGAAAAACAAAGATTTGTAAATAGTAATACTAACAACGTAAGTAGAAGAACAGCGCAAAAGGTTGTAACGTTCCGTTAGCACGCGGAAAATGAAATAATCAAAAATTATTAAACTATTATTATGGCACCCTGTATATTTCTATTTTGTTTAAAACAATTTATATGCGTATAAATATTGATTCCAAGAAATAAATCAAACTCAACAAATATTCCGCGAGGATTTTCTCATTACTTCTGCACGCCGACCGTGAAACCAAGAAGATCACAAGACACAATTAAATGTATGTGATTCAATTAGTTGTGCTGCAAGGGATTTAATCTCATACTTAGCACCATACCAAAGAGAGCCAATAAATATATTGGTAAGTTTATTAAATAAATTTAATATTGTGTAAGATTAAATTTTGTTCGCGTAGAGTTTTTATAAAATTTCTTTTAGGCTTTTTGTTAGTTATCAAAATTAATTACGGTTTAGTTAAACCAAGTAACTATTAATACGGTTGAATCTGAGGACATCTCCGTAATAATTTTCATGGGAAGCGTTGAGGACGCGAGACTCTCAAAAGGAATTAGATCCGAATTGCACCGTTACATTCCTGCCATTCCTGGAAGGCCCATCGCCCATGTGAAATTATATGAGCAGGATAAGTACCATATATTAAAATATAAAAGAGTAATGATTATAAAGATTTTGTAAAAGATATGCGTTCGGCAACCCAGAATTAAATATATTTTACATTAACCCTAGAATTCATACGCAATTTTTTATACATCTATACATAGGACAGGTCCGTCGGACCCTTTATAAAATAATGCAGTTTTAATGATTTAAATATTTATTTATTTATAAACTTTTGTACTACATTTTATATTACACAAAACAAGATTTACAAAAATCGTCATTATAATCTTTTGAAGTTTGCAAAGTTTTTTCTGGATATTTTACATAAGCAAACATGACTTTTTTTTGCAAATGAAAAAACACAAAAATGACAAAAACCAGCAAATATATATTTTAAACTTGTATGTACTCAAAATAATGATGTTGTGACTCTATTTATCAACAAATAATAATTAAACTATATGAGAATCTTCCGGGCACGACGGATGCATAGATGTGGTAGGTTTTTTTTTTGACTACGACACTGTGTATGTGTAATCTTATTAATTTTGTCATTCCGGCTAGTAATTAAATTAACAACCAGTCATCTTTACAATTTTAAAAATTTCACAGGTTTAATAATTTAAATGTATTTAACTTGGAATTATAGTTTTTTGCTTACTGTTTTGTTAGTGGCGGTGTTTTTAATTATTTGTACCAGTGGCGTAACTTCTATTTTTTAACGTGTAATTTTATTATTAATTTTTATAATTCTGCTGTCTCTTGTGTAACCTTACCGTGGTCTACCTGTATTTGTTTTTAGTCAATCACCAGTGATCAACCGCACCGGTTTGAATTGCAACCTTGTGTCAACCTTATTCTGTTTTTATTTATATATTGCTCCAGTTATTTTTGTAACTGCATCTGTTACTATGTCCGGCCTAAACTGTAAATGCAAAAACTGTTGCACAATCCGGTATAACCTGTAGCAATTGTGGCGTTATCTTCCATAACAGTTGCGCTATTCGCTATAAAAAATGTAATTGAAGTAGTTTATTTGAATTGGATGATTCCAAACTTCCTAAATTTTATTAAAAAAATATTGCTCTTTACCAAGTTTTATATGATGAGTTCCGGTCGAGCAATAAATTACTCTTAAAAAAAATTACTTATCTTGAAAAGAAGTTTGCAAAAAAAGATACAACTATTCTTTAATACAAAGCTCGCAGTGAACAACTAACTGCTGCTACTACTGCGCCGCTCACCAAAGATACGGTGCAATTGATTCAACCTGCAGTTTTTTCTTTTTTGGCAAGCTCTGTTGTTAAAGAAAAAAGAAATAAAAAAACTCAGCCAAAAACTCAAATTATTTTTGGTTGTGGCCTAACCAATGGCAAACTACAGGCTTATGTGCCTACTTCTTACATACACGTTTCCAAACTTAGACGTTGAACTAAATAAACTGATATAATAAATCATATTAAATCTACTTTTCCATTTTGTTGTTCTGACCAAAACCTGGCTTAATCAAGACATCAGCAATGCAGAGTTACAATTAATTGGTTACAGTTTATTTAGATGTGATCGCTCTACGTTAACAAGCCCTAAGCTAGACGGAGGTGGTGTTTTAATTGTTACTAAAAGTTGTTTTAATAGTACGTTATTACAACTTGCTTTGCTAAGTGTTAAACATTTGTTTGTAATTGTTAAGTTTAAGTTTGTGTCGTATATTATCAGTGCAGTTTACTTACTACCTAACTCGGCATGTGATAAATATTTAGATCATTGTTATTCTGTTGAATCTATTGCTGACAAATATCCAAACTGTAAATTAATTTCACTGGGCAATTATAATCTACCAGTAGCGGCATGGGTTAGGCATAAATGTTATTTGAAATGATAATTATCCTGCTCACTTTGTTGCTAACTGTTTTGGATTCCTAAACTGTGCACAATGTATTTCTATACCTCATGATGGTGGTGTGTTCTTAGATTTACGTTTTTCTAATATTTGTGATATTTCTGTGATTAACGCTGTGGATGTTTTGTTAAAACTGAGCCAACATCATAATGCTAATGAGATTGATATAAAATGTGATACCTGCACTAATATTTTAAAACTACTGCTTATAAACGATATAAATCTTTAACAAGACTTTTGTCCAATTATAATTAGTTTTAATCAATTTGTACTTCGTGTTAAAGTCTTAGTACATGCCAATACAAGCAATATATTACTCAAACAGAAATGAACATTCAAACTAATCTAAAACACTTTTAGAAATTTGTAAGCAACACTAAAAAAACTAATGGTTTCCTATCTACAAAGTAAGTTATAAGCATCAAACTTGAAGTAATGGAGATGACTATGTTAATAGATTTGCTAAATTCTTTTCTTTTGTTTACGATAAACAAATTCATCCAATTCCATTGTATTACATACAGCATTGTAAATTAGTCTGTTGGATGTTTTTAAAAGAATTGAAAACCGTAAATGTAATTTTAGCACTGGACCAGCTATTCTCTTAAAACAATAAATTTATTCTATTTTTACGCCATTGCATTTACTTTTTGAGACTTTTCTTAATGAAAATAAATTTCCTCAAGTTTGGAAACAATGCTACATTATGCCGTTGCATAAATCTGGAGCTAAGAAAGATATTACTAATTACAGAGGCATACGCATTTAGTCTGCCATTTCTAAGTTGTTTTGATCAAATTGTTATTGGCCAAATACAATGGATATGCAAAAGCATTATAGTAGAACAGCAACATGGGTTTCGTGTGGGTCGTTCTACTCTTACAAACCTTCTTTGTTACGAAAATTATCTTTTAAATGCTTTTAAATCAAGAGTTCAAGTTGTTTCTATTTATACAAATTTTTTGAAAGCTTTCGATCACGGTAACCATAGAATTTTGATTGCAAAGCTTATGGCTTTAAATTTTCATAATTTTATTATTGCATGGTTGTCGAGCTTTTAGAAAAATCGTACTTAGTGTTTGAAAATTAATAACTTTTTATCACAACTAGTTATTGTTCTATCTGGTGTTCTTCAGGGATCTCATTGTAAACCAATTCTGTTTTTCCTCTTTATTAACGATACTTCTTATTCTATTAATGTTTTGCCTTTTCTTTTATTTATTGACAATCTAAAAATTTATCAAAAAATATCATATATCGATGATTGCATTAGTTTGCAAAATGACTTGGATTCTGTTCATTCATGGTGTTTTATTATTAAGTTGTTGTTTAAGCCATATAAATGTTTTTCTATAAGCTTCAACAGAACGTTAAGTAATGTATCGAATGATTATACTTTGACAATATAGTATTGGAACATGTTTCATTAATAAAAGATTTGAGCGTAATCTTTGACCCAAAACTAACTTTTGTAGAGCATATAAAGTATGTGTAACCGTGCTATTGAATTGTTAAGATTTGTTTACAGAATGTTTACTGACTTATCTCCAAGCACACTCAAACTACTTTATTACTCATTGGTACGCTCCCATTTAGAGTATGCTCCGTCAGTTTGGTGCACATTCTACAGCATTTATATACGCAATATAGAACGCAGTCAAATCAATTTTTTCCGTTTATTGTCGTACAAATTAGGCATTTTCTCTAAAAA
The DNA here is from genome assembly GCA_963932245.1 of Tachinus rufipes. Classification (NCBI taxonomy): domain Eukaryota; kingdom Metazoa; phylum Arthropoda; class Insecta; order Coleoptera; family Staphylinidae; genus Tachinus; species Tachinus rufipes. Next base: position 40,334,777 of record OZ010749.1, read on the forward strand.
CTATAATTTCAACCACATTGCATTACAATATAATATTCCATCGTTGGAACTTAGGCGCAAAAGAGCTTGAGATTGATTGCCAAAGGCTACTTGTATCTCTTCCGTTTGAGATATCCAACAATAATCGCCAAATTAGACAATCTTCATTTTTTAGAGAATCTATAAATTCCACCAGCTATAGATTCAACAATCCAATTGGCAGAATGTGGAGAATTGCAAATAGCTTTTCTAATGACATCGATTTGTTTTGCGATTCTAAATGTACATTTAAAAATTGTTTAAAATGTGTTATTGAGTAATTTTATATTTTATATTTTGTCTTTGTATATATACATTTTCTGTGTTTATTTTGTATTTTTTATATTCTTTGTCTAGTTTTAGTATTATACATTGTTTGTATTATTCATCAATATTTATGTGCAGGATGATGTAGATGTAAATGGTTTTTTTATATGCAGTTATTAATAAAAAATTATTAATTATTATATAAAATTGCTTTTATTTAACACTTTGATTTTTTTTAAATATATTATGACAATAAATAGCTTCTACTATGTTTGGATAAAGCATTCCTTGACGGAAATAATTAAATTAAACGCAATATGAAAATGGCATAACAATGAACACAGCAAAGGGTCCATTAGATCCCACTCATGCATCCTAGGGTTAACAATGTTTATAGTTTAACATTTAATAGAATTAGTTTAGAAATATGTATAAATATGTATTGTAGTGTTAGTCAGAAATTAATATAAGGTTCATAGTAATAATATAATCATAATTAAAACGTACGTTCGCAAATTATTTATTATTTTTTATACCATCATTTTTATTGTTTTTTTATCTCAATTATCTCAATTTTTCTTTAATTTATAAATAAACAAAAAACAAGTGGCTCCTAACTATTGAGTTTTGAATCCAGATCTGCCTCGACTATAACAGCAGCCGTAACCTAGGCGTTACAAGGTAGCAATTACTAAAAAAAAAATAAAAAAAAAAACAGTAAGAAAAATGCATGAATTAAACAAGTTTTAACCAAACATAGACGCGTAGAAAAATTACAGCAATTAAATGTCAAAATCTTACTGAGCATAGGCAAACATTGTAGTTCACACTTTTTTTGAATGCATTTGTAGAAAAATACTGATTTTAAAAAACATAAGTAAACAAATATTAGAATAAGCAAAAAACTGAAATACTTGTAAAACAGTAGATTTTATAATACTAAGATTTAAACAAGAAAAAGTACTGAACAAAATTAAACAATATTGAAAAATAAATAATAAGAAGATAAGTATACTCTAAGAAAGAGTATTGGCAAATAAGAAGAAATTAAACAATTAAGAATCCAATATTTAAATAATGCATATTTTATAATATTGTATTAAATAGCATTATTTTGATTGTGCGCATAAATCAAATTTTAAACGTGCTTATTCGCTTGATGAGAAAATGTTTCACACTTAACTTACTTATAACAGAATTTATACACGTAAATTAAATTTAAAGCTAAGACGCGTGAGTAAACGAATAAATAAAAAAAGACACAAGTATGTGTTGAGCGGCAATAATGTATTTGCATCAAGTTTAGTAAAGGTGTAAAAAAGGGTTAACATAAAACTAGTAAAACTAAAAAAAAAATATTTTCTAAAATGAATTAATAATTTATTCAAACTTAATCTAACAATCACAGCGGCCAAAGGTCAAGTACAAACAAATTTGAATAAATATTTAAATATTTCTGTTCTTATTTTTTTAAATATAGTATCCAACACGATATAAAACCATAACTTTTCAAACTGTACTACAAGTTGTTGTTTGTATTAATTCGTCCAATAAATTGTAATGGGATATGGGGCGTAATTTAACAAACATTGCAGAGATTTATGTACATTATTAAATAATATATTTATGTTGTAAATTATAATATTATTTTATCAGCGACTAATAAATTATTATTTCATTCATCCGATTAACTTCAAAATTATTATAAAAATTAAACTAAGCGAAGTATAAATCTGAAACCTCTATATTTTTCAATTGTGTACACACTATTAGCACTAAGGCTGTGCTTCGTTCAGTTTTGAATACACGCAAACGTTTTTCATATAAAGTTGGTTTCATTGCAATTATGAGTCCATTATTAAAAACAAAAACAAAATTAATGTCGACGTACAGTTATAGGTTCTAAAACAGAATAATTTTATTTAAAATTTTCTTCTAGAATTTAGCAAATTATTTTCTATTTCAATCATGTTTTTCCATTTCAAACATATTTTAGAGCAAACTGGTAAACGCATATACATATTGTACTTTTTATGACAAAAAATCAATGATACAATAATCCCAAAACAGCGTGGCTCATGGAATATGTGAAATTTAAGCGCCAATAAAATATGCAAAAACGAGCAAAGACATTACTGCAACCGAGAAAACTTTTAAGTTGCCTATTATATCGGCCAATCTGTTCTTGGCTTGTTATAACAGCACATAATAACCTTTCTATCCAAAAACCGGATCCCATTGTAAAATTTGTATAACTGGTGCATGATAAACTACCTATAACCACAGCATTGCAAGATTAGCTTTAACCTTATAATGTAGTGTTAAATGTTATACTTTTGTGGCAACGTAAATTCAATAACGGACAATACATTTGCAATATTAGGACCAAAACAATGTCAATTCTGTAACTGCAACGTATGGATATGCCCAGTTTGCATTCACATAAAAAGCTAAACAGTACACTAGCATAACATCATTTTTAGAAACATCAATACTTTCAAAAGACAAATGACCATTAATTAACTATTGTTTGCGCTATTCTATTTTATAATTGTGATGTATTGTTATAAATAATTATTTTAATAAGAGCGTTCTCTGGAAATAATTAAATATTATGAGTTGTCATAAAAAAATAAATTTGTCAAAGTCAAAGAATAAATTATATATGCATACTTGCAATATTCTACAACAATAATCTAAGAAAGTATTCTTTCGTTTGATAAGAGGCAAAAGTCTTACAAACGCTCGATCAAGTAGAACAAAGTGCTGCATCATATAACTTCACAGCATGACACATTGGTTTTTTGAAACCGGATTTTACTAAAATTCAAAATAAAATTTCCGCAAATAACTAAGAGATAACATGCCAGACAATGATGAAAACACCACCATAAAACCATACAAAGTTCTAAAGAAACTTCGTATCAAGAGAAGATTAATAAAATTGAAATTGAAACAACAATTTCCTGAACAAATTTGCCGACACTGACAATTCACAAAAACGCATTACTGCAAAGTTACAAATCAATTTTTGCTACGATATATTCTGCGCAATCCATTGTGACATTTTAATGGAAGAACCCAAAGAAAAAAATGCACTTGAAGAAGAAATGGGTCAATTCAAATAGAATTTTGATACTGCAATAACCAAAGCAAAGAAAATCCTAAGTTGCAGAAGCCAAGCTGAAGTTTCTGTTGGATCCGCATGCAACACTATAAGCAACTCAGACTGCCACCCATATCACTGCCTAAATTCATGGGTAATCTTGAAGATTGGTACAAATTTCAAAACACGTTTATTCAATTAGTAGACAAAAACGAAAGCATCAGCGACGGACAACGGCTGCACTACTTAAAATCTTGCTTCAGTGGTAAATCAGCAGAAATTATTGCTTTCCTGGATTACTCCATCTAATTATGGAATTGCTTGTCAATTGCTAAAGAATCGATACAAGAACAAGCAATTATAGATATACGTGAGCACATATTTGCTATTCTTGACATTATTGATTCAAAACAAAAATCATTAGACTATTTAATTAAACTTGAAAACAACATAGCAAAGCACGATCAAGCAAATTTTCCAAGATATAGAAAATTATAATAAGAATAAAAATATTTATTCCAAGAAAGGTTATAATAGATAAATGATGCATAAGACTCCATTAAAATGATATAACCTTTGCAGCAATAAAGAGGATAACCAAGATGGCCTTTAGGATAAAGCCATCGCTTTAAAACCTACAATAACAGATAAGACATTATATAATAGTAGTTTTGATATGCATGATAGGTAAGCAACTATCTGCTTTTTTAATACCCCAAGGTAATGCTTGTTACCTACCTCA